>JAUMJK010000271.1:1392500-1460000 GCA_033558105.1 Coccyzus lansbergi
AACTTAATGGAAGAAATCTTTTCTCTCTCTCAGCTACCAGATATAGTGCAGTGGCTGGTATAAGTCTATTAAAAAGTAACTTCGGTTAAGATATATAGTTGGTCAGAGGATTAAATGATGGCATAGGGTAGAAAAGGTAACTAACTGTAAGAGGCTGTGCATTATACCCATCATCATTTTTTTTCAGCTAAGTATGTTTACTAGAGAAAAGAGCATAGAAAATGTGAGATGCACACAAAACTAAAATTGAAGCAATATCAGAGCAGCCTACTAGCACATGGATAAGAGAACAATAAATGCAGGCTCTGTAATGGAGTTTACATGGGTATTAGCTACTATGAAGTATTAATGGAGTGAACAAGACTGATGTTCAAATCATCAATATTCAGGTGCTCAGCATTACTTAGGAGTAAAGCAATTAGGATTCAAAGGGAATAATTATCAGATTTAACAAAGAGGCCATTTAATATTTGTCACTGTGTCATTACACTTTTCACGCAGAGGGTCATTGGCCATTGGAACAGGCTGCCCAGGGAGGTGGTTGAGTCACCTTCCCTGGAGGTGTTTAAGACACGGGTGGATGAGGTGGATGAGGGACTTGGTTTAGTGTTAGATAGGAATGGTTGGACTAGAAGATCCGATGGGTCCCTTCCAACCTGGTTATTCTGTGATTCTGTGATTACTCCTATTTAATGGTAGGGGAACACTAAGGAGTTAAAATGCATTGTGAGCATGGATTAGATAGATAGTACAGTGAAACAAGTCACAACAGTTATAATTAAAAAGTGGGTAATTGCCACAGCTACTGCACAATAACATTGAAGATGCTATTGCTTGCCCTTCTGCTTTCAACATGAAGTAGCAGACAACTGTGTGTGGAGTCCACTGAAAATATATTAAGTGATAAATACTACAGATGAAAAAAAATTCATGAATGATGCAATTAGTGTGAACTATTGCCCCAGCTTTGTCATAGTTATTTGGGCTTGTCAGCTACTCAGGATTTTTCTGAGATCTTTCTATTCTTAACCTCTTCAACCCTTACACATCATGTTGTCTTCATTCTGTTCACACTGATGATGCCCAGAGCAGCTAAGATCTATTCCATTTTCCAGATATTCTTCAGAATTTAGTTAAAATGCACAGAATTCAGTTAAATACAGAAGTCTGGAGGTGATCTATCTAGACTTCTCTAAAGCCTTTGACATGGTCCCCCACAACGTCCTCCTCTCCAAATTAGGAGATATGAATTTGATAGGTGGATGGTACAGTGGATAAGAAACTGGTTGGAGGGTTGTATTCAAAGAGTAGTGGTCAATGGCTCAATGTTCAGATAGAGATCTGTGACAAGTGGTGTTCCTCAGGGTTCCATACTGGGACCTGTGCTGTTTAATATCTTCATCAATGACATTGATAGCAAGATTGAGTGCACCCTCAGCAAGTCTACAGACAGCACCAAGCTGAGTGGTGTTAGTTGCCACACCGGAAGGATGGAATATCATCCAGAGGAGTGAACAGGCTGGAGAATTGGCCCTGTGAGAACCTCATGAGGTTCAACAAAGCCAAGTGCAAGGTCCTACATGGATTGGGGCAATCCCCGTTTTCAGTACACGATGGGAGATGACAAGATTGAGAGCAGTCCTGCAGAGAAGTACTTGGGTGTGCTGGTCAATGAGAAGCTCAACATGAGCCAACAATGTGAGCTCACATCCCAGGCCAACGGTATCCTGGATTGCATAAAAAGAAGCGTGGCCAGCAGGTTGAGGGAGGTGATTCTGTGCCTCTATTCTGCTCTCTTGTGAGACCCCACCTGGAGTACTTTGTGCAGTTCTGGAATCCTCAACATAAGAAGGATATGGAGCTATTGGAACAGGTCCAGAGGAGGGCTACAAGGATGATCTGAGGGTTGGAGCACCTTCCATATGAGGACAGGCTAAGAGAGTTGGGCTAGTTCAGCCTGGAGAAGAGAAGGGTCTGAGGAGATCTTATAGTGACCTTCCAGTACCTGAAAGAGCTTACAGGAAAGCTGAAGAGGGACTATTCATAAAGGCTTGTGGTGATAGGACAAGGGGAACGGGTATAAACTGGAGAAGGGCAGAATTTCTTTACCATGAGAGTGTTGAGACACTGGAACAGGTTACCAAGGGAAGCTCTGCCTGCTCCATCCCTGGAGATGTTCAAGGACGTGTTAGAAGGGGCCTTGGGTAGCCTGATCTAGTGGGCAGTTGCAACTAGATGATCTGTAAGGTCCATTCCAACCCTAACTATTCTATGATTCAATGAAATATCCAGATGGGCTGCAATAGCACAGGTAAATCCACCTGGTTTATTGGAAGTTAAATGTGAAACTGAAGGTTTCCAAAACTAAGTAAAGGACACTTGATGAAACTAATACCACATTTCCAGACATGAGAGATGCAGAACAGAAAATTCACTAAACATGAAGAAACAGTCTAATCCTGCTAGCTCTTTTAAGTCACTACCAAAGACAAAAACTTCTCTTTCTCCTGAAGAAATAACAGGGCTAAATATATAAAACTGAAACTGCTACCAATGGGCAAACTGAGAACAGAATTTAGTGCTCTAATAATAACGAAAGTAATTGTTGCTGAATCAAATTTCTCTCTTGATAAGATTTCAAAAACCACTAAGTACATATTACCCAGTGATGTGTGCATTCTTGGGAAAAGCTACTGTGAATCTTTAAGACCGCCTAGGCTTTAGTGATGTGCAAAGAACCTATGGTAATGATGAGGACATTAAAAGGTTCATAGAACCAGTATTAATAGCTAGAAGGAAGATGAAGCATTAGTTTTCTGCAAGAGATCATTTGCAAAACACAAAGCTAAGGAAGAAAAGAGAACGCGAATTTTAAGAACAGCCTCTTCTATCTACAGTCACGTAGAAAATAAGAAGAGGCTTGAAGAACAATGAAAAAATCACAAATAAAATTCTGTATGAATTAGAATTCAACAAAATAACTCCATATTAGTAATTATACTGAGCAAAGACAGCAGTAACTTTGAGACCTTGCTCAGCATTTGATGCCCACAAGATGGTATAATTACATTATATAGAGAAAAATATCCCACAAGTGAGAGAATTTTTTAACACATCATCCTAGAATGACACAATAATTATGACATTAAAAACCACTTGTTTGACAACAAAATAACTGCATTTAAATTTAGCAGATCCTTTAATTCAGAAATGAAGCTATGTTATTTTGAAAAATCTAATAAGATTTGCAAATAAAAGTACAGTTTGAGCAATAAATAAAGACAAAATGAACTGCCATTTGAATATTTCCGTCTTTTCTGATTTAGCATTATTTTCAGGTATTCTATTTCAAATCTTTCATAAAAAACAAATACTATGTTTTAAAAAAGACTAGTATTTTGCAAAGTTTAGTTGGATTTTGTACTTTCTGGAAACCCATAAATTATATGGAATTCAAGAACACGAAAGTGAAATCCCTCATAAACTTATATTAACTTGCATTATTAATCAGGCTAACTTCTTTGCTTATCATGAGAAAAGAGAAACACAAAAGAGAATTATAAATGGAATGTTTACTATTGTAGTTTCACTAGTTCCCTGTCTTAGCAAGCAGCAAATATGTTCTATAAAAGTGATTATTTTACTAATGTTGACGTCCTTTAAACAAACATGTACAACAGAATGGATGGGCTTTGCCACAGGAAGTACAATTACCAGCCCTGTAAGCACTGGTGAAAAGAAGTAAATATTTGAACATAAGGGTTCCCAGTGAGACTTCTTCAGAAATGCATTTTCAGGATTGGGTCCAAAAGAGAAGAAATTACACACTTGCAGTGGAATTCACAAGAAGTAGACAAATTATGGGATAGTGAGTCATCAGGGAGTTAGCTTCAGAAAACTTTTCATGAAAAGAATGATGTCGAACAATTGTCCTGCTGGCTGAGTATATGCGTGCTGCTAGAACGTATTTTCTGCCAAAGAAAAGCTTTCTTGGAAACTGTCTTCCAAAAAAGATAGTTATTAATAATTCTTAGCTTCAGATATAAAAGTGAGCTATCAGTGAAAGCAGGGTAGAGAAGAAAACAGAAATAGGTTAATTAGGTGCAGAATATACTAGTGTAGCGCATGTAAGGAAGAACGCCTGAGTATATTACTGGTTTTTTATGATGAATGATTAAAATAATCTATTTTTTCCAGTCAGTATGACTGCTTCTTTATGTATCATTAGGGAATGGAGATTTATGCATGCTAGTATTTGCCAAGCAACAAAAGGGGGATATAGGGCCTATTTAGTTTATGGCAGAAAACAAAGTTAACAACAAGATTCTACTAGCTAGTTTACAGAGTGGGCTTTGCCCACAGTGGGCTAATTAACCTTAAGAAGATGAGAGATGAAAGGGGGTAAAAATCCATCTCAATTGGCAGTGCACTGGGTATGCTATGGTACTAATGATTTAAATTTATCTCAAAGAAGATGTATTTGGAAATTAGAAAATCTGAAAATTGAATTATTATGAACCAGTCGTCCTGTAATAATACCTCTTGTGTTATTGCCGGGACAAATTACAGACTCTGAGACTACATTGTTACTAGCAAGTTCAACAGTAGCAAGGAACATTTTCCAGAAACTGAAACTAAACCATCTGTGAAGTTAAATAGTAAGAATGGTCTGGTTTGGCCTGGGTCAACTAGCATTATCCTTAACAACTCCTGAGCACAACTGAGAGGCTATCATAGGTCCACAACCCTTCCCAAGACTCACTCTACATAGGGACTTCCTGGTTTTGAGAATAAAAGAATGCAAAAACTTCTTTCTAAGCACATTTCATTCAGTAGTATAGACAAAGCCTGAGTTTTCTGGAGCCCATTTTACCTGGCGGTCAACCTAACCAAAGCTATTAAGGGAAGTTATACGGAGAACCATGTCTGTAATTTTAATGAAGAACAACCAGCCATTTTTGGACTTTGAGACTGTAGACCATTAAGAAGGAAATACAGCAACTTTATATTTCCTTTACGTGCACTCTCCATGCCAGTAACTGTTTGACAAAAGCCAGAGGGCACTCAGCCAGAAACTCCATTGTAGAAAGAAAGCCATTCTCATCCAATGAAGAGAAAAACAAGATGCTTTGACCACCACTTAGGGACACAGTAACATCAATCAAAGCTGGGTAGCAGAGAAGATGCTGCTAGAGTTTTAGTATGCCTAACAAAGATGATTAAGCCTCTACCTTACTTGCCAAAGTGTGTTGCTTTCCAAATCAGAGTTCAGAATTGAACAGTAAGTGGATTTATTGGCTAAAATGAGGTCAGGTGTCTTAACCAGCTCCCTAATTGCTATTCACATATTTGATATGAGTGTGCAAAGTCAGAAGATGAACGGGAGAGCTTCGAACTGCAAGGTTGCACTCACAATGAACTCCAACTGAAAAAACTGGAGCCTAATGCAATAAAATAGATTGGGTTCATTCTTTGAGGACTAAACAAAAAATTCTGCAGAAGACTTGATTCTCTAACTTCGGTGAAACATATTCCAAGAGGAAGTGTGTTCCAACATGAGAAAAAAACACAGGCAAATCAGTGTCAAAACAATCAGTAAAACAGTTATGTGTTCAGTTAAAAGTGCAAGCTTAAATGAAATGGTACATGTCTGCAATGACTTTACAAACTAGGAGTAGGAGATACTCAGCAGTTCCTGAAATTTGGATCACAATGAAACTGCCATTACAAATCACCTCCAACAATACAATTCTTACCTTAGCAGGCAATTATTCAGAAATATAATAGAGGATCTTGGGCAGAATTATATTTTGAATTTTTCTTCTGAATTAAACAACAGGTTGGACTGATCTAAGGGGTAGACCACATGCCTGATGAACCAGCAATGTGAGAAATAATATTTTGTGCTTCATCAGATGTTACTTTATATCTTTGCATACAAAAGATTTACATACAAAAGTCAAACCCACATTTTGCCTAAAGCAGCATCATTCGAAATCACAACAGAAGTATAACAATGTTTTTGTAATATTGCTTTTATTACAGAAGCCAAATATGGACTAAAAACATTTCTGTCAATTAGATTTCAATTTATTTTTTTCTTTTCGGAAATCAGAGGTATCACCCAGGCTACAGCAACAATCGAGAACTGTACTGTGTATGCCTCATAGCAGCACTTTTTAGCTACTTCCATCAGTCTCACAAGCGTGATGTGAATGAATATGCTGTGATTTATAAGGGGATGGTGGCTATGCAAGATCACCAGATTAATAAAAAGAGAAAATCATCCCCTTATAGACTTACTGTTTGAACTTTGTGGAAATCCAGGTAAGGAGGATGGACCATTCATTCCAGGCAGAAGAACAGGAGGAAGGCCAGGGAGTCCAGGATAAGCTGCTGGCAAACTGATACCATGAAGAGAACTGCTGTCCATCATGCCTGGCTGCTGTACTGTTAAACCTAGCACATCAGTAGCCTTCTTTATGCGATCCAGTTCTTGCTGTGCCATCAGCTGTCTAACTGTTGTAGGAGCTAAATAATCTTTCTCCCGATCTAGTTGACTTCCCACAGTTTCTCTCACTTTTGTAATATGTTGTTTGGAAAATATGTGATCTCTTATGGACAAACGCGCAGAATATTTCACACCACACAGAGAACACTCTGGCTTTGTCCCATCAGGTCCAGTCTGATTTATCATAAATGGCTTCCCTATGTTAATTTTGAATTTCTTTTCTTTTGCCCGGGCATTCTGAAACCAGACCTGGACCACACGTTTGGGCAGGCCAATCTCATTCCCTAACATTTCACATTCCTGCATCGTTGGAGTCCGGTAGTCACTAAAGCAAGCTTTGAGAACTTTAAGCTGAAGGTTACTCATTTGTGTTCGGAACCGCTTGTGACCTGGCCGATCGCTGTTTTTGGATTTAAAGGGATTGCTAGCTCCAAATGGGTTAGGTGAACTTGGATCAGCTATGCTTGAAGTTTCACTGCGGTCAGCATTATCATCAGGGTCATCAGTAATGTAGTAACTTTGGTCATGATCACCATCTTTTTCACTGAAATGCATTGAAGGGCTTGTTAGGGAAAAGAGAAATTTATCATCAGTATTCTCATTTGTAGGTGTAGTTGCAGCTTTTGGAAGTGTGTCATTCACAAGTGGTTTTGGTTCTTTGGGAGGTGATGCAGGTTTTGCATCTCCTGAACTGCCAGTTGTGCTTTCCATTTCATTGTTCCCCTCATCCCCTGTTGTGGCATCACTAATTGCTGTATTAATTGATGAAGTCTCATCAAAATCAGTCTTGTTTTGATCATAGCCAGAGTCAGCAGGAGGAGCATTCAAATTTTCTATATCCTCACTAGACTCTGCTTTAAAAGAGGAAGGACTTAAGAGGTTCTTCGGTGACATTTCTGTAGTTTTACTAACAGGGGTTGATACAGTGGAGGCTAATTCATTTTCACTTGATAACTCTGTTTTTGCTAATGACAGTGATGGGTAATCAAAAAATATGTACTTTTGTGGACTTTCTCCTCCATCTTCAGTTGATATCAAAGGACTTGGAGGCAAACTATAACCGGCCTGTTTACCTTCATTCCAATGTCGAGAGCGAATGTGACTTTCTAAAGCTGATTTTGCTTTAAACAGAGCTCGACAAAAAGGACATCTTTTATGGGACTGGGCTGGACCAACTGCACGGAATTGTCCCTTTCTTTCTCGGGCTCTTGTGTTCTGAAACCAGACTTGTACGACTCTCTTTTTCAGTCCTACTTCACGTGCAATATGATCTAGCATCTTTCTGGTAGGGTTGGAATCCAGTAGGTACTTTTCATAGAGTATTTCCAGCTGCTCTGGAGTAATTGTAGTTCTTAAACGCTTATCGCGATGTTGATCTTCTCCACTGTTTCCTCCCTCTTTCTCACTACAGTTATTGTCATCTTTATCATCTAATTTTCGTTTCAAGGAACCAGAAACTGTAGCAGGATGAGCTGTATGTGATGAGCCAGTTTGTGGTTGCATTTGAGCAAGAGAACTATTAAGTAACTGTCCAGTCATCAAAGGATTATTGGGGTCAAATATCATATAGGGCATATCCATTGGTCTTTCTAAAAACTGTGAGTGAAGAAACTGGTTTTGGGCTGCTAGGAAATGCATGTGCTGGTGCTCTTGCCAAAGTTCTAGAGTTGGAAAGGCAACTGAACATTGATCGCATTGGTACTGTAATAACTGAGGAGGTAGACTGTTCTGTAGAGAAGTCATTGGAATTGGTAAAGGACTGGAAGGAACAGGCGTGGCTTGTGATGCAGAAGGAGGTCTTCCTACTATCTGTGATTGTTTTTGTTGCTGTGGTTGAGAAGCTGAGGGCTGAGGGTCAGAAGAGTTTACTGGAGCAGACTGTACTGGTTTGGTGCTTTGGCAAGCTGTGTCAGTTTGCTTAGAGATGGTTTCATTTAGTTTTGTTTTTTCTGTGGACTCTGGTTTAGGAGAAGCCTTCTCAGGTTCTGGTTTGGGTGATGGAATTAAAGGAGTACTAGAACCAGAGCCAGAGCTTGCTGCTGTGACTGCTAGGCTTTTCGATGAATCGTTTTGGCCAGCAACTGTGCAGTTCTTATACACTGTTTGATCAGAAGCATCCATAGAATCTTCAGTTTGGCTTTCATCTTGAGCATCGTCATCTTCATCTTTATAACACTGCTTTTTCTGGTGTGTAATCAAATCAAAGATTCTGGGAAAAACCACACTGCACTTTTTGCACTGATATTGCATGTTACTAGTTCGAATGTAACGCTCATTTGTCAGTTCCCTTTTCTCATTGTCTTTAGTTTCAGCTTGATTTTCATAGCTTTTGCGAGCTTTTTGTCGAGCATTTTGGAACCATACAACAATAACTCGAGTAGGTAGATTAAGTACAGTTGAAAGCTGCTCAATTTCATCATCCTTTGGATAAGCATTTGTGTCAAAGAAATCTTGGAGGACACGAAGCTGGTAGTCAGTAAAACGAGTCCTAGATGATCTCTTGCTGAAAGATGCATCAGACTTGTAAGGTTCTACAGTTGAAGGTTGAGGATCTATTCTGATATCTTCTAATACTGTTATGGGAGGGTTGCTGAAGTTGTATGGGGAATCTTTATTTCTTTGTCGTTCTTTAAACAGTGTATTACGAAACCAGTGCTTGATAACTTTCTGTGAAAGACCAGATTTCTCAGCCATTTCTTGGATCTGTTCTTCACTTGGTGAATTGTTAATATCAAAATAAGCTCTCAAGATTTTTAACTGGTCATCTGTGATTCTTGTACGTGGACGCTTGAATTGAGAGTGCCGTAGGAAATTGGGATCTAATCCCAGCTGCTGCTGACAAAGCTGGGTAAGATCTGCAGATAATGTATCCATTGCTGGCAACTGGAGGGCAAGCTGAGGAGGCAATGCAGGATGCTGCACTGGCTGCATCATAATTGGAGGGAAAAGTGGGAGATCAAGTGAAACAGGAAGCTGGACTTGAGGTGGGGCTGATGGTGGTGGTGGTGGAGGAGGAGGTGGTGGTGGTGGAGGAGGTGGTGGTGGTGGTGTGGGTGGTGGAGCTTGCAAAGGAGCGGGAGTTGTGTTTTGAAGTTTTCCAGCCCCAGCTGAAGATGGCTGAGAAGGAGTTGGAGGAGGAGGAGGAGGTGGTGGTGGTGGAGGAGGTGGCGGTGGAGGTGGTGGTGTTTCTGGAGAAGATGGAGAAATTGGATAAAGCTTGTCATATGCCTCCCTGTACTGTCGGGCAAACTTTTCTAATGCTCCATATGGAAAAAATTGTCCATGCACATGCTCTTGATGACTCTTCAGAATAAGGATGTTGGAAAAAAGCTTACTGCAGGTTCCACATTCCAGTTTGTCTGTGTTTTCACCTTCACCAGTCTTGCTTTTTTTCTGCACTTTTTGTCTGTTCTCATTGTATTGGATAACCAACTCAAACCCAAAGTTCTCCAGTAAAGCCTTGGCTGCATTCCCCCTTGCTCCAGAAGCTATTCTGGGTGGTGGAATAGTTGGTTCTGAGGATTTTGGCTTCTTCATGTCCTTATTTTCTTTTAGTCCTTCATTTTCATTAATGAATTCTTGCTTTGGCTTGTCTTGTTTCTCAGAAAGTTCTTCTGAGTCCTTATAAGATGGCATATCCTTTATCAGCTGGCAGTCTGTACTTACTAAGGTATTTTGCTCTGCTTTCATCAGCTTGCTACTTTGCTGTTGCTGTTTTTGGGACTGAAGTTGGGGTTGGGTGGATTGATACTGTTGTGCTTGTTGCTGCAGTATCTGTAGCTGGGTTTGGCCAACATGGTGCTGAGTTTGTATCTGCTGCTTCAAATCTTCTAGCAGTGATCCTGTCATACCAGCCATTCCAGGCATACCGAAAGTGGCAGAACCAGGCAAACCCAGATCTGGGCTTAAGCTGAATTCTGTCCCAGGTATATAGAATGGGAAAAGGAATTGAGGCTGCTGAAATTGCAGCAGTGCTTCTGGTGTCATTGGAAAGTGAGGCAAAAATGCTGGGTTTAAAAACTGGGGTTGAAAGAATGCAGCTTGCTGTTGCAGCTCATGCTGTAGTTGTATTTGAAGTTGTGCTGGTGACTGAGGTGGGTGATGCGTAGGCTGAGCAGAAATTAATTCAGAAGTTTGCTTTTTGTTTAATTCTTTGGCATCTAAATGTGTTTCTTTGCTGTTAACTGCTGGTAAGCTCATAGATTCTAGCATTCCTTGGCTAGGGCTACTAACATTCCCTGCTACACTATTTCCGCTACTTATATTACCACTTGGTTCTAATTTTGCAGCCCTTGCCTTTGTCTGATGAAGCACAGATCTCATGTGGATTTCCAATGTAGAACTTTGGCTATACGCAACATTACAAATGCTGCATTTGTAGGGTTTGTTGTCAGTGCTGCTGTTGGTTTCTTGAGGGATGGGACTCGATGCTTCCTGCAAAACCTTTTTGAGCTTATGTAGATGGGACACTGAGTTATAGTGGACCAAGAGAATGTTCTTTTGGGTGAAAGACTCTTTACACACTGTACACTTATATGGGCGAGATGGATCTAGAAATTTTTCCATAGTAAAATTTGGCCCTTTTCTAAAAGGTAAGGTCCGCTTTGGTTCTGAGCCCATATCATCTGGAATAGAGCTACTATCACTTCCGACAGGACTTGCTTTACCTTCCTGGTCCATGTCATAATCTCTTTCTATTTCCTGTTCTAGTGTATGATCATCTTGTGCCATACTTTCACTTTCTGCCCAGAGTTCACCATTGACAGGTAAAGATGCACACAGCTGCTGAAGTTCAGCTTCATTGAGTTCAGGGTGGCCTGCTTCCAAGTGTTTTTTTAAAGCCTGGAATGTTCGGAAGCTACGCTGGCAAAGACTACACATGGTAGCCGCCCGAATAGCATGATACTGGGAATGTATCTGAAGCTTCTGCATAGTCTTAAAAGCCAAGCTGCAGTGGTTACAGCGGTACTTATAGACATGGCGATCAGAAACAGAGAGCTGTTGCTTCTTCTGCTGTTCACTTAGCTGATCTGTCATTGAGTCAGAGGTCTTTGTATCTTTACTAACAGTCTTATTCCAATCTGGCATTTCAGCAGATTCCTTAGGTGGCTTCTGTTCCTCGGTCTTAATTTCCATTCCAGTTTTTGATTCATCAGCCCCAGGGGTACTCTTCTCATCCACAGGACTTTCACCTAGTGGAAGAAAGTTAAGTGTCTTTTACACAAGTAGAAGAGAATAGCACATAACATTAATGTTTTTATTCATCAGAAATCAAAAGAGATACCTGGTATGCCAAGTGTTGACCTAGCAAAGTATAGTGACCCATCCTTGTCCCAGAGAATAAATCAGGCAAGACCAATGTGAGGTTAAAAAAAAAGTAATAAAATGATGATCAGAACTGCAGTGGCAATTGGATTGGGAGTGGCACAGGGCTTCATTTTGTCAAAATGTAGAAGTTTATTGTTATTATGGCAACACCAAATTAGAAAAAGAAACAAAATGGTAGGAAAGTGGGAGGGATTAGAAATGGAATCAAAAGTTAGGACAAATAACTAGTAAGAAGGATGAAAGTGGTCTGAGGAGAGAGGGATGAGCATACTGTGAGATATAGCAAAGCAGATTCCCAGTACAGAAGTGTCCAGGATAAGAAACCTGCTGTTGGAAAGGCAGGTGGGATTGTTTCCCCATTGATACTGGTGAATGCATTACTGTTAAACAAGGTTGGTCTTACCTTCAAAGTGGGTAGGCCACTTCCACAAGAAACATACACATGGCATACATGTGCATATTAGCAGCTCTGCATGGGTGCAATCAGGCAAATTCAAGCCCTTTGTTAGTTTTCTTTTTATCTCTGTGATCATATGGAAGCCAAAAAAGCATTCACTTTGCCAAGGAACAAGTGGTCTCTAAATTTGTAAATTGCCCATAATTAGCTTCTACATGTCTGGACTTTTTCTTGCATACCTGGATATTTCCCAGATCCCTCAGCTGTAACGGTTGCAGGTGTGTCACGTTCAGATTTCTCTGAAGCAGCTGCTGGTACTAGCATACTATTAGGCATCATGACATCTGGTACAGGAACCTTTGAAACCCAAGAACCCAGTGTTATTATAGGAAAAGTCACACTATTTAATACTACACAACAATATGAAATTATAATTCAAAAAATCCACCATATCGTGATCAAAGACTGTCAGTATTAAACCAAGATCTCGGTTCAGTCCCTGATAATTGCTTCTGACAGACCACAAATCCAGAGCATCAGGTATCACTTGGTGGAGAATCGCTTAAAATAATCCACAACAAGGTGATGCCTTAAAACTAAATACACGCAATATTTCATTGGTCTTGATGTTACCACAAACACGGTTTTGCTGACTGTGTTAGGTTGGTTGGATTTATCAGGGTAATTCTCCTCTAATGTCCTCCAAAGATGGAGATCATGCTAAGATATGGTCACCAGTCAGTTCTTGACTAAGGGCATTCCCACTTTGTTTCATCTGTATTGTTTTTTAAACAAATGCTGTACCTTCCATATCTTTGAAATAGAATTATAAGATTATTTCCTCACATAAATAGCAATTTATTTCCATTTAAACTAATTTTTTCTCTTCCTTGTTTTCAATTGCTTATGTATCTTCTTCAGACTCTTTTACCTGTTGTGTCATACTTTCAAATTAGAGATAGAAATCTTTGAAGCATGTACTGTTATAGGTGTCTCATAGTACTCAGTTTAGTTAAGTTGACATGAATATTTGCTCAATATTTCATGCTTTCCTTCTGCTTAGCTCTTTAAAACATACTCATATTTGAAAAAAGGGATTGTCTAGGGGTTTAGACTAGGACTTAGCGGGACTGTGTTTATACACCTGCACTGCCAGATTCTGTCTAAATCACCTTGGGTAAATTAGTTCAGACTGTGTTGCAGCTCCTCACCTTTAATATGAGAATAGTACTTCCCTGCTTCATTCAGAGATAAGAAGAATATCCATGGGAGAGATTTCTGAGTGGTAAATTACTATAATAATGGAAGCTACATGCTTTTCTAGGTAAGAGTAGAAATACTCTTTGTTCCTTTTTAACAGTTTAACAAATTATTGTAAACCTGTATTAGGATACATAAGAATTACACATATATATATTTATATGTCTGTATGTATGAAAATTGCCTAGTGGAAAAAATATTATAGTTATATTTTTAAAAGCCCTGGGCTTAGTATATTTGTGATTTAAATGAGGCATTAATAGCATCCTCTCAGAAGACTAGTAACTTTAATTTTTTGGGGGAGGGAAGGACTTTTTTAAAAAAGTATTTAGGTAACCGTAAATATCCCAGAGAAGAAAAATGTCATTAAAAATGGTAGTTATTTTGTCCTCAGAGAGTTTGGATATGGACAGAATGTATTAGTGTTAGCAACTGGGACAATTTAGATGATGCAGATTATGTTTTGCAATCTCTTTTTCTGCCAAACATTGAGGAAAGAGGAGAAGAGGAACAGAGAGGAGAGATTTCAAAGTTACTCCATTATCAGGATAGATGGAACTTCCCAGAAAACTTGAAAAGAAAGCTAATAATCCTCCATAGGAGGGACTTTTTTCTTCATTTTTTTTTCAATTTCCTGAACAGGCCTGTGAAAGTAAAATTTCTATATCATTTTCCTTGTGGTAGGCCAAAATTTCACAGTCTGGCAGAGATATAGGTAGTAGAAAATCAAGGAAAAGAAGAAAGAAAACCTTAAACCACTTTTGTGGATTCCTGATTTCTGTACTTGTTCATCAGCACTAAGCACAAGGAACATTAGACCTACCGTCAAGAACTCTTTCAATTCTTTCTTATGTTTTTGCTACTTTACTTGGGAATGAGGTGGTAGGCCTACAACCACAACTGTCTAAATGAAGGAGGAATCTATGAATACAGAAATAAATCCTTAAGGATTTATTTATTATCCTTGAGTTTTCCAAGTGCATTTCCTTCTAAAAATGCAAGACAACTAGAACCAGGATGTCTAAGGAGTTGTTTCTTTTCCTGAATGTAGTAATAAGTACTTTCTATGGCTGATAGTGTCTTTGCTGACATTGTTTTTTATGGTGTAGACTTACTAATTTTTGTCAAAATTTATTATTTTAACATGGCTTGTGCAATTTTGCAGTGAAGAATGGGATTTTCCCATTGAGGTTGGAATGGGATTCATCTTCCAAATAGAGTTTGCTGGTTATAGCATTTATTCCAGTCATGGAGAAGCCAGTTCACGTTTTTGCCTCATTCAGGGTAGGTACTTGAAATAAGGTATCCCACATCCAAAAGAACTGACCTAACTCAATTGCTATCTATTCTTGGACTTGCCTTTCTGTTTCATGCTCATATTTTATTCATAAAAGAACTAAAGGGTCTTTTACAGGCAGAAAATAAGAAACAGGGCATACTGTATGATAAGATTACCGTGTTCTCTTGTTTGCACCACTACTGATAACTTACAGTTAATTTTATTTTATACAATGCAGGTAGGCCTACCTGTACACAGAAATTCTTCTATGTTTAGGAACTACATTGTACAGGGAACTCCTGTTATTTTACAAAAAGGAGCCACAATATCTCTGAGATCTGGATATTATTAGACCAAATCTATAGGTGTGCACTTAGAAACATTGACAGGCTTGGTTTTTTCAAGGTTGACACTAATGAGGAACTGCAGGTTTTCAGCAGCTTTGAAATCCACCTTCAGTCATTTTCCCAAGGGACATCAGTGACTGGATGATCTTGCAAAAGAATCTAGGAGTCTTGACTCACTCCCCTGCTCAAGCTGCCTTAACACTATAACAAAATAAATATATTGCCTAGAATCCTGAGTACATTTCTGTAAGCATGTGTATCTGTATTTGGAACACTTACTGTCATGAGCAGTTTCTCCACACAGTCAGGGGAAACACTGTGTAAATGGGTCAAATGAAGCTGGAGGT
The DNA here is from genome assembly GCA_033558105.1 of Coccyzus lansbergi. NCBI lineage: Eukaryota > Metazoa > Chordata > Aves > Cuculiformes > Coccyzidae > Coccyzus > Coccyzus lansbergi. The sequence goes on from JAUMJK010000271.1 coordinate 1,407,970, forward strand.
GCATTTTGTTGCTGAGGACGTCCTGGCAGAGGGGGCAGCAGATAACAGGTTGCATTGAATGCTGTGACAGGACATGCATCTGGATACGATTTGGGTCCCTGCTGTTGTAGTTACAATAAGGACATTGATAGAACTGGAAAAAAAAAAATCAAATTAAGATTCAGGCTATTAGTCACCGTGCTTTTTATAACTCGTTGATATTGATGTTTTAGGAGCATATAATTTCTATTTCATTCTTGAGTTATTTGAAAGAGTTCTACAATGCAAATAAAATGTTACAGTTTCCTTTACCTGCTCATGACAAAATTTATTGTCTTCTGGAGGCTTTGATTTTTTAGCCGCACCTTCCTCTTCTTTTGCCAGAAGAAGCTGTTGTGCCCCTACCACAGTGTTGACTTTTGGTTCCTTCTCTGGTGTGACTATTCCTGTTCCAAAAACATAATACTTTTATGAACATATTTTAAACTTTAAAATATTCTGCTTTAGAAATAGGCCATGATTCCAAAGGCCTGTATTGTCTTCGAGGGTCCTTTTTTTTGAGTTCTGAGAAAAAATACAGTTGAATAAAACAAATCCGTTAAGCACAAAGGTGAAAATAAACTTTTATCCTTGATGGAGACTGTATAAATACATTTTAAAATGGACTCTGATGTTTAGATAACCTTACTTTGCCTTTAAAGATTAATCAATAATGTGCTCTCTTTAGCAGCTTGGTACGAATTTGTGTATTACATTAAAACAAACTAGCTTTTGCTTAAAACTCCTATTTTCCAAAATAATTAAGTTGCTGCTGTTTAATCACCCTCTTTCTTTTCTAAACTGTCTGGGTGATATGATACAATTATTGTCCTGTTTTGATAACTCTTTCCTAGTTACAATTCTGAAGCTAAATATAGCGAGACTTTAAAAGAAATACTGTGGAGAATAGGATTTCAAGAGCTAACTTAATATTAATTATATACGAAGATCAGTCATTTGGGATTGCCTTAGATGTTTATACTGTGAATTTTTATAGTATGGCATTTGTGATCAAAACCAGAATGTAATTGTTTTCTATAGATAGTTCTACTATTAAGTATTAAATACTATATTTAATATTATGCCTGAACTAGCTGTGTAATGCGGCCCAGTCTTGCACACATCAAAGAAATGAGTGCAATTCTAATTTCCCAGTCCATCAGAAAATTCTTTCCAGCGTCAATTTGCCAGATAATCTCTTCTGCTAGGCTGGATATTACAAGAGCATTGGGTAGGCATGTCACATACATCTCACGACAAACACAAAACCTCATTTACCAACCATTCCAATCTCATCATAGCGCGGCATCATCTGACCTTTTTTCTGCTGTTTATTATGAGTATTTCTAATTTTAACTTTCAATTTTCACCATCTTCCAGTCAATTTGCAACTAAATTATTTCCAGGGTGAGGACACTATCACTGGACACTGGGTGCAAATACATCTTGAAATGCAATGAAGCTAAACCATTGATTGCTATCAGACCCAACGTAAATATATAGTCCAGGGGTAATCTGATTGTATGCTATGCATGAAGATTTATCTTGATTTTTTTCAATCCACATAAGGTTCATATAAATGAACAAATTGCACCTCATTGCACAGTAACCTAGGATTAATTTTAAAATAAGGTCATGGATGTTTTTGGCAACACAATAAACATGAACAAAGAAATTACTTCTACGTTTCTGTTGACAAAACTAAGAAATTATTATTATTATTATTATTATTATTATTATTATTATTATTATTATTATTATTATTATTATTATTATCCTATAGACTTTGTGCAAATTTTGATTGTAGAACAACATTAAAAAGAAGTAAAATAAGATAACAGTTTTCAAGGTAAATTCCGAATTCTCATAGGACAACAATAAAAAATTGAAAACTTACTCATACAGGCATGTTTTCTGAAGGGCATTTTTTAAAAAACAACATAAACATATTTTATGACTTATACATTAATGGTGATTTCCCTACACAGTTTTTCAGTCCTAAATTGCTAATTATTTCTTTTGGTGTAATTCAGATCAGTAATTTTAGCATTTTCTTGCTCAAATTAAAGTTTATTCTTGTTATATTTTCTCCTTTTTAATGACCAATTTGTCAACATTGGTTTCATATCTGAACAAGCCACTTTCTGGAGCCCCACTGGATTTTTACACTCTCAGGAACTGATCCTGGAGGGCTCATTTAGACTGCTCAGTCAGAGCTGTGCCGGTGACCTGAAGGACTGGCGATGATTAAAGGCAATGTCTACATGATGCAATCACATATGACACAATTTTATTACTTACTTTGGTTTATGATAATACAGTACTCCTGGGCCTATCTGTATTTACTTAGCAATATGCCATTATTATTTAAATGTCTTAACTGTGAGAATTATGTAAAGTAAAAAAAAAAAGTGATGTACTATATTAACAGAGAAAGGTTGCTTCTCAGGTTTTAGGACGATAGGTTCAAACTATTAACAACTCTTCATCTCCAACTGTCACAAACATCTAACAGTTGACTACTGTTTCTTACCTTTATCATATGTGACTTTATAAATGTCGCTTTTTAAAGATAAATGGGCCAGAATTTCAGCTGTTATAAATGGACACTGATGTACAGGACGCTGAACTTAAAAATAAAAAAATCCACCTTCTTTTCCCCTGTCATAGTAGATTATTCTCAACAGATTGTCACAGAAATTAGGTTGCAAATTCTGCTCCAAAATCCACTTGTGAAAATGCAGTTAACTGTTTTTTTTGGCAGTGGTATTTCACTGCTAGTGATATTTAGCTTGGAGTATGCTTTGTGTGCACCTGGGCACATGCTAGGTTAATATTACACATCATCTTCCACTACACAATGGAATAAGTTAATTACTTCAAAGGGCCTATAATAATCATGAAACACATAGTTCTTGTTTCTATAAAAACAAGAAGGGGGAATGGGTTAAATTTTCTTTTGCGGTTAATATAATAAAACTGTAGAGTTATAAAACACTGTGCTGGGGTCAATAAATGCATAACAAAGCACAGCTTTTTACTATGTTTACCATGATATTTATATAAACTGTCAAAATTTACAGAGGGTTTGTTGGTTTTGTTGTTGTTGCTCTGGATTCATTCAACCTCAAGCACTGTTGTTTCTTTAATGACTGAGGTTACATCTGGTCTATAGTAAAGTAACCGATTCTGTGACTTGTGGTGAGCTTTGCAAAAACAAGGAGGAGGTTGATTCTTCTCTCTGGCATGGGGACACCAATCAACCCGGCATGTGGTGAGGGCTGAACCCCTCAAGTCAAAGCAAACATTCCAGAAATGAAGAAGATTGGCTTTTTATGTACTGATCCAGCTATTACAACTCTGTGCCTGATCTTGCTCTATCAACTTTCTGCTTTCTGTGTTGAATTCATTGTTCTAAGGAGCTTCCTAAAGGAAAGCTGAACAAAGTTAGGGTCTTATAGTAAGGGTATTGAAGGAGGAGGGAAAGAGAGGAGAGTAAATATTATGGTCATAAGCATGCCATGTGGCACTGTTTTCATAGTTGGATGTTCAACTGGTATGCTATTCTTACTAGGCAGCTGTAGGAAGATTAAATCTAGATGTTACTTTTATTGGAGATAGGCACTTTTTGTTCTTGAGACATATTATTTGTTGGGGATTTTTGCTAATTGTGAAGCACCATTGTAATTCATTTTAGAATATAAAATACACAACATTTTTTTAGATTGATAATGTAATTTCAATACCTTTAGCTCAAAAACTAAGTTTAATTATAAATAAGTGCCATGAAATAGGCTGTTCAATGATTGCTTGTCAGTTATTTAACTCGTGTAAGATTGCTAATATAAAAATGACACATTTCACTGCAATTCAAATGACATCACCTTTGTAAAATTTCTGAAACCCCAAAATAAAAATAAAGATAGAAATGTTGTGTGACTAACAAAGAGGAGAAATTTAGTAAAATATGTATACTATTGAAAAAAGAATCCTGGAAAAAACATAATCAAAATACTATTTTCTTATTTATAGATCTATATATTTGATAAAGATTGCATAATTTAAGACTTCTGGCACATCAGATGATGATATTCAGCCTCAAAATAATTCTAAAATTATAATTACTGGTATTCTTTCTAATTAGAGTAGAATGAAAGGATAATTTTCATTGCAATAATGAAGGTTAATTTCCATACTTCCTCATGTTTACTACCTTATTAAAAAGTACTCCCCTTAGCTATGGCAGAGACATTACATTTTCAATGCAAATGTATTAATCTGGATAAATTCCATATTAATTCTCGAACTGCATAGAGCTGTAATTTGGATTATAATTAATCTAAAGTGGCACTAGATTTAAATGACAATATAAATGAGGCATTAGTAGGCTTTTCTATTCTGAATGAATATTCAACAAATATAACTTGCATATTGCCAAGTCTTATTTTGAAAGCTCTACTCCTTGAGATAAGGTAAGCAATACAGCACAACAGCTTACACAAACATACAGTTGCTAACTACATGTTAATCCTTTCTAGTCTATTAGATTCTATGCTAAAGAGGGGTCACACCACTTTCCTGTCTAACTTGTTAGTATTGTGATTAATTTATTGGTTTTCCTGAGAATTCTTTGGCAAGACTTGCAACACTCAATTCATGAGAAAGCCCAAATTAACATTCAATTATACATAAGCAGTTATGCAGTCATTAGAAATACTTGTCAGCTGAGTGAAAATTGAGATGAAGGTCTGATTGTTACGTATGCAGAATTAATTTAGATTAGGAAAATAAAAGTTTCTAAAAGATTAGGATTTTACAGTACAAACTATTTTCTGCAAAGCACAAAGGCAGTCATGTATTTCAAGCCCTTGTTTTTATATGAATCTTACTGCAAAGTTATTTGTGTAATTGCTGGCATGGGAATGCAGAACAATTATGCTGGGTTTTTGTAGTGCACCCAGTAGGCATCTGGATATAGGTTTGTCCTAATTAAACTTGGCCCTTATGAGCAGCTAATCCTGATGGAATTTTGAGAATTCCCCTTCAGTATTTTTTTCTAGATTCCATAATTGATTTATTTTTTTTCTGGAGCTTTAACACAATATTCTTTCTTGAACAACTGTAAATGGATCTGCCTAAGAAAAGGAGAGGGTTGATAAATTCGCTGAAGCGGTTCTCAGTGTCCCCTAGGCCAGAGTGTTTGGTGGTAAATGCAGGTTGAAGGAAATTGTCATTCCTCTCCTGGTGACTGTCCAGGAGAGCCCCTGATGACACTTCACAGGAGGACCTATGCTGGTTTGGGAGCATGGCTTTGCTGCATTGCAGACAGTTTTTTTCCAAGTCAGAGAGACCGCCAAGTTTGATAGATATTTTAAACCACAACACAGTTTCTTGCTCAACATCATCCTTGTGATCATCTGCCTTTCTTCCATCTCCTGATCTCAAAAAACAAAACAACGGAAGAAGAGGTGAGTTTTTAAACTGTGATGGGCACTGACCTTAGCCTGTCAGCAAGCAAATATAAAGTAATCTTTAATCTTTGAGTCAACCTTCTCAATTGATTCAGCACAGAAAGGGCCACATGTAACTTTTTAAAATAAATAAATAAATGTTTAATATGTAAAAAGCAAACTGCAGTACGAGAAAAATTGAGTGTAGAAAAGCTCACAGGTAAAATGGTATTTTCTCTACAACTATATGTCTTTACAGAGAATACAACCTCCTTTGTATGCTGCTGTCATTGGCATACAAGGAAAAGATATATGACTACTTGAAACTAATAGGCTTCAACCTGTTTCAGCACTTCTTCTGCTTCAGTGAATCCAACATAATGTAACTAGGTATAGCGTGCGGCAAAAGTAGCCAATGTAATATTCATTGTGACCACAGATTTCCATCTCATACATAAAAAACATGGATGAAGTCACATATTTGCCAAATCAAACACAGAAAAAGCCTTGGGTATCTACACCAGATGCTGGCTCTGGGTTTGTTTGTGCACAAGTAAATGTCATGACATAGGGGTTTTGTTTTCAAAGACAGTAGCTTTCATTACTGGGCTTTGTCTATTCCAGGAGATCAAAATTACCCAACTCATAATCCGTTTTCAATGATATTTCCTCTTTCTTAGGCTGAATCATCTGTAAACTTTTTTACTGGATTTTGTGTATTTTTTTCAAAATGCCTGAAATAAATGCTCAGGAAGAGGCCAGATTCTTGGAAGTAACTGATCAGAGAGCAAGAGCAAGGAATAATAACAAAAAGCCCCACATTCTTTGGGTTAAAAGGGGGGTAAAACCTGATTGAAGAAAAAAATCAAGTGGTACCTAATCCTATGCTTATGAAAAATTAATATGCCATCACAGGAATCACAAGTACAGCTAAGATTAATGAAAGGCGCTTAAAAAATTACAAGCACACAAACTGATTTGATTAAAAAATAATCTCACTGGTCGTCCTGTAATATTCTTCAACTTATCCGCATCTATCCTGTCAGATGGTTATGATTAAAAATAGGTCAATGGGAGGCTACTGATAGAAATCACATGCAAAATGCACATGCAATGAATAGTAGAAGGAATGTCCAGACAGTTTAAAATGAAAGAGCATTTCATAAGTTAAAAAAGAGGAAGACAAAATTCTAGCATCTTACCAGAGTCTTTACTAGATTTTTTGCTTTCATTATTGTCTCTCTCAGTTGAGTCTTTATCATCTGCCACAGCCACTGATGTGCTTTTAGCAGACCCTTCTGTATCTTCACCTTGTTCTTCTGTGGATAAACACAGAAAAGATCTTAGAAAAGAAACTCAGTGACCACTTAACAGCAGTTAAAATATATGTCCTGTAATAAGAACAGTACTAACAGAGAGTGGCAAAACAGGGGAAAGGAGGCGTGGGGGCAAGAAAAGAGAAAGAACAGCACTTTAAAGAGGCTGGACATAATTTACTAATAATTTGCAATATTTCAAAATCTATCCAGAAATTCTGACAATGGCTTTATTAGAGTACCCGCTTCCCACCAATGTGACAGGTTTAAGGGCCTGTCATTTCATATTCTTTGGCTAGAAATGATTTGTGTTAAAATACACACACACACACACACCCCCCCACATGGGCCAGAACAAAAGCCAGTAAGTGTAAAAATGCATCTTGGAGCCAAAAAGAGGCAAAAAAAAGAAAAGAAAAAAAAAAGCAGAGGGCAGAGGGGAGGGCGGAATTCAAATATAAATCCTATTAGTGCAGCAGTATCCCGCTAATTGCAGTAAGTAAGTATTAGGTATTAGGTACTGTATTAAATATAAACCTCTGGCTTTGCGGGAGAAGTCTCAAATTTTGTCTCCAGGGGGAGCCATTCAGGATAAATGACGCAACTTGGGCTATGGCTTCTGAGGAAGCTGCAGTACCCACATACACCTCACTTACGTGTTCACACCAGCTAGATTACATGGAAATCTTCACAGTAACTCAAGCCCATTTAATTATTCGGTAAATCTCAGCTATGCTGCTACTGGTGGATTAATCTGTTTATGCAGTTAGCTTCTATGCTGGGGCTGTGTAGCACTAATCCGTGAAAGGCCCACTGTTCCTTTTCATCCTGTGATCATTTGTCTCTCACTGTGCTGATGTCACATTTTAATGAATTTTTAGCAATCTGAGTAATGCCAGATAACCAGACTTGCAAGTCTCTGCAGCACAGCATGCTGCTTTCATTGCAGCACACATAACACACACACAAAAAATAAAAATCATATTTCCCAGCTCAGGTAGGAATTATAAAAATTAGGAGGTGAAGGTAAAATGGGATTTGAAGCACCAGGCCGCTCAATTTCATAAAATCTTTAATGACTATATAAATTAACCCTGGAAAGGCAAAAGGTCACAGACACACATTTGCATACACTCTTCTATTCACTTTTGATAAGCAGAGCTTTTATGCGGGGAACATGATACAATTAACCCTTCAGGAACCACACAAAATGCAGCTACCGACATTTTAAGTGTCAAGCATTAACTGAAAATTACACACTGCATAAAATTTTCATTGTAAATGCTATAGTGATTGAAAGGGGAAATAGTGGCCCTCTTCGCACCCCATGTTTTATTAATAACATTCTGACAGCCGAATGAAATATCCTCTGTCATATGTAGCAGCTGAGGACAAAAAAAATTGCGGCTTAGTGCCTTCCTTGCAAGCCACGCACTGAAACTGTATGCCTAGGCAAACAACCCTCAGATCGATGTGGCAAACCTATCCGACTCTCAACTCTCTGCAAAATCTTTTGTAAATCTGAAGAGAAAAAAAAAAAAAGCTGCAATTTTGGAAACCAAAGTGAAAAAAAAAATATCTCAACCACAGATCAATGTGTTCTGCATTGACATTCGAATACAATAGGTTAGGACTAAGCATGCATGTTCACTTTTTGGAACAATGCAGGGAGAAAGATGGTCCCTTCTTTTAAAAATAATTGCATATAAAATAAAAATTTCCATCAGAATAGAAACCCTCCTCATGCTGTTTCAGTGCTCTCGCCCTTGTGGTCCCGCGCTCCCTCCTGAGATGATAGCTAATCAGACATGGTAGGCATCCCTGTCGCAGCTGGAAGCAGGACTGTGTTTGTCAGGGTGGCAGGGGAGCGCAGTTCAGGATGCTGCGAGCCTGTGATCATGCCCAGCTCGGGCTCTGTTAATGCTGAGCGCGCACACATAAGGCTCATATCCAGTGTCAGGCCCCATGGCCTCATGGAGCCAATGGCAATCCCTTTTTGACTCATCCTTGGGAACAGACGCATTGCTTCTTTTACTAGATTTACTGGCCCAATCCCCCTGGGCTGGAAAATGAAGTGTCAAAGTGCTACTGAGTGTCCTTATCTTGAGGGGACATAAAATTGTAAGGGCTATCGTGGCACACATTAATAAAACATTGTGTGTGTGTCAGGCAAAGGGAAAGAAAATTATGAAGGTACTAAAATAAAAGCTACAGTATCATCTGGGTCTCATCAGACAATTTTTGCAGGGTGCTCTCCTGTTTTCCTGGTATGTGTTTTAAGTGTGAGAGAAATTCCCAGACATGTTCTCCTATACATCATCGTGGTGTCTGACCTCAGCCTGACCCTGGCAACAGTTTGAGAAATCTGAATGTGAACAAAGACTCTGTGTCAGCAGCAGGGAGAGATTGCGGGATAGTCTTTCCCCATCAACTTAATCGCAAACAGCAGTTCTGAGGCCATAACTTTACAGGACTCCACCAAGCCACAAACACATAACCTTTAGAGGTGAAACTGCCCCCGACTCCTCACCCCGCCTTCTGTGATTTTTCTCAGTCTTGTGGTGCTCCCTTTGATGTAGCAAGGCAATTAGCTCTAATGTTCAAGTACTGCAGACCTGTTTTATGGTTTGGAAGGTGAGAGCTGTTTATTACAGGTAGGCTCCTGGGGGCCATAAAGGCTTTGCAAATTTTTAATCATGCAAAAAACTAATCAAAATGTAACTTATACACACCATAAAAATTAATATCATTATTATGCACAGTATAAATTGCCTGCCATAGCTTTCAATGGCACTCACTTCTAGAAAATACATTTGGCATTCATTTCAGAAATATGTATGGCATTCACTTCAGAAATAATTTCCACAGGCAGAAATTATAATACAATAATAATAACAATAGTTGTTGTTGTTATTATTATTATCTTCTATTTTCCTTTAAAATTACAGCAAGGTTGTCTAAGATTCACACTATCGTGACATTTATCAAAAGAACAAGATAGAAATACAATAGCCTTAATTTAAAAGCAGTTAGAAAACAAACAAAAAAATTCCTTAAGACTATTTATGAGAAAAGATATTAATGATCTGTAACAAGCTGTGCTGTCAAAGACACTGCATACCTATGCCAAGATGCTACAAACATCTCTTTCTGGTGACATTTTTGTTCTTCATATCCTAACCAACAAGAATACTATTGAGTTATAAAAATGTGGTGGCCCTTGCTAAAAGACGCAAAATTATGAGTTATTATATGTTAAAAAAACACAGTATGATGATGTTACAGATTCCAGAATAAGTCCTAATGCTCTATTTTAAATTTACAAGAGTCCTGACTAAATACATTTACAAACATCACCTTTGAAAATGAATAGAAGACAGATTCAAATGTACTTTAATGGCTTTAATAACAGTTGCCATTGCAATATGATATTTTATTCACACCTGGTTTTATTTTGTCCAAATGTTAAAAATTTCTTTTGATGTTGGATCTCTTGAGTTTAGCCATTACCAACCTTTTTCCTCACATCTGACTTAGAATTAAACAGAAAAAATGAGGCTAGCAGTCTACACTAAAATGGCAAAATAAGGGAAAATAGAAAAGTTAATCTTCAGAGGTAATATTAGCAGTTGATATTCTACATTATATATTTTACGTCATATATTTTAATGTGCTAATCTATACTCTCAGATCCCAATTCTATACCAATTTTATGCAGGAAGACCCTTATGACCTTTCCCAGCCTGATGAAGACAAGTTGTGTGATGATTTCAATTGCAAAATCCAGGCCTCAGCCAAAGTTGAATAGCAGATACCAGCAGCAAAATTAGATGAATATTCATACCCAGATTAGAAAAGCGTGATTTACTGAGATGCAAATAAAGGAACTAATGCATCTGCTACAGCAAAGGGAAGGTATAGAGAAACAAATAATATTTTTTGAAACAAAACACCAAATAGTTAAAACAAGACATGACCAAGTTGAAACAGTCTTCTCTCCTTTAATTTAAAAGTATTGTGCTAATCACAGAGGCATACCAATCACTTTCCCCTGTGTTTTGTTACAGAAGTTTCCCCAACTGATAAGCAGAACTGTGAGTCTATCATGAAGTCTGTATAAGAAACATGTTATTTTCAAGGGCCGATTTTGGTTGTTTGTGGGATTTCTACATCACTGATATATCAGTCAACAGCCAATAGTTTCTGTTTTGGTCCTGGCTTTTGTTGTTTTTTTTATTGGTATGCCTTTTGCCCTCTCCAAATTGTAAGCAAATTCCTAAATAAGAGTGATCTACAAGTTGTGGGTGAGTAATTATGGTTATGAGAGAGAAAGCAAGATTAAGCAAGTGTTTCTGGCTGAGGACCAGATGGATGAAGAAAGAATAAATCAATTGACTAAAGTAGTAAGTAAAGAAGTATGAAATGAGAGCAATATTTTCAAAAATAATTGGGGTTTGTTATTAAATATGTTAAATAAATATCTGAATCAAAGGTATCCATAAGTTTTCGGTACAGGTGTAACCCACATTCAACTTGTAGAGTTGAATTAGGCTTATGAGCTGTCAGGATGAGAAGGTAACCACTAGCAAAGGGTAACAGAAGGCTGGATTGCTCCCTGACTTCTGGATTGCCATTTATTCACCTAAATATTATAGAAAGTATTTGTTCTATTTTCTGGCTGATCTTGCAGAGCATGACTGAGGAACAGGATGCCTCACTCATTCAGGAACTATACTGCATCCTCTAGTGGTCATATTTCATCTTCAAATAGGATTTCTTATTTCTCATTTAGGGACTCAAGGAGAATAATGGCACCAACCTGTTAATAACTGTTTCTAATCACTGTGTTATATTTAAAATGATAGCTGTTAGAAGGCTGAACTTCCTGCAAACAAGCCTATAATTAAATGATAACTGTCATACTGACCAGAAAGTGCTAACTGGTTGTTAGTATCAAATTCTACCATTTCGTATTGTGGTGCATCATTTGAATTTTTATAGCAGTCAAATGCTTATTTTCTGCTGGTTGAAACACATTACTTTGTCAGAGGAGGTTGACTGCAAAGCTGACTGAACAGAGCATACTGTGGTGGCTCCTTCCCAAGAAGAGTTACAAATCACATCCTCTTTACCCATCCGCTCCACCCATCAGCCAGTATTCCCACTTGATACACTCAGTCTCACTCCTTTGGCTGCTGTAGAGACACAGATCTCACCTACCCTACTATGTCTTGCTTCTTAACTTCTGAAGGAAAGGACTCACTATCATAAACTAATCTGTCCAGCTCTTGCAATTTACTACTCTAGTTTTGGGGTTTTTTCTATTTTTTTTTTTAATTTTATTTTTAACCAGAGTGCACTTCCAACTGCTGGAGAAGGAAAAGGAAAGTTGTTCCCAGAAGTTAGAGGGATGGGGTATCCTTTCCAGTCTGACTGATGAGCAAGCTTTCCCTTTCTCTCGTTACTGGCTGTAGTTGACCCCTTTCTAGTCTCCCTCTCATAGTCTCAGCATAAATCAGGAGAAGCAGTATGTTTTTCTCTGATAATGGTGTAAAATGTGGAAAAGAACTGTTGTAAGCTTATGCTGAGCCATACTGATTTATCAGAAAATTGGAAAATCTGTGCTTTTTTTGGTTGTTGTTTTGCTTCTACATTAATATTTTATCAAATATTTTACAAGACACAAAAGAAGCATATGCTGACAAAACCATTAACAGAGAATGTCAGCTATTCAGAATGAAACACAGCAATGTCTTCCAGATGTGATTGGATATGTACAGTTAATCAGTTATTATGCAAAAAGGGATACTTTTCTTACTTGGCTACCTCAAGGAAGGCATTGAAGTATGACTCCATATTGAGAATAGTCTAACTTTTCCATCTGATCGGTCCTTTGTTTTTGGCTGCCATTACAATTAATGTAAACTGCTGTTTCCTCCATCAACGCAAGGCATGAAGAGCACTAGCATTGTCTAACTTAAGACGTTTCCATCAAGTTTATTCAGAATAGAAAATTAAACTTCATTGTTCATTCTTATTCAACATGCTGGATATACCCTGCCTTATTTTAGGCACTGCTCTAAGCTCCCTCCCTAGGGAGGGAGAGACAGGTATCATTAGGGCACAACTCAGACTTTATGCAGGCTCCCTTACTACAGGGGGATTTTAGAGTGAAGTTTAGTGTTTGGAGGGGAGATTCTTCACCTGTGCATTGCAGGTAAATGCTGGAAATTAGGTTAGTGAACTTAAGCCTAAGAGCCTGACCCAAAGCTCAGAAAGTCAATGACAGTCTCCTCATGACCTTCACCAGTTTACTGGATGCTTGTTTCTAGCCTATGGGGAAAAAAAGAAATATATTTTGTCTTCACGGTATTATTCACCTTTTTCTACCTCTTGTTCAGCATTTTTTTTACTTTTCTGTGTTGCTATTCAATCTGTGCATTCAACATCCCTTCATATACAAACACTTCCACTGTCCTTGATTTCTTGAATATTTTCCTACTTTCTACTTGAGCTGTGTTTCCAATACATCACATAAGTGGTAACATTGGCTCCTCCATTCAGTTTCCAGAATAATCCTTTAGAGTGCATTTACAAAGAAACCCACAGTGTTAATTAACATCTCATTTAAAATGTCATTTAAATGACATATTTTATTACTGACTCAGTTTTTGGGTCTCTCTCTGAAACACATTGTGAAATCCTTCTCATTTACCTTCCAGACTTTCTTTCTGAATTATTCACCTCTTTTTGGCTCACTAACAGTATGCCTCTGAAATGATCTGTAAAGAATTCTGTTAGTGCATATATTTCTCCTTTGTCTTTTGAGAATACTAGAGTAAAAGAATTTATTTTCTTTGCCATCTCCTGATAATTTTGGATTGACCCTTTATCCTCTGGTGCAGACCTAATGACTCTTCTGTAGGCTTTCTATTTCTTTTTTCTCTCTTTCTGAGGTACTTTTACAGTTCCTGTTCAGCTTTTCTAGGTATCTACATACATTTGCTTCTCTTAGCCAACCTCTCTGTACAGTTTTATTAACATCCCCTTCGCTCTGTTTCCACATTTAAGAATACTATTTTTCTGATCTAAATAAATTCTTGTACTATGCCTTGTCATGTAGCTAATCACAGCCTTTACATTTAAATATTCCCCTTTCTTGATGTTGTGTCACAGGCAGAAGTAGGTGATCTGTTTACAGTGACAATTTTTTTCCCTTAACATAAACAATATTTTTCTCTTCTGAATTTAAAAAAAACCCAAGTTTAACAAAATTTTTTTTTTTTTAGTTTGTTTGCTTGATTTTTTTCCACAATTACCTGAAAAGTATTCTATAGCATACAGAATGGGATATTTTACAAACTAATTTGCAACAAATATCACTTAAATCCTAAGAGTTCAAGGGATTGGCTTCTTTAACATATTCATACATTAAATGGTCTTTGTGTTTTTGGAGACACAATGCAGGTGCTTTTAGCTTCCTGTCCAACCCAGATCATGATGGTTGAGTGTTGTGTAAAACTCTTCACCAAGATTTCCACTGAAAATTCCTCCAAATATCTCCTTTAAAAACTGGGTTTCCTGGCTCAGCAGCAGCTGTACTATACAAAATACAATATACAGACGTGGTCAATCTCTGTTATTGGGACAGGAGGAAAAGACAAAAGTGTGCTCATCAAAACTAGCAAAAGTAGCAGAAACCAGCATTATGTTCCTTCCTCCTTGCTGTCTTCCATCCCCTTATGTTACTGTCTTGCCTGATCTGGAAAATTTGGTTAACAAACTTCTGTGTCATTAGTCAAGTGTTATTCAATTTTGTGGAATGTTCCTGACTCTTATTACAGTATTCTAGTGTGTCTTGGATCCATAACTATAACATGACACATCTCAGTCCCCTTCATCCACAAGAACCTACAGGATCCGTTCAGTTTCAGTGCTCTGCATCAATACCTAAAGCTAGTCTTTTCTCATTGCTTTGTTTGAGGTCAGGAATTAACTACCCTATTGATTAATCTGAGGCTTGAAACTCAAGTCTACTGCCAGGTTTGTTGGGGACACTTGTATGGCTTGCGATGAGGATGAGCAATATCAATTGGTTAGTAACACAATAATAGGTGATGCATAAATGCTGAAATTGAGTAAACCACATACATAGATTTTCTGAATTAAAAAATGCCAGTTATATCTAAGGGTTCTCCCACAGCTGAGTCAAGCATTTCCTGTCAGAAATTACCCAGAATTGCTGTAAAGCTTCTTGTATCATGGCAACAGAATGATCTGAGTGGCTTTGTATCCAGTTCTCTTTTTACTAAACCAGTGCAACACATTAGATGTCTTCCTCCATTTTCATTTCCTATTTCCTTCATTTAAGTTTTTTTTAATTCACACTGTTCAGTATACTGCACTACTTTTACCTTTGCTACGTTTGTCTAATTTGAATGCTCTTTCTCCCATACATAGTTTAAAAAACAACCCTTCACATTAATTTTCATTATTAGCAATATAATTCTCTCTCTGTAGAAGGACATCCTTTGCCTATAGACAACCCACTCACAACTGCTTAACATCCAGAAATCTACAATAAAAATGTAGATAAGACGCTGAAATGCCTCACGAGGCATCTCTGCTGATAGTTTTGAAAATATTTCACAGTAAGATTCTGAATAAGACCTGAACTTGAAATTGGTTCTTAATGACTTTAGACAAGTTGATAGGACCGCTTATTTGTAAGCTTAACGTAGGCCTTTTCCTTAGCTTAGAACTTCAGTAGACTTTGGGTGCTTGGGCTGAAATCAGCTGTGTGGAATCTCTGCATATTGTGCAGTTTTTAAAATTTCAGTCAAAATTATTCAGCTGCTTCCAAGAAAAGGATCAGGAGAAATAGATTTTTATATGTATGTTTATGTTTGGGAAATGTTCAAATTATTTTAAACTAGAACCCAGAATTCTGCAGATGGGATGATGACTGGCGTATGCCATATTGGATTAAACTGCCCAAATTCAGCCAAGCAATGTAGCTTTGAAAAATACTACTTACCCATGCTCAGAAAAGCCGCTTGTACTGAAAAGCTGAAATTCTCCTAGGAATCCATAATCACTGAACACACTCACACTTCCCACAGAGCTGAGAGCTCACCGAAGTGCATATTCAGTCACATCCCACGGAGCCTCCACAAACCTCTTCACCCAGTTCCTACGCATGCCATCCTTATGGAGGAACTGCAGCTTAACTAGATCTTCTAAAATACAACTTCTTCTGGCATCCTCCCTGTACATCCAGACTGCAACTTTATCATTCTTACCATACTGAAAGTGAACTTTCCCTTATTCCTATTATTATCCTGTTGCTGTCTGTCATCGTGCAGTACACTGAGAAACAATTGCTATAGGAGAGCAGGAGCATCATGTTCTCCTTGTGCTAGTAGGCTGGCAGGAGATTCTAGGGGTTAAGGAAACAACTGGGAGGAGTAATCAGAACGTAGTCTGAGGAAAAGAGCATGAAAGGCCAGAAGATAGAAAAAGGAGGGGAAATTGAGGTGGCAAATAGTTTCAAATGAAAAATAGACGCAAAGCAGGAGACTAGGACTAGAATCAGCAGTGTATCAAATTCTAGCACCATCTCCTAGACTTTAGGAGATAGAGCTGGCTGAGACCAAAAGTGCCAGCCATTTCAAACTAGTAAGCAAATGAGGCAAAGATATTGAGACAGGCTGAGAGGCTTGTGCAGGAATATTAAAGCTGGCAGTCATCAGGGACGGAAGCATGCATGGATGGATAGGGAAGGGAGTTGGGAGCTGACTAGAACTATAGAAGGGACATCTGAAGAATGAGCAGCAGAAGTGGATAAGAAAAAGAGAGATTACTGGTCGGGTGGGAAAAGTCATGTATTTAAAGAGTGGGAGGGTAGATGCAGAGAGAAAATGACAGGTGAAGATAGTGATTACTAGGCAAAGAGACTGGAAATTAATGTGAGTAAAACACTGTGTTCCCCACTGCCCAAAATGAAATCTCTTTTTTTTTGGTCTTATAATTCTTCTGGTTTATTGCACTACTGTCCGTCAGTGCTTGTCCACAAAGAGGACAAAAATTTTTTGCTACTTTCAGCTGACTCATTAGCTTTAGTAAAAGGGTTTATGCAGTGAATCCAAACCCACTGATGTTTCATATGACTTTCAGTGCAGCACTAAATGGTAATATTTTTTTTTAGTTTAAGTCTTCAAAAAATAAATATGCATAAAAAATACATAGAAATACATTAAAAATATATTTTAAAACCCCAAACCATAACCATATTTTTAGAACCATTAGTGATACAACAGAATTAAAATACTTTGATTGCCTTAAAAAATAATCAAGACACTTTATTTGTGACACTCCTGATCCAGCTCTACCTTATGGTAAAGCCTCTTGACATATTCACCTCAGAAAGCTAGATACTTATTTAGTGAAAAGCTATTCAGGATTTTGTTTCTTTCTTACTGTTTAACATAGGACTACATGTTTTATTTACTATATCTCCTCAACTCATTCTGAAAGTCAAATTATTCATTTCTTTATTGACTTTTTATTGCTGCAGAAACATTAATGAATTTATCTTCATTATGTCCTAAGAGATGAATCGGCACTTCTGCAATTTCAGAAAGGGGAGGTGTACAGGAATTGATGTTAAAAATATCTACTCACTTGGAGAACCCAGTTTGATACAGATGGGACCCAATTTTTTCCAAGTACATAGCAGTATATAGCACTTTACATGCTCAAAGCACAGCACTGATTGCTTTCATTTGCAGCTCTGTGTGTTCAGCACTTATTTAACACCATAGTACAGCCTCAAATCAAGCACTCAGAAAATGAAGGCCACACAGTCAGTGAACTCCTATGAAAAGTCTGGGTAAGGTGACCTGCTTAGGATGAAAAAATAGGATCTCTCCATCAGAGACAGATATGGAAGCAAGTTCTTCAGTTGTCTTAAACATACCCCATTATTTCTCTTCCTGGCATCACCAGCCCCTTTCACTACAGACTTCCTGAATTTCTCAGCACACAGTGAGGCTCTAAAGACAGTTTTTGCCATCTCTGCACAGCACTGATTCATCTATAAGCCCATGCAGCTCCATTCTGTAAACTCAGAAAGGAAAGGGGAAAATGCTTCCTGACCCTGTAATTATAAACCATATCTGCATGCACACACACATGATGCTGAATTAAGGTAATACAGCATATATTAGTCCTTAACTGCAAAAGTGGCCTTTCTGAGAAGCAGAAGCAGACTAGCTTTAGTCAATATATTAACCTCCCTTTTTTCTTGTTCAAGCATATAAGATGAAGAAGCAGTATGTATTTACAGATGTTGTTATCTGAATATTATCTGTAACATACAAAGTCATTAAATGCGTAAGAGTAGACTGCAAGGCAATACACAAGGATTTTTCTGCACAAATCAGGCTGAAGCACACAGGTGTGGTACGAATAAAACCTCATATAGAAATGTAATATTTTACTGATTCACTTTACCATATTAGATCCAAGTTTAGCTAATTTAGGAATAGGATTCAAAAATGAGACTGAGGAATTTAGGAATAATGAGCAACTGTAATTACCAAGTATCACAGTGTCTGTAGAGTGTCTTCTTTTTGTCCTATATACATGCAGATATCTGTGCTAATATTGATGAAAATGAACACTTTTATTAAAGTTTGCCAACAGTACTTTCAGAAATACACTAGTCAAGTCATACATCTTGTAATTACAAAAAAAATACAGTAGCATCCCTTATGAGAAGACACAATTACAGTTGTGCAGATGTGCTGTTATTTGTGAAAATTACTGTTTTCTTTTTGAAACAAGATGTTTTGATCACCTCAGCATAAATTAGCTTCACAGTTATCATTAAGCAGAAGAATGAGGGGGAAAAAGTACTCTGTAAATTATTGGCATGGATTAGATTTGCCTGAGCAAGGGTATTCACAGAAGTTCAGATCTTCAGAGATCCAACTACAGAAAATAAATTTTTTTTGAGTGCACTCTCAGGAAGTTTGCGAGAACCAAGCTATCAGATGTTGTCAACAAGCTGAAGGGAAGATATGACATCCAAAGGGACCTTGACAGGCTTGAGAGGTGGGCCTGTGAGATATTGTGGTCCTGCACACAAATAAGGGCAATCCCTGGTATCAGTACAGGATGAAGGAATTGAGAGCAGCTGTGCCTAGAAGGACTTGGGGGTACTGATGGATGACAAGGTGAATGGGAGCCAGTAATTTGCTCTGGCAGCCCGGAAGGCCAACTGTATCTTGGGCTGCATCAAAAGAAATGTGACCAGTAGGTTAAGGAATGTGATTCTGTTCCTCTCCTCTGCTCTGGTGAGACCCTACCTGGAGAACTGTGTCCAGATCTGGATCCCTCACCACAGGAAAGACATGGACCTGTTTGAATGAGTCCAGAGGAGGTCCACAAAGATAACCAGAAGGCTGGAGCACCTCTTCTGTGATGAGAGGCTGAGAGAGATAGGGTTGTTCAGCCTAGAGAAGAGAAGGCACTGGGAAGATCTTATAGCAGCATTCCAGTACTCAAGGGTGACCTACGAGAAACCTGGAGAAGGGCTTTTTACAAAGGCCTGTAGTGGCAGGACAAGGGTTAATGGCTTTAAACTGAAATAGGGTAGATTTAGATTAGATGTTAGGGAGAAATTTTTTACTGTGGGGCTGATGAGGCACTGGAACAGGTTGACCAGAGAGGTGGTAGATAACCTACCCCTGGAAATATTCATGGTCAGGTTGGATGGGACTTTGAGTAACCTGGTCTAGTAACCTGGTCTAGTAGAAGGTGCCTCTGCCAATGGCAGGGGGATTGGAACTGGATGATCTTTGATGTATCTTCCAGACTAAACTATTCTGTGATTCTATAGGGGAAAAAAAATTCTTCTATGAATCTTTTTTTTAAAACAATAAATTTTGTGAAAATTGACCAAGTGTTTTTTAGGAAGGTTCCTAGTTAACTACCTTTATGTTGCTTATCTGTCCTGTCAGTCAGATTTGCTGATCTGGACACATTTCTGAGTACACATGAAACACAGATAACTGTGATGATGCAAGGTGAAACAATTACTGCAGATGCCACACTTTTCTCTCTAAATATCTCTTTTTCAAGATATACTTCCTTTAGTATCCCAAAGAAGCTTCGGTAGGGATCCACCTTCTTTCCTACATGTACAGTGCATTTATTTGCCTGGCACTCATGAAATCTTTTAAAATGTATTTTATGATTCAGGGCCAGTGTGTTACAGTTCAACTCACTGCAGAAACCAGATTCAAGATTTTGCCTCTTGTTTTTGTAACACAAGCACAAGTTGTGGAACTGAGGGCTTTCTCCTCAAAATTTGTTGTGGGGATTAAATAAGGCATTACCAATTTCATATGAACATTATTTGGGCACAAATTCATCATCAGACTTCTTCATTCATCCATATGCTTTGTGAAAGCTCCTACATCTGGTTAGCCCAGCATACTTGACATGCTCGATACCAGCATCAGCACAGATAAACATAGTGGTTATATTCTCAACTGATGAAGAACTAGGAAGAGAGTCTTCATCTAAGACTTTCCTGAGTTAGTATCTATTTTAGACTATATGTGACAATGAGGTGACATTTGTCACTCATTCCATCACAAGCAGCATACAACTTGTCAGACTAACAAATGCCATGTTTTAGCTGATAGCTAAAAGGGGCCGTCTGCACTTTCTGTATCTTCAGAGGGTGTCAAGACTGGCAGGATACATAAGGTCAAACTCATCGCATGGCTTGTGCCACTTCCAAGATCTACTCATACAAGTACAGCATGATGCTTCTGGTTACCTCCTCACAAAGTTTATATAAATTTGAATTTCATTAAAAAAGCTCTTCTGTATACATAAAGAGGAAAGAAGAATCAACTGACAAGTTGAATTCAACAGAAATTTGGCACAGAAAGAATCAGAAGTATGCAACTTTTTTACTCTCTCCAAACTAAGGGAGTAAGATGCTTCAGTGTGAAAAAAGAAGTAAGCTGAACACTTGTATTTCATTAATCATCAGATAAAGTAAACTTATTTTGCATATCTGGATAAGAAAATTCAGGTGTTAGTGTAAAAAATAAAAATATATTTTACCTTTTTAAGCTAAGATATTTAAAGATATTTTTTAAAATTAAAAGAAAATACTATTCCACCAGCACTGTATGGGCTATGACAAGTCCATACATGCTACCTTTAAAAAGAAAACAGGAACAGGACTGAAGGTCCATTTTGGGGCCTGGAATGTATTTTAGTTTTCTGAAGAATAAGCTACCATGCCTTTAAGAGAAACAAGCTGAAAATGGAATCTGATTCAACTAGCTCTTCTTCTTTGCAACTTTGCCATTGAAAATCATGCAAGAAATATCAGTTGAGACTACTATAAACTCAGAATAACTAAATTTGAACTCGTCCCCTTGTTTCTAACTAAAAAGAAAACAAAACAAAGGTGAAAATAAAATTGTTAAATACTTCAAAGTCAGCATGCAGGTTCAACAGCTTTCAGTGAATTGCTTCCACTAGCAGTTGTTGATCAAACACTAAGGAAGATTTATTTAATGTATTCTTTCATTAAAAATAGAAAAGCTTTCAGAGAAAACTGTTTTCAGTCCTACTTCTGTCATTCACTCACTTGTGGCCAAAGAATGGCCATCTTCTGGAAGCCAACACCTGCTGCTTAGCCTCCAACAATCAAAGTCAAGGAAGGTGCTTATGTAAGCTAAGTTATGTATGTGCATTATTGCTGGCAACGTGGAAGACATGTCTTGTTCCAGAAATATATGAAGAGTGGTAAGCTTTTAAAACTGATTTAAAGTCTCATGCTGGCTGCCATTCTCACAATTTCAGGTTATGGTATTATGCAAGATAGTGAACTTTCACTTGATAACAAAGTAGAATAAAATAATGTCACAGTTGTGGAGAAAACAGAAGAAGAAACAAACAATTCAAACCCCACCATAACCTCTTCTAGAGGCTTAAAGAAAATGAAAGCTTAAAACTCAAACCCAAATGTGTTATGATCAACTAGCAGCTATGCAGAGGGCTGCAGGGTGGGGTTACTTAAATAAAGCAAATCTGTGTGTCAACTACACTAAAAAGAACCCATTTAGTACATTCACTTTTGAAGCAATTCACTTACTTTCACTTGTAAATAGCTAACCTATGGAATGAAGGAAAGGCAATAATTTGTAGAGAGCAGAGCAGACCCGGTAGCACAATATTTAGTGTCATATACTCTGCAGCAATGGGCTGCAGCCAGTAGTTCAGGCAGGAGATGGACTCTGGTTGAGCCACAACCCAGGTATTCTATTCACAGATAATTCAAATTTGACTGCTTTGTAAATCTCAGGAATTTTAATGCAGTCTCATGACTGTTGAGTTATGGGGTTTAAAAGATTATGAACTGTCAAAAAAATACAAGCCACTGTCAAAAAAACCTTCCCCCAATTAAATTCCCTTGGCTGTAACTTAGAAAAACTGTAAACCTTGTAAAAACCATTTTACTGAACGTCTGCACCTATGTTTTTTTCCTACAGCTATAAGCATATGAAAAAAAGTAGTTGAGAAATGAAGAAGTTATGAAATTTGATAATTGGGTTAATGACAATAAAAAAGAAACCCTTGAAAAATTGAGGACAAAAAAAATCTTTTACTGGAAAGATTTTTTCTTCCTCAGATGAATTATAGATCAACTCCGTGGAAAACACTGCTTGATAATTATTCTCGTGCTCCTATGATTAAGAAACCAGTACACAGTCTGTTCCATTTTAAAGTGTCCCCACCCTTTCTTAAGCAGAAATACAGCAGTTACAATAATTTTATGGTGCATAAAATGAAAACAGTTGGCCTGCCAGGTATCAGTGAAGCAACAAACACAGTTTATAGATGTACAGTATCATTTAGAACCCTGCTGTTTCATTTGAATTGTGTTGAATCTTTTTTATTGTTTCTTCACCTAACCTAATTTGCCTAACCCCTGTATTTAATATTCCTCTTACTGTTTGTTTATTTCTCACTGAAAGCATAATAGCAACAGAAAGAGTAATATATTAAAAAAAAAAGGATAGAACTCGTGGTATATCTTCTTAGAAGTGTTAACATTCTTCTATCTCTTTCAAGACTTCTTTGTTAGAGGAGAATTTAATAAGACAAATAATCAGTCATGAAGAATGAAGTAGAACTCTGCAAGAGACTGCTGAGCCCAAATGATGCATTGTACAAAGAAGAAAACAATACAGTAATTCTTTGTAATAGAAGACACCAAAATAACAAGGAGCACACAACACAACTTCTAAACTATCGTAATGAACTCTGGGACTAAAGACCACATCTTAGGTTTTGATAAGGTTGTTTTTCAATTGTTTCAGCAGCACACAGATGCCTAAAAGACAGTTTAAATGGCTGAGAGGAAAGCCTTGAAATGAAAAGGATGCCCAGTGGCATAAAGCCAATGTAGCTGGTTCATTCAGAGTGGATATTAACAATTCCTGTGTGTAGAATAAGATATTCCAAACAGCCTTAAGCTGACCTAAATTACACCAGTTTAAAAAATCTTGGGAATGTCTGAAATTTACCTCAGCTAACTCCTCTATTTTGAAATGCAGAGTCACGCTGGGACATCAGTGCAATCCTGGCGACAAGTGCATTTGTTAACATTTATGGTAAAAGAATATTAAAAAGTTAAAAGTCCTTAAAGAGCTGGAAAGAGAATAAAGCTTGATTTACTATCTACATTTTGAAAATGAGAAAGCACATTGAGCTTTCTTCCTGAATGGAGCTATTAAGTCTATTACAGAGGAACCAAAGTGAAGTTTATAAGAATCTTGCCCTCGGAGAATTTCAATGGGTAAAAACTGTGGAAATTTCACTTTATTGCCACTGTTCCGCCTACTACAAGGGAACACTTGTAATATTGATTAAATTGGACATGGACAGCAGAAAAATGTGTGACATTTATCAAAGCCTACAAGTGCAAGAAAACAAAACCAGAAATTCCAGTTGTTATTGTAGGGTCTAGAAAAATATGATGGGATGTACCTTAAGTGCAGCAGGAAAATGTTAGTGCCTGTGTTTGTGTCAGTTTTTGGAAAAATTGATTCTCAGTTTCCAGAAACTCCAACTTAAACCCAGAACAATCATCCCTTTTAGAAGCCACAAATACAATTAGGATCTTGGCCCCTGGTAACAAACCTGAGCCAGGCACCATTAATTCTATAATTCCACCTATATTTATCATTTTATGCTTCAATATGTAGACTGCAAGATGTTTCACATATATTACCTCTCAAACTGGAAATGATTGCAAGCCAAGTGGGTTTCATTCCCTTCTAGCAAGTTGGCCGTAAGCAGCTTTTCTGGCACCTGTAAGCAACATGGCTTCTCTTGCACTTTGGGTACCTTAGTCAGATATCTTGCTTCAGGATTTGTGGAGCCGTATCGATGTTATCAGAAGGTGCCATCTTGCAAACTACAAATTCAGGCACTAAATTTCTTGGTGGTTTGTAGTTAACTGTTTGTATTAATAAAGCTATAATCAGCTTTCTGTGACAAAACTTTCCCATTGTCCTTTTTGAGTAAAATCTGAATTTTTGTTTCCCCACTTTTTCAATCACTTCCAAAATGCGAAGCCATTTACTTTTTTACTTTAAAAAATTACTTTATTAAGGATGTTCATAATTTTCATATTATCCATAAATTGATACACTAATGGTTTGATAGAACCATATTAATTCAGTTTAACACAAATTAGCCAAGAGATCCTTCTTTCTAAAGACCCTTCTAATTCTAACTTGCCTTGAAATTAATCAATGTGGTGACTGTCTCTCCATCTCTGTCATAGCTAATCATTATGTAAGAAACCATTTTTTTTTCCTAAAATACAGTATTGGCTCTTAATCTATCGATGATCTTTAGATTATTTTCTATATCACAGTTTCTATCCCACCTTTGCAAAAGTGCCTCAAAAATCTTGAACAGTTTAAATGTTTAGCACCACCCACCACAGGATTTGCTCTCTTTCATTAAGTACTTGCCTTTCGCATTGCTTTCTCAAGTCTATTCATTTAGACTAGTGAATTAGGAGATGGACTTGTCTCTAATAATTATGCAAGCCTTGCAGATAACAAAGGTAAACAAAAAAGAACCTAGGAAAATAATTTTATAGAGTTTAAACCAAAATAACCCCATCTTGTCCACATTGCAACCAGTAATGTTGCTTTTTAGGTATCGTGTACTGCCAATACTTCTGATAGGAGATAGGTTGGAAGCACCTCTACCCTTGAATAGTCATGACAGTATTTGAGCTCTTTTTTTTTTTTTTTTTTGGAGGGGTGGGTGTTGTCAGCAAAGATATCTAGAAGACTTAAGAGGTTCTGAGGAAATCAGTCTATGGAATGTAACTGAATAATAAAAACCAGCACAACACGTATATTCCCCAATGGTGAATATTATGTCAGATAGATAGAAAAATGTATTAGCTCAGCCACTATGTATCTATAATGCATTTATTTCACTGAAATCTTTATGAAAACTAAACATACAGCTTTGGTTATTGTTACTTAACCAGCTCAAAGAAATAAAGGAAAATAATCCAAAAGATGAATATTTTAGTTTCTGAAGCCACCAGGATAGAATTACTTGATTCACAGTTCACCTAGTATAGCTGAGCAACATAAACACTAATATCCCATTTCTTACCCTAGATAGCAACTCTTGTACTGCTGAAATCTAGCTCATCTTGAATTAATACTATTTTCTAAAATGAATATAAAAGCTTATCAAATATTATTAAGCAATCTCTGAAAACAGTAAATACCAGTCCTTTATTAAGCAGTCTAGAACAAACTCTAAATTTCACTAAGTTCCTAGTGTGCAGCACTAGTGAGTGCAATCATACACTGAGTTTCCAGGCCCAAGTGTCATGCCTTGAAACATCTACAACAGAGTATAACTTTCTTATTAAATTAGATAAATAAAGCTGTGCATTTAATGAAAAATCCACATAGATGAAAACATGCTTATGATTTTGCATACTGGGAAAAGAAATTTAGAAGGGTGATTTTTCAGGTCTCTTGAAATACATCTGGAGTATTTCTATGAGAAGACAAACCTCGAACGTAACAGTGTGGAAGCAGATATACCACAAAGACATTGATAAAAAGAAGATTCACAATCATTCATATTGCCTCACATACACCAGTAATAAAGAAAAAGCATTCTATTTTATCATATTTAATAACACACTGAAAAAAAGCCACACATACTTTTGAGTTATGTAATATATTTCTGTGTTTCATTGGAAGGAAAGGTATCTACTTAGAAAATGCAGGTTTGCTTTTTTATGCTAAGTTAATGCTAATTATATTACCACTTATACCACATTCTCATCCCACTCTTGCAAATTGCTACAAACAATTAAGAGAAAAAAAATCCACTCAAGTTAACAAAATGACAAGTTTTCTGCTGCTTCAGAATATTTTTAGGTGTGGTATGTTCCTAGCCTGAGTTGGTTTTCATCTGTTCCTGTAATTCAAAAGTCCTCAAAATAACTCTGTAAGTCTCTCTCTCCCTTTTTTTCCACTTTTTTTTTTCTTTTATTTTCTTTTACACTGTTTAATCAGGATGGGGTTCTGAACTGTGAGTCTATCCAAACCAGTCTCCTTTTAGTGCTTGGGTTTTTCACTGTGCCAAACCACTTCTGATGTTTCAAACAAGGCAATGACAGCATACCTTCTTATTATTATTTATGCATGAAAGGCCAAACCAAATGCTTGGGTGGGTCGCTGAAGACATGAAGTAGGTAGTTTTTTCCATCCACAGGACCCCATTTACATTTAAATGAACTTGCTCCTTGTGAAAGATTGGCTCCAGCAGAGAATACCACATGACCACAGACATTGAAATTAAATCACAATCATGAGGATAGAAGCCACCAACATACTGCTAAAAACAACCTACAACACATATCTACATTGCCTTATATATGTTGGTAATAAAGAGAAAATATTGCATTTTATTTAATAAGATGCATCCCACCATGTTTTCTTAATCCATGTGTATAATAAGACACCAACCAAGAGTCAAACAAGTAACACACAAAGCTACCTCTGCCATGACTGGATTTCTCAGGAAGGGTAGGAAAATTGTCATGTGCAGCTCCAGGCTTTAAATGGATGATTTCTCCTGGCTGATGCTGGAGTGGCACTGACTTGACAAATGTGGGAAAGTCCTCAGCTGTGAGATGGGGGCTTAGGTTGTGGGCTCTTGGTCAATTGAAAGGTTGCATTAAATGTAAATTATAGGACTGTTACTTAGATATATACCCTTCTCAACCAGGTGAAAGGCAAACAGCGCCCTGCACTAATTCACAGATGAACTGGCGATAGGCTTGCTGAATAAGGCAAGCAGGCAGGCAGCAGGCAATTATAATCCTCGTCTTTGAAGGAAGGAAGGAAAGGTATTTTTATATAAAACCATATTAAATTTCCTTTTTTGAGTGCCTCTATGTATTTCTCTTTTCAATTTATATGGAAAAGTATTAGGCAAAAATCTACAGCAGAACTGGCAGTAAATATCACAGTAACAATTGCTCTTTTATTAAATATTTATTGAAATAAATTCCCATGCTTTCTCATTTTTCTTCTTCTGCTTCCAATATTTATTTACAGCTGATTATTAACATCTGCCAGTGTAACAGTTTCATCTGTACAGAAGCCGAAGGGTAAAAAAGTCACACACCCCCCCAACATGACCTGTAGTTAGACAGAAAACAGTTTTCCCAGTCACCGCTTGGCTTCCTGTCTGTGACCTCTGAAAAGCATTGGAGGCCAGGGTTAATGGCCTTTCCAATCTCTGTGATAAGAATTCATTTTGTTCTATTACCAGCAGTTATCTCAGGAGCCTGCTGCATCACTTCAGCAGGGTTCAATCAATGAGAGGACCTAATGAAGTAACCAGCTGTAGCTCTATTTCCCTGGTCAACTCTATCAGACAAATAAGATCTATCAGTCACATTTTAAGGCCGTTGCTAGAAACAGCATCCTCACATGCTGAACCTATATGCATATGACCTAATGATACCTGGCCATTTCTTTTTAATCTTCCCTTTTAATATAGTGTTTCTAAAAAAAGGGGGGACAAAAATGGGCTTGAAATGTAGCATTTAGAGGACAATAGTTCTCGATTCAGAAACAGTGAATTTTCAGAACAGCGGGAAGCATTTGTATTGATAGCAAAAACAGGGTAAATTATATTGTATGACAGATTCTTTTTTTTTTGCCAACTAACCCCTATTCTCCTTGGACAGTACTCTTGAAAATCAAGTAATATTTTATTATTTTCTGCCTTCCAATTACTATATGTCACAACCAGTTTTAATTATAGAACTTAATTTTTAGTTTGTCACTTAGAAAGGGAATATAATTATGGTAATACTTTTCTGACAAATGTCAGTCAAAATAATTGTCAATCAAGTTTAGTTTATATTTATGTCACATCACTGAAAATAAAAATATTGCTTTTGAAAAAATTGTCTATATATAATTTTGTGTTTTGTTATAATTAGCTTTATCCTCTCATACTTCAAAAATGGATTTATTAATTAGAAGTACAAATGTTCTTTAACAGACATTGGATTTGAAAATTTAAAAAAAGGAATATAGTAATAAAGGACAACTTCAGGACTTCAGACCTGAGTACATCAAAGTGTGATTTTATAATTAATTGGAGAGTGCAGGAGAAAAAATGCAATTCATATTACTTGTACCAAAATGTCCGGTCTGACTTCATCACCAGGTGTGACAAACTAAGTTGTAGCAGGCCACTCTAAGGCTAATTACTGAAAGTGCTGTGGGAAGGCACTAACAAGAAGAGTGTCCTATTTGCTGAAATGTTGAAAGCCACGTATAGCTACATTTTATTAGCTTAACCTCAATGAATCTCATGAAATGAAATTTGTATCCTTTTAACTTAACTGTGTGTTTTGTCAAATTGAAATGAAAAAAGTCTGGCTATGTGCGCTTATGGAGAAAAGAGAGAAGATATCCAAGAAATAAAGCTAAAAATGGTAACTATTCACAATGCGCATGCATTGTGCACAGAAATGTCCGTGTAATTAAAAGGTAAGTATAATTTTGCATATAGTAATACATCTGATGTATTATGACACAAATTCCAGCATACATGTGCTTCAAATAACTGTTTATATCTCTTTTCCCTGTGAGCAAAACAAGGGCATTCTTTTGCAGTCTGTCTGCATTAATAAAACAACTGGAATATTACTTATACAATCAAAGGAAATCCAAGAAATCTTCCTTTTTATTTTTAAACCACCTTAATGAAAAACAAGGGGAAGAGCGTGTTTTAATAGTGCTGTCTGGTATTTAAGGAAAGCACATTTCTGCCATAGATACCTAGGTACATTTGAAAAGGACTGAAATATCTATGCTACATATGTATACAGATAAGATTATGCCTAGCAGGCATTTTGGAAACATCTGTCAATTTTTTTATGGAACGCACTGATTGTGGGCTATTGATTGCATTTAAACAAAGTTGTTTCAAAAAAAAAAATCAGCTAACAATTCGTGTAGAAAGGACTGATCAATATTTAAATGACTCTCCTTATTGATTTAAAATTAACTTTCAATTAAGAGATCCATAGGACTCTTAACTGCGACACTTATCCATTCAAGAGAAAATAAAGGTACATTTATCGATACACTTAAACAGCAGTGGCTGGTTTCCTATTGATTCAGTCATTTGCGCTGGGATTCGTTAGCGTCATCTGACTTTAACTCGTTTACTAGGTCTTCACAGTGTGTAATACTGCAAGATGCAGGAATGTACAAAACGATACAGAGGAAGTGAACAGAATTAGAAGATGTATGCAGAGGTAAGTCATACTTATGCTTTTTACGTCTCCTGAGGAAGGAAGAGCCCATTTAAAAATTGCCATGTTTTAGGTTTTGGTCAGGAACATATTCCTTTCAACTGACCTATTACATACCGTTTGGAACAGGAAACATATAAAGGAACGAAATCTTTAACATTGATTGGTAACAGTTCTATTGGCTCCTACCAGCTCTGACAAGATCGCCTATTTGTGCGTATTGATTAACATATAATCAATAAGAACTTAAACTCATTGTTTGCACAATGTTTTTAAGTGGCAGTATCATGATGCCCTGCATATGTTTATATATATATATATATACACACATATATATGCAAAAATATGATATTTAAGGTCAATATAATTTAACATAATGTAATCAGCCATCATATGGATTTTTAAAGACTAGTAGAGATGTTTGAAACTAAACGTTAAGTGTCTCTGTGTTTTAGAGAAAAACTCAAACATATTTGTACTAAACAAAAATACACTACAATAACATAGCTACAACTATAAACGTGCAAAATCATCAGCACATTTAGAAACACAAATTAAAACCAGGACTGTAATTACATACTTCATTATTTATATGTATTCTGGGTATTTTAGTATACTAAGGAAGCTGGACATGTAATCTATATAGTTAATAATAGACCAAATTCATCCCAGGTGTAATTTCATTCAAGTCAATGGACCTGGAACTACACCTGGAATTCATTTGGCCCAGTGCCCTGAGTGACTGCCGACTCTCGCCAGCCTAGATTTACATATACAATATAACACAAAAATGAAATAAAAATAGAAGATGTCCAGGAGGCATTGCATGTTTACACAGTGGAGTGGTAATAACCTTGCCTGATATATATGTGGCAGTGCTTCGCTTAGCCAGACAGTATCACTGGGAATGGGGGAGGGTTAATACTGATGATGGCTCAGGTTTGGCTGTGTCCCTTCATGTCATTGCCTATTTCTTTCTCCTGTTCTCTCTCCTTCTGTTTTTGAAGCCTCATAGCCCAGAATCATCCAGTGAAATGAAGCTGTTGCAAACTGACCCATTTATTACCTGTTCATTTAGTGTGATGTAATCTCAGTAATGTTTAAACTTTAAGACCTGTTCTGATGAACTGAGATTATTCCTTAATCTGAAAATCCCAAACAGAATGTATATAAAATCCAACTTGCACTTGTGAACACCAACACTTTATTTTTAAGAAAATAGACTTTGCTAACAAATCAGATCAAATTCTTGGAAACCTGGGCGCTTTTTATATTACAATGAGGTGCTGCTTCTATTATTTATGCTTTTCTCTGTCCACTAAAAGTTAAATCACACTTACCAAAGGCTCATTTGCAGAGTTATGATATGAATCAGTGATATCTTTAGGAACATAATAACACAGAGAACTGGTTATAGCCTTTTGCTGCTGAGTGGGAGTCAAGATCAGAAAGACTGGTGTGCAAATGCAAAGCAAATACCCCTTCCTAAAATGCCTAAATCACATAATGTTAGTGTAACATAATTTGGAATATATTATGACGGTTACAATTACTAAAAAGTGCATGGTGCCATTATTTCCAACTGGAAATTATATAATTATACTAATTAAGTGATAGCAGGTGGCACAGGATGACTGCTACAATCTTCTCTGATGTGCAGAGAGAGATGCAGGATTCACTGTCTAAAACACTCAGAGATAGTAACAATTGGCTTAAGCAGTATTCTGTCCCAAGATGCAGAATAAGGATTCATTTTGATTTAACACTTCTTTATCACATCAAAGAGGTGAAGAGGCATCTTTATAGATTGGTTTAAGAAAAAAAAAAAGTGCTACTGATTTGGCTTCTACCCTTGCAACTAATATCTCCTGGTATAACAGAATTACAGAATGAAATGAATTCCCATAGTATAATATAATTCTAAAATGCTAACAACCTTCTTTTAAATCTCAACTGGCCTAAATTCATCATAACTGCTTTTAACTTCCCCAGTTCAGAATTGTTATAGGTATGCTACTGAGAGTCTCTAAGTCAAGCAAACTGGAGATGCTGTAGTAAAATAAATATTACTCTGGCAATAACAGCACTAAATGCTTTCAGGCATATAAGCAGTCATTAAATACATTTGAGTTTTAACTCAAATTTACTAAGCAGTATTTACACATTATTTTTACAGTAGGATTTGAAGATTATTCACAATTGCATTAAGTTAGACAAATAATCCTCTTGTCCCATGAGTCACTCCAGAGTTTGTTTTTCTTGTCTTCTCTTCTCTGTGTTCAGACTGAAGTAAGGCTAAGTCATCACCATCGATTAGTTTTCCAGATCAACCATCATTGGCTAAAATACTATGAGATGTGGTTAAAAAGCTACTCTCTTATTTTTGGATTTCCACATGTTTCTGGAGTATGACCTCAGTTTAACAATGGCAGGGGAGCAGATCTGCTAAAGAAATACACTGTTTAATCATGCAACCAACATATGCCTAAAAGGCTAACCAAGTGATTCTTGCATGTGATGGTAAATAAATGTTATCTAATTTCTTTAAATCTCTTATCTAGCATTATCTGTCTCCGTAGCATTCATTTCAGTTTTGTAATAGTATTTCTTACTACTGGTCAAAAGCATGTCTGATAAGACTTGAGTTTAGATATATTTGTAAAGTGCTATGGTATCTTGTAGCACAGGTAGTTCATTTTTAAAAGTTACTGCCTTCTCTCTCTGCATCTCCCAAAGCCTCACCTGTGCCACAATTTCAAACAAGGTTTGTGCCTGCCACCTGAATTTTCCAGGTGAATATGAGAGAAAGACAGACTGTACAGCAGAAGGTGCAAACCTGTTGTTTTCCCTAGGATATTGTGCATTACATTGTGGTGACATTCTCAGTCATGAGCTGTGCAAACTACAGATACTCTCCTCCTCTTCTTCCACAAAAATTCACATAGTTGTATGTGCTATGATAACAGTAAGTACAGTGCAGAAGTCTGCAGCAAGGACAAAAAAGGTTATCCAGCTTAAAAGCCTAAATGAACAGCATTTTTTCTTTCTTTTTTCTCACAGGAAAGTTTGTGAAAATCATTCATCTCCATTTTTTTAATGCTTTAATAGAACTAAATGGAACAGAACTAAACTTCTGATTACACAAAATGCCTTATCTCCTCCATGAATACTAAACTGCTCAGCATTTAAAATACTACCATACAGAAGTTCTTCTGTGAATTGATGTAACAGTTGCATCTATTCCAGAACAGAATTTAAGCAAATTTCCCACAATGAACATGACAAATAGCTCCCTCTCTGTGGGTAAAATAGAAACCTTTACTCCTTCACCCCAGGACATTCAATTAGCTGTGCAAATGGGAATAACGGTAGACAGCTACTCACAAGCAACTGTTGGAGAAATCTGAACTTGTTGTTCAACTGAAGAAAATAACATTATTGTACCATAGGTGTTAGGCCAACTCTCTTACCCTTGCATGCCACTGATTAGTTCAGCCTTAGCTGAACAAAAATCCTTAATCTTCTCTTTTTTTAATATTGAAGAGGTAAACCCTCTTTCACCTGCATGTGGAGTCTCCTTTTCATCAAAGCTCGGGAGATTCCGGCAACAAAATCAATGTATGCATGTTCAGAGCAGTTTTCAGGGTTTTGTAAGACAAATCTTTCAAATGGGAGCTAGTTTAATGCTATTGAGCTGAGTTTCGATCTGACAGAGTGAGTGAACAACACAGAAACAGTTCACTTACCACTGCTCACACTACAGGAGGTAGGAATCAGGTACAGCTCTGTACAAATATAGCCATATAATTTCTCAGTAAACTCTTACCCTATCTAATCCAATGCTAAATGCAACAGCACAGTGTTTAAACAAACAAAGATATACAGCAGAAATGCAATTTATTTCCCTACAGTAATGAGAGGTAGTTATGGTTTTCTCATTCAGGCTGGTGAAAATTAAGACTAACTCCACCAAATTTAAGAGAGTTGTGCTAGTGACTGATTTTAACTGGAGCATTGTCAGGCTCTGTGTTCTGCATTTCCCTCCTGTTTTAAAACTTCCAACAACTTGCTTCCTGGAATTTTTTGAAGGAAAGAGGACACTTAAAAAACACACATTAAACTCTATTACCAGACACTCTAGATTAATATGAGTTGTAGTACAGCCTTGTACAGACAGATTTTTTTGTTTCCATGCTCTGAATCTTTGAATGCCCATACTACAATCAATTTAGGAACAGAGATATTTTATTCCTCTTCTGAGAAAACAGTATTACAGCCACATGTCCCTATCACCATTATCAATTTCACCCACACTCTCCATGATCATACATCTGAATAGAAGTACAATCACTAGATATTTCTTGAGCTATGCAGTATCTGGAATAATATGCTACAGGCTATATCTGCACTGTTTCTATTCTCTCCTTTTAATAAACAAATTAATAAGACTACTAAAATGTTTAGAATAAATATACAACCCATGTGGCAAAGTCTAAAATAAAATGATTCGAACCAAATGTACATTACACTGCATTTATATGTTGGAGTGAAAATTGCCCACAGTACACAGTTATGGGTTTTGCCAATTCCAGCTTTATCAATTGAACAATATTCTACTAGAACAACCAAGGGCAAAAGGGAAAACCATTGGCACTCATCTAGTTTAAATATCTAAGTCTGAGCCTAGAAATGTGCAAATATCAACTTGTCCTGTCATTATTCAGTTCAAACCCACAGGCCAAGGTAAGCAAGAAATGTAATAATGTTATAGTATTAACTATATAGTTAGCCCAGAATGTTCAGGATGTGCAGACAAGGTAACCAAGTTCTCACAAAAAAGGGACAAATTAGTTCAGTTTCTTCTGATATGCTTAAACATCTGAAGAATTCTAGCTGATGTACATATAAAATACACTTCTGTAATCCATACAGAAGTATTAGATAGAATAATTTATCAATGCATGTTTCACACACTGCACAATACAAACAAACCAATATAAATGATAAGAGTGAAAAAAATACAAGACTCTGTGTAGGTTCATCATATTAGAAAATTTCCAGCAGGCTAGTCATCTTCCTTATATTAAAAATGTCTATTACCCACTGTAATTGAATAACTCTGATAACTACAACATCAGCATTTTAATAGTATACAAACAACCTCTCCCCTGATTACCATTTTGCTAAATTTTTCATATGTTGCAGTATTATGAAAGGAGGTTCTTGTAAAATACTTTACACTTTCAACAACAATTAATAATTTAATTAACACATCTTTTTTAAAAAAATAGAAACAAAGGCCTATGTAGAAATAGCGAGAAGGTTCATAATTGAAAGGAGAGTTGTCTTTCATGCTATAATCATGGCTTCACGGCTGTAGTAGTATAAAATTTTTTCATGGCTTGTTTCTCTTTCAGTGCAGCCTTTCAGTATAAATGATACCTGTTTTTGGTGCTGTGAATAAAAGCCTGAACACGTCTCAAAATATAAGTCCATCCAACCTTGTTTGGAACTTAGGGAGGCATTTCCCCATGCCAATTAATTTTTCACAAGTAAATTTGTGAATTCATTTTTAAAAGAACCCATAGAAATAGTCATGTCACTGCAGCCTTGATGTTATGAAATTAGAGAGGAAATACACTATCAAAAATAGAAGCTGAATTTTCTCCCACCAAGCATTTAGACAGTCACACCTTCCTTTTCCCTGGTATCAGGGAATGAAAGTGAGGCTTATGGCTCAGAAAAACAGTGTCAGACAGAAGATACAATATTCACTCATGCATAGTCTGAGTAGGAAGCTAAGCATCTGAAAAGCTTTGAATCATGGGTGACCCCATAGCATAACAGAATTGTGTTAAATGAATGGCTGACAATAGCGGCTGTGGTTCATGTAGTAATAATATTCAGAGAGCATAATAAGAGCTGCAACATTAATGTTTTCAGACTTTATAATTAGTGTCATATTTTGCTAATTTCTAGGCATTTTATTTACCTCATGACAGAGAATGCCCCAGTTAAACTTATATCTAGTGCCAGAATTTCAAAACGTCATCTTGAGTTTTATAGAAACCTCATTCTTTTTAGAAGTAATTAGCTATGGCATGGTTTGTATGGCAATTAAAAAACACTTGCTTGCAGAAGCTTGTAAGCATTAAGTAATTCTTTTAAACTACAAGTACATATGCGTATTCTTGCCTCCAGCTTAAATACAGTGAATGTTGTAGTTGGTTGCACAGGAATTGTCTCAAGAACATTAAAGCAAGCCAAACACGATTGTATTCCAACTAAAATTGCTCTCTTTATACCATGTATTGAAACTTGATAACTGTTGGTTATAAAATTCCTTTGATTTTCTGTAGGTAATAAAATACTTTGGCAATTACTATTGACAGTTCTGGATAATCTTGAAGGCTGCCTTGCCTGAAGAAGATGAGTGTTACAAATCACTCCACTGAAAGAGGGAAGAACAGCAGCAGGCAGCAGACAGGTTTCAATTTCACAATGCTGATTATCTCATTCGTGATTCTATGCATGCCTAAATCTGAGGATCCCTCAAGCAGCTATATGGACTTCTACTTTTAAAATGCCTATTACACTTTCATACTTTTTGCTGCTTCCTGAAGAGTGCCATTTCGCCAAGCTTAAATAGCAGAAAATTGCACTGCTTTTCCTCTGCCCATCTCCTCAATCTCTATTAACCTGCACAAGAACAAAGGAGTATGATAGTCCAGCTATAGGTTGGGAAATAGGTTTGAAGTTGTTTTTCATTTACTGGTACCTATTTTCCTGATTCATAAATGTATTTGAACAATAATATTATTTTAATATGTTATTTAATGACTGAAAGCATAACCTTTAATTACATCTCTATTTATACTAATAAATACGCTCTGTGTTCAGAAATACATGCAGCTATTGTTTACATAGACATCAAATGATACCGTAGTGCTGTCAGCATGTGTCAAGGCTTAAAGAGAACGGAATAAAAAAAAGGAAATTGTGAAAAATGTTGCAGGTTTTTGGTTGTTTTTGGTTGGGATTTCCCCCTCTCCCCCCATTTAGAGTAAAAGAGAACAGCAGAAGCAGCTACAAGCAAAGGAAAATTGTTGAAGCACCTGGTTCTAATGCTTGCAGTAGGCCTTTATTAGATGTCATAAACTGAATGATGCATTACTCTGTGGACGACTTATAGCCTGCAAATGCTGAGGTAAAATGGAGGACAAAGAATTCTTTTAAAATAAAAACATTAAATGTTCCCTTTCAATCAAACAATACTTATTGCATGGAGAAATCATAATAGGCTCAGAGAGATTGGAGACTATTTCTGTTATTTTTTAATGTGTTTCTGTGTTGCTTTAACAAATAAAAAGTATTTTATTTTAACAATACAAATTTTATGTAAGAAATTATTTACAGTCTATCCTACATTTCAGCTATATTATTAAACAAAGGAAAAACATTTTAAAATCCTATTACTGATGTAGGTTTGGCAGCCAATCTGAGATCTAAATAATTGCATTAAAATCCACGTAGGCTGTCAGCCACCACCAACAAAAAGGTAATTTTGTCCATCAGAAAATGTTTTAAAATAAGATCTGCTTTGCATTTAAAAAGATAAAAGAATGTTTTCTAAAATGACAATTGCTGGTTGGCCATCGATTCCAAGCTTTAATCTCATGGCCTGCTCAAATTTCCCATTATGCCTGACGGAGGCTTAGGGGGATAGAAAGGCTGAACCGTGGGCCTTCAACAAAAGTGGAGGGGGGTTACGGCATTAAGAAACACAGCTGTTGCTCACAAACTGCAAATGTTAGAATAAGTCACTACTAGGTTTGGGTTTGTTTATGTTTTTTGGGGTTTTTTAACTCGCTCCTAATAAAAACTTAAAGTGTTTTGCATGCTTTCTATAAACAGTGCACTTAAGTTTTATAATCTAGTACATCTTATTAAGCGTGAAGTCTGCTGATCCCTAAATTATTCATAACATGGTCCAGACTGATTAAGATTGGCTTGTTAAGGAGCACAAGAAGCAATTAAACTGACAAGGCAGTGCGGCCTTGATGTATACATTTATTATCACAAGAATACCCAAAGTGAATGCCCTTATTAAGCAATGAATTTCACCTCACTGGCCTTCTACCATTGCTGCCACAGGCAGAGAGAGCTAGGAACAACATGTCAAAAGCTAACTCTGAGGAAATGCCTATCTTCAAGTGAAACCGATTTTGTAATGAACCTTTCAGTTCACTCCTGAGGTAATAAATCCTGACTGGTGCATTAATTACTTGATAACATCCCATCAAAATGCAAATGCAGCACTTGACCCATAGGAATGGCTCACTAGCTGTTAACTCTTCAGGGTATACATAAATTGTCTGTTTTCTTTTATCAAACAGGGCATTTATTTCCATCTTGCTAGGGTGAATGTCACTCCTGCCACCCTCGGCCCCTCAGTGGCCTGACACCGTCATTTGCAGAGGACTGTCACTATGTGCCGACATCCTAATTGTGCTACTTCTTTGCTTTGTACCTTTGAGGCAGAATTTCCAGCTCTCCCCTCCCGCCCCACCACCCCTCCTTCGCCTTTCCTTTTCTGGAGGAATCTTGCATGTCAAGGACAAAGCTGTAATAGCGTTTCAAAGAATGACCCCCACCTCTAAAGTACACTAATCTTTCTTTTCAATGGCAATACATTAAACAAGGAATTTAGTTCCTTGAAGTGATTAAATGAAACTTGAACATATCTACGTGAATTGCTACCCAACTGTAGTCAAGTGTACATGCTTTTAGCAAGAACGTGACCAAAGATATATTTATATGTTTTAAGGACATTTCGTCAAATGGACATTCTTTCTATGTGCATACAATGTTGACAGCCCCCAAGCAGATAATATGTCAAAAAGTAAAATGAAATGTGTTTCATAACACAAATTTAGTAACAGTGAAATATGATGCATCACGTTTTTTTTACTTGCTGAGAAAATCGGCTGCTTTAATTACAAAAACTATTACTCCAATAAATGTTAATGAGGAGCTGTGTTTTATATTTCCCCACTCAAAATGCTAATCTATATCTGTGAGTCTGACTCTCCCACCTGGGTCAACCTGCTTTACAGTTTTTCTGTTTGTCTTGAAGGCTTGGTGAAAATCCTTAATTCAGGTTACTAGGCAACCTTGCAGGTGAGAAAATATAATGTTTGGCCTACTCCATTTTTGAATACACACAGTGGCCTAATGCCTTCCAAATAGACTGTGCAAAGCATGCACTGATAATTCCCTGCTACATTTTCTAAAGGTGAGGTCAGAAGAAAATTAATTGATGCTGAAAATAATGACAGGAGGAAAAGAACCACTGAGACTTAGTGTGACTGGCATGTGATGATGTTAGCAAGAATCCCAGCATGTGACTGGACAGTGTGATGAAAAATATACTTTATGTGAAGGAAAAACAAGTTACAAAACTTAATTAGTTTTTGACACTTCTTCATAAGTTATTATCTTTTCATTTGGAACATGGCCTTGGGACATCAATACAAGAGCAGAAATGAAACATTCTTACTGTAAATCTGAAGGAAAAAAAGATGACTTTATATTGCTCTTCTCCTTTTACATGTCTTTTTGAATAAACAAAATATCCACCACAGCCTAAGGTGTACAAGCCCCTGAAGATGTTTCTGCTGAGAGCACAGAATAGACTTGTTCGATGTAATAATCCTGTTACAACTGATTATGCAGTTTCACTTATAAAAATAAAAGGGAGGAGGATTGGAATCCAAAATAGTCACACACAAGAAAAAGCTATAGATGTGAAGCAGTTAAATTATAGCACCTACAGCAATAATGCTTCCTGTACAGCAAATGTATTTTTAATTTTTTCCACTAAGGCTTATACCTAGAAGTAATTCACACTGATTACTAAATAACCCTTGTGAGTTGCTTTGTCTTTTGAATTTTAAAAAATACACTTGCCGTGAGCAATGAATTTCATAAACCACCAGCTCTCATGCTTGATGAATCATTCTTATTTTATGCAGTGCTGTGTGATAGAGAACTGAGATAAAATATTCTATCCACAAGCTATTCAGTACAATTCATCATCAGCGGCTCACTAGTCCAGTGATAATACCTGGCTTGCAGATTGTAATGATCAGATTCTGTTTTTATTTCAAACAGGAGCGATCCAAATACCAGAGTTTTTAATTTACATACATTAGTGAAGTTCAAATGTGGCAATAGCTACAAGCAAATTCACTTGCAAACTGAATGCTCGCCTTGCATAATGGGTTCCCTTTAGCTATTACTCACCAGTGAAGTACCCAGATAAAAATGAAAACAAAGAGGAAATAAGGAAAATCATGGTAGAAACACCATACTGTGAACTAGGATAATTACTGAACCGCAGTGAAGGTCACGTTTATATCTGTTTTAGTAGTGATTTTTTATATTTTCCCTTTGTATTGAAAGCATAAATGCCATCTATTTTCTACTTCATTACAGTACTGTATTATTTGCATTTGGTAGTTTTCCGAAGTTCCAGCACACTATCATTAATAAAAGCCTTTTCTTGGTGTAAATTGGAATAAATTAAATACTGCAACAGCTGATAAATACATAAGAAACTTCAGAATATCTGTAAGTTACATCAGCTTCAGCATTTGGTAAAAAAAACAACAGGCTTAAAATAAAATACCTCTTACAGCTATATCACTTTTATACTGACCACACTATTGAGCTTCAATTCCCAGCAGCGTCATTACTAGACATTTTCTGTCACCTTTCTAAATCTGAAAAGCTTCCTACATTTAGTGAAGATTAGGTAATGCTACAAGTAATCAATAACAGCTATCAATTCCATAGCTTGTTCAGAAGAACAAGTTGATTAAAAGTAGGTAAAAAAGGATGGTTGAATATGCTGTAAAACTACCTGACTCTTCTAGTTACACTATCATGACAAAAGCATATTATAGTCCAAAGATGTAGGTCTTAGCAACAATAAGGTTATGACTAAGACCAACAAAAGTCAGAATATTTTAAGTTTGATGCTCTCTCCTTATCTTATCACATAGCAAGAAGGAAAAAAAAAAAGAAAGGCACAGAGGCACAAGTGAAAAAGGCTGTGTCAACCTCAACTTTGATTTTGTGGGCTTCTCTTAGTTTGTGACAAAGTCTTAATGTAATCTACAAGTCATCCTTGTCTCTGAGTTTTCTTTCTGTCAAGATTTTTTTTTCTCAAACAACAGTTCTAAAACATTTTTGTTGAAAGTTAGAAAATGTCTATTAGTTACCACCAACATCAAAAAAATCTGTGAAAGTAGTCATCAGAAGTTCAGTCACAGATACATAAAAAAAACCAGATGAGACTTCATTTATTAATGGCCATATATACTCTGCATGTGTGTAGTCCTTAGTGAATATGCACAAATAATGGCCACATAAACCCAAATATACTCACAAGTATGATCTCAGTTATTTAGGCCCTTTTCCCATAGTACTCACCAGTGACCTTCCAACCACCTGAATCTAAATCCTGAATTTTGTCCAATCAATCAGCTTAGAAGAAATTCTCGCCTTCCACATAGAGCAAAAGAAAATAAGTAATTTGCGAGAAAGAGAATCTCATACAAATTAGCTCACT
This sequence comes from Coccyzus lansbergi, assembly GCA_033558105.1. Taxonomy (NCBI): domain Eukaryota; kingdom Metazoa; phylum Chordata; class Aves; order Cuculiformes; family Coccyzidae; genus Coccyzus; species Coccyzus lansbergi. The sequence goes on from JAUMJK010000271.1 coordinate 1,449,325, forward strand.
ATATTCTGTATTTTCTAACTTTATGCCCACAACCCAGGCTATCACATCACTCTCCTAGAGCAACTCATTTTTCCCCCTACCAGTGGGGAAAGGCAGTGAAGTGGCCAGTAATCTGAAAATGTGTTTAATCTTGATTAAATAAATGACAGAGGGGAAGATGAGATCCCCCTCTCTACTATTCATCCATGACTGCTGAATGTGGCTGCTTGTAATGCCCGTAGGACTGGCTCTGCTGCAGGTGGGAGGGACCCCTGCATTCAGGATGCCTTTACGTTACATTGAGGCTCCTCTCCATCTGCCCTCCTTGAGTGCTTCACTGCAACAGGAAAATGATAGGTAGCAACTCCCAATTTAATATGCCTTCCATAATAAAGCTACCAATCCTTAAGCAGCAGAAGTCACCAGGCAATGGCCCTTTAAAATTTTAATCTAACTTATGAATAGAATCACAAACCAGACATTGTTCTTCAGCAAATGGAGGGCAAAAAGCATCGGCTAAATTGCCGAAATAGCTGCCAGCAGATGCTATTCTCGTGTTTGGAGAATAAACTTCTGTAGCTATTCAGATCCACAGAAAGTTATAAGCCTCTTCCTTCATATAAACCTCTTCTGTGTTGCCTCTTTCTGGTGAAATGAATATTTCTAAATCTGGAATTATTTATGCTCAGAAAGGTAATGTTCATCTCCCTGCTTCTCAGAAAAAAATCAATGTATGTGGTTAATCTAAAAGAGAATAAGGAAATTACTATACATGATATGTAGTAAAAACATTTTATTGGCTCTTATTCCAGTGCATAGACCAAATGAAATAATGCTTAATCCCACTGTCATAGGCTGAAGGGTCTGGACCAAATAGTCTTAGCCCATGTTGTAGCTTTGTATACAAACTCATCCAGTCTCTTGCAAATTCTGCTCAGTTTGGGCCCTGATGTAGAATTTAAATATATTCATTGCCTCAGATGCTGCTTGAGCAGAAGAAACACTATGCAACATTTTTCAGCTTTGATAATACTGTAACTACCTTTGTGTGATCACTTCAGAAGAGATTCCCTTAGAAATGTAGAAACTTTATGGTATTTCTGAGACTCCAACCTGGTTCAAAGTCAGTGTGGTAAAAATAATCCTGATTACCATTGAAATTACAAAGACCAAAATGTGCAGAAAAGCCTACCAGAATTAGAACCACAATTTCTTTTCTTTACTTCCCCTCCACCCCCCCGCTTCTTTTTTTATTGTTTAAAGGGAGGTGTAAGGCAGGCATAAAGAACTACTCTTGCCTACAGAAGAACAAAAATCAAGCCTCAAGCTAGTAGATGAATCAATTACAGTTAAATAGCTTTCAAAAATACTAATTATATATTACATCTATACTTTGATAAACTCATCATCATCATCATTACATCTGTACTCTGATAAACTCATCATCACCAGAGTCTTAGCTTACTGCAAGTTTTAGATTGCTTTGCCAGCTCTCTGAGATGTATTAAGTGAAAGTAATTTTTGCTGTAGTAGCATAAAGCATGCTTCTGTACTGCAGCACATGACACTGGCTGATAATAAAGGAATATAGTGTGAGATCATGCAACTTCTATAGCAAGTTCAATTGCTTTATTTAATTTAAATTACAAACAAAAGAGAGAGTTCTAGATTAAGAAGTTATTATATTCTCAGATGAAGTTTTCTCAATGGAACATTGCCAAACAAACAGGAAAGTTGGGGAGATTCAGTGGAACTGTATAATGCTGACATCTGATGCAGTAAGTCCAATATCCAGTGAAATAGACAAAAAATGCTGAGCCAAAAGCATTGTAAAATGTTTCTCATGTGAGAGTGAATTTCTGCTAGGAGATTGGAGCATGGAATGAAGAAGAATGGGATGAGAAAAGAGAAGAAAGAAAATGGAATTCATTTGACTATGGACTTGAGTTCGCTCTTCATGAAACAAGAGATAAATTCCACTGACCTCAATAGCACAGGAGCAGGTATTATAGGAGTAGCAATGATTTAAATAATCAGATACTTTTACCCACAACAAAATCCACTCTATATATCACCCTCTCTATTTTTCTGAATACCTGACTCCTTCTCTGTCATTTTATCCATGACAAATCAACAGAATGAAACCCTGAAACAACCCTTGCAAGACTGAAGGATACAATAGTTAACTTCCTTGACTATCCTACATTTAGGGGAGGAACGAATCTGACAAATAATCCCCACTGCCATTGTGTGGCCATTACAGTGTCCTGTGAGCCTGGGCAAGTTATTAGGTCAGACGCTAACTTCCTAAGTAGAAAAATGATGTGGTTGCCTTTGTCCTCTTTGCAGTAATGGCTGGAGTCAGTACTAATTAAGGCCCTGCGGCAGTGTGGTACAAGAGAGGTCAGAGACTTCTTTCTGACACCTAAACAGTGCTCAGCTCAAAGGAACTGCCCCTAATCTGAAATGATGTGATGTAGAGTTGGCCTTTCAGCTTCACTGTATATTTAAAGGGAAATGACAGTTAATGACAGGGGTGTCAAAAATGAGCAGATGGAGAGGCTAAGGAAAACATAGCTCTATGGTAAAATTTACTTACAGTTCATCACTGCTTAGAATTAGAGTTTACTGCACAAATGTAGACGGTTTGGATACCATTTCATCATTTTGTTGAAGTAGAAAAAAAAAATTGCCTTATGCACACAACTTGACAAGAGGCTACTGATGAACTAGGCTTGTTTTTCTAGCATTACGCAGAAATCATTACATACATACCCCCACACAACCTGCACTGCCTTCAGTTTTCTGTTATCAGAATAAAATATGAAAATAATAAGAAGAACATTTAATCTCATTCAGTGGATTAGTACTTTCCATTTTATCTTATTGGGAGTAACCATGACAGTAATTAATCTTCTAGTCATTTTCTTTCTCCCCTTCAGGCATGGAACTTGGGAAACAAAAGCAATATTCAAAACAGAAGCCAAGATTTATTGTCAGTTAGTCATAATAGACACCTGCACAGATTACTAATTACTACAAAACCATAGGGTCTGCTGGCACATATCCTTTTCCATCCTCTCTTTTTATCCACCTTCAGTGACACACCTGCAAGCCTTTAATTGATGTTGTATTTATCTCAGGAGTCCTTGTTAGCATTGCATTATAGCGTCACTATTCATGATGCTATAGTTAAGGTTCGGTCAGCATTTGCACTTTAAAGCTTCTGTCCCTCTTTCCTTTCTTTCTCTCCTCCTCCTCCAACCCTCTTCTCCCAGGTTTTTAAAGAAAATTTGGTCCAGGCTAAAAGTTGAGTAGTGGGGTCTCAATCCAGGCTTATATGATTCTTCTAATCAAAATACAAAGAGAACTGGTTTGGAATGTTTTAAAGTTATGTATAAAAAGCAAAAACAAACTACAAAAAAAAAATCCCCAAAAGTTTTTCAGACTTACATAGTTGAGCCATTGCTTTGATGTATATTAAAATAATAAAACTTCAGGGAATTGCAACACCCGCCATAAGGAATTGTAACATCTGGTATTTCCCTAGAAAGTCAGAAGGGATGAGACTCATAATCACTAAAAAAGTTGTTTGCAGACAAATACTGTAACGGCTTCATATAAAGTATACTTGTAAACATTTAGAATATGAATGTGAAGAAGTTATTATCACAGAGAGCATAGATAATGTTATATCTGCCCCAGGTGACGTACAATATTTAAAATTTTTGCCTTAGAATTGTAAGCAGTTTATATCCGTATTTTCCAGAGGACTTCTTTGAATTGTCTGTAAACAATTGCTCAATACTATAACCTTTTCTAAAATAATTTTAATAATTGATATGTTCAATGATACTGTAAAGCTTCCATTACAGATAAAGATGCTAATGTCTCCCTGTCTAAATCTATCTCTAAATTTATAAAGGCAGAAGGTCAAAGACATTTTAATCAATGTCTCAGCATAAGATAGAAGTGTGAATTCAGATAGAAGGGAATGGAGTTTAAGAAGCTTTGCTTTCCATATGGGTTCTCCCTGCAGTGAGCATAGGCATCAGTTCAGAAGAGTATTTAAAGACAGGACTACGTTCATTCAAGAATACTGTTTTACATTTTTTGTTGAAGTTGGCCTGGCACAGCCTGCCTAGGGAAAGTATGTTCCCATCTGGCCCTTTCTTCTCAAGGCCCATTAGAACTTGACTTACCAATCAAAAAAAAAAAAAAAATTCCTATTTTTCCTAGTCATTCAGTTATGATTAAAAGATTAATTGTGACCAGTAAGTACATCACCCAATTGTAATAGTTCAGATTAGCTTTGGTTTTTATCATCTTTGGAAGAGACTCATTGAAATCAAATCCTTTTCTATTGTCAGGACACTTTGTCTTATAGGCAGAGTAAGTAGCAAGAACACAGAGACTTTTCTGTGTCACCCTGCTTGGGCTAGGCAACTACCAGTTGACCCTAGGCTGAACATGTCATGCTGCCCACAAGCAATTATTGCACTGATTCATTGACAAGTTATTCAAAGAGCTCGATATCACAGTTGCTTGTTGTGGACCGCACTTGAAAATCTTAGCTGAAACTTCTGTAAGATGAGGCTGCCGTGACTGCAACCTGAACTCCACTTTTGCCTTTGTTTTCAAACAGTGTAGCTGACTTCTCCTTCCCAATGAGCAGAGGGTAACTCCATCAGAGAAGAATTAAACCCTAAGAATGTAAGCCCTTATCTGCATGGCATCTTTGATTGGGACATTGCCCCACTTGAGGTTCCTGGGATTTATGTAGACTTTGGAAAAATTCCTTGGATCCTATACCACCTGTACCTCTACCTCTCCACACAACTTCTACTCCAATTCTGTAGTGTGTTTTGCATGGTTTGTGTATAATAAAATGGTACAGTTTCACACGCCTGACTCAAGTTAGGCTCTGCAGCTCTTTTTGCAATCTGAGCCAGGACATATCCTACAAACAGCTGTTCTACTTCAAAATGTATTGCTTAGAAAAGAAGTATCAGATAAACGTATTTTAAAACAAATGGCACCCAACACAAATCCAGCTTAACTACATTTCTGCCATTTCACAGTTATCTAGAGATGTTTCAGCAGGTTTTGGAGCCCAAGTCATACTTTCCCTTTTCCTACCATCTCTCCTCCAAAACACTCTCCATTATTAAACTCTGTAAGTATTCTTTGTTCTGCTGTGCACACAGCTTTAGCCTGGTCTGCTGAAAACTAGATGTCTGGAAAACTTGCCAGAAGCTGGGATGCTATGCCAGGGAAGCATGACTATATGCTTGACCTCTTCCTCTGTTCGTTTCCTTAGCATCTGCTACTGGCTGCTGTCAGGTTCCTATTACAAAACCATCTACTAGTGCCAGCGCTGTCCTGTAACCAGAAGTATTAGCTGGTAAAGAACAATCTGAGCCCACTTTTTTCCTTTCTGCCTGTTTAGTCATATCTGTTGACTGAAAATCAACATACCCAAACATTAAACCTCATTCCAGTAACCAGATGAACACACAATTTCCATGAATAATAACAATCTTGAGAACACCTCAGAATCCACTGAATGGCTAGATTCCATATTTGATTACAGAATGTGAGCTGGAATCTAAATAATATGGGATAAAAATTGTCCTCAATCTACAGCAGAGGTACCCGTGTACACTGAACTAGGTCAGCTGTCTTTGTACTGTGTGTTCCACTGCTGATACAAATGTGAACCAAAACAGATGAGATTCCTTACACAGAAAGATGCTATATATGTTTCTTCTAAAACTGGATTTCACTTTTCTTGCAAACAACAAGGTAAAATTGGAGAAACTGCTGGAAGTTGAGAGCTCCTAGGAGACCTACTAATTCAATTCTAGAAATGGGGAGCATTTAGAAACACATTATTTTCTTATGGATTAAATTCAGTACTTCACTGACTGCCAGAACAAAGCCTATATGCCAGTTAAAATCCATTTAAGCTGCATTTTGAGAGCTTAAGTGAGGCTTAAGTGATGCCTACGTTTTGTGCTAGCATTCTGAAGAGAGGATGAATCTTACCCTTATGTGAACTAATCAGTTTTGATGTTCTCTCTTCCATTTAAAACCAGTGAATTATTAATCTTTATGTGTACAGTAACTTCTTGAAGCATATTTTGTATGCAAATTCATATTAACAGCATAGCAACATCTATAACACAGATTGAAATAAATTATGAGGTACTGTGTAAGGGATACTAGCCATTATGACCTGTCAAGTCAAAAATCCAATGAAATTAAAGAAAAATATTATGCCCTTTAAATACATATTTACATAATAGACTGTAATGGCTCAGAAAGAAATCTCTTATGGCATGTAAATAATGCATGTTTTTAGATTTGTCTAAATACATATGCACATGTATTTACATATTAACATGACAGGTTGCAAAGATACTAAATGAACTAGTTTGTATGATCTTGTGCCCCACACGAGTGTGTTTAAACATTTAGAAGAGAAAAAATTTACGTCATAAACAGATATCTTATATTCAAGCAAAAAACTGATTCCATCCTCCTCCTGAAAAATGTATGCTCAATTTCAAATCAATATTCTTAGGCTTCCCAACAATTTAGTGCAGATATTTTTATTAAAGATCTCCACAGTACCTACACGCTGACATACTACTAACAATACTACTAATCCACAACAAGAGGAGATGGCAGCGTTTACGGGTAGGAAATTCAGATTTAAACCCTAACATAAATTTTAACTGTCAATAGATTTTGTGATTTCAGTTATAAAAGGTGGAAGATTTAGGATTAATTTGAATGGATATTCTGAAAATATGGACCTTGCAAAAGCTGTAAGTTTGTGAGAACACATCTACTTCACTGCTTCAACATCACTTGTGCCTCATTAAAGTTTATACATCTAATGCAGAAACCCAGAAACATTGAAATGTACATAAAGTTTACCTGAATGAGAACACAGAAGCCTCTATAAACTCTTTAGAGAACAGAAATTTTTTCCATATTAAAGTGTCTGACACCATGTCTCTTCCCTTTTAGCCTTTTCAACAAATATTCATATCCTATGCCATGTAGTGGGTAGCTAGATAGATCAGTAAACACACCAACAGAAGCTACTGTGACTCAATTTATGGGTTTACACAACATTCTCTCAAAGGTGCAAATGAATACTTCCTATGACTGTGAATATGTTCTGGTGCATCGCTATAGCTATAGTCTGATAGGAACTTTGTAGTATGTTGTGAAGATAAAACATCCACTCCTCATGCCATTAGTCCACTGAAAGTCTCTATATTTGAAATAAAAATAATAGCAACAGTCACGTTTGCTAATGTGCATGATCACTGTAAATTATAACTGTCAGTAGTCACAAACCTACTCGGTGAAAACATAAGGCAACAATTTAGCCTTATAATACTATTCTCAGAGAAGAGGAATACTCATAGGAAATGTAAATAGTATGGGGATTATAACATATGTTCTAAAAATAGAATGTTTTGGAATTCTTTTTCCCCATTTTCTTTCCTAAATGGAATATTTCCATCAAGAGTGCTGTGTGCAGAATTTTACACTCAGTTTCCATTGTTGAAATTATACCAGTCTCAATTTAGAGTTAGTGAAGATGTACATGGTGATTTTAATTCTGAATGGAACACTAAAAGGTGCCAGAAAAGCAATAGCTTTAGTCCACAAATAATAGCATCCAACCACAGGGGAGAAAATGTATCCTCCCTCCCTAAATATATAGTGAAAACAATGCTGAAATTGCAGGCGGTTTCTTATCTTTATGATCTGGACAGTGTGCCTCATTTTCATTTTCTCTCACACAAAGACAGATGGAAAGCATAAAGACAGTTTCTTACAGTTTGAAAAGAGGAACAAAAGGAAACCCTATTATAAATTAATATGAGAAGTCAAAGATTTGTTGACTCAAACTGTGTTAAGAAATAAGTAATTTGGGGCTTGCTTTTTAGGAAACTGCAGTCTCATCACAATGTCTTTTCTATAAAAAGGAATATTCAGGTTTTTGGTTTTGCCAATACACACAAATATGCCATGGACATCAATTTTTGCTTGCTTATCTTACATTCTGTGAACTTATATTTACAATTTGAAAAACAAATGGAGAAAGAGAAAAGGAAAAATATAAAAAATACATTTAATTAAAGAGCTCATTTGATTATTCACTTTCTAGAAATACTTGATGACAAATCTTCTGTAGTGTAAAGCATATATTTTTGCCAAGAAACTGAATCAAAATGATTATGCCAGCACAAAGAATAGATTCAAGTACATAAAAATGTTTGGCTGCGTATGTAACGACTCAGAATTGAAATTCCAAACTTAGTGTGTGCTATGAATCTTAGGTTTAGCCATTTCTTGGTTTGAGGGGGAGGGGGCGTGTTTCTTTTTTCCAGTTATTAATGATGATATGATTCACTGGAAGATTTTAAAAAAAAAAAAAGACATAGACTTTAAGTCTATAAGTAAAACAACGGTATTCTTTCTCTATATTCTAACTGTCCTCCATATAATTACAGAGTGGAGACTTGACTGTCATTCATGTGTATCTATTCCATTGTGTGAAAAGAAAAAGAAAATGGTTGCCCATACATTAGCGCATCACCCATGGCTAGTGCAATGACAAGATAGATTAGGATGTATATTAAATCTCACACATGACTGCCTTTCTGTATCAAAGTAAAAAATACTTGCTCTTACATACATTAGGGACTAGTATTGGACTGACATCTACATTAATATTGACAGCATATCAACATTTTTTATATTAACTGAGTCAATAACTAGTCTAAACCTGGTAAAACTTAGATAACAAAAATGAAGCAAATATCTAGCAAGCAGCATTAGATTCTTGTATCTAAGAAAAGAAAATTAACCCCCAAATACTACATTGCTTTTCTGAATTATCAATCCTACAGCAATACATCAACCAGTGTATACAGCTGTGACTTGGTAATCCAATCTCATTTGTCAAACGAGAATTCTAGCAGATAAGGAATGCTCCTAGAAAAAGAAAACCCTGCACAGACAATAACATAAATATTACATACATAGAAGGCTGATTATAAAAAGCTGGATTAGCATCATTGTATTACTTCATCTCCTAAACATTACTTTCACAGACATGATGAAATTGCCAGGTAGTAATCCCACTTCCACAATAGCTGCTCACGATAAATGCACACAAAACCTGTACAAACCTAAGACTATTCTCCTATTTTGCAGAGGAGTTAAAATGTTTATTTGTCTTTTCCATGTTAAGAAATACTTTTAAATCAAAACCACTATGTAGGTTAGCTTAGGAACGAGATTTCATTATTTATCTTTGCTGTAAAATCTGCAGTAAATAAGCAGTTGCTTCTCATTCCAAGCCAATGTCTTGGTTTCATTAATAATTAAATGTCGTTTTCCAATGATATCTAGCTATTTTATACACTGGTCTTTGAAATATATTATCTTCCAAATGAAGCTCAAAAAATACTTTAATGCTTTTAAGGTGCCCACACATTTTATGAACATGCACATAAATGTTGGGAGATAAAAATGTTCATTCTCCTAGGTTCATTGCGCTCACGGTGTTAGTGAAAGGAGAGAAATGCTAGGAAATCAATGCATGAAAACTTTTGGAAACAATATCTGTTAGAACCAGTTATTGGTCCAAAGCTGATGTGAAAACGGTTTTCATTTCAATCTTAGCATTTAGGTTGCTATAGTTGGAAGCATCCCATAGCATTGTTACTCGGTAGAAACAAAAGCATGAGACAGCCATGCAATGTTTATAGATTTTAAACACACCAAGGAGCAACATTTCAAGTGTCATTCACCTTAGAAGTCAGAGAAGCTTTTGTTTAACCAACTTTCTCATTAAAGGCTACCTTTTCCCTCTGTTTTAGTGCACTGTGGAAGATGATGAGGGCTAAAGTGATAGTCTCGGCAATATTTATCTCCAAACGATCCCATCTTTCATTTATGCAAGTCCTTGAGAATGGTGATGAAAGAGGCCATGAAAAACCTAGGCTTATGGACATGAGCTCTTCCATCAGTCAATACTACAGGTAAACAATCGGCAGGAAGAAGAGGTCTCTCTCTACTGTTCTGCTAATGCTCTTCTAGGCTCTTCTACCTAAACATATAAAAGAAAAAGATGCAGAGAAATGCCTGGCACAGAATTGGAACTAGCACTCTAGTGCTTGAGATGTTGACAGCATTCAAGCTGATTAATTAATATCAGTAAAGCCCACTGAAAAAGGTTGAAAGAGCACTTTAACATGCAGTGATATTATCATGATCATTAGGATGGCATATTTCTGTCTTTGCTAATATATCTTCTTTTATCAGCTCAATAAACTGATGTAGGAGTGCAATTTTTCAATTACATTTTCATAAACAGATGGCAGAATTTAACAAATTAATCCTTAGAATAATGGTACCATTACAAGGCTTGTACTTGAACATTTTTTGATATGAAGCTTTTGATACCAAATCCCACTAATGTCAATCTCCTTAGTTCAGAGTAGTTTCATTTTCCTAGGTTGCTGTATCAGATCTGGTTATTGTATCTCTGATCTGACTGTTTCTATGCGAAAAGATACAGAGGACTGTAGGTAGTTAGCTTCATTTAGTAGGTAACGGGGATGTTAACCTGTTTGTCAAAATTCATAAACATATTAACAAAA
>JAUMJK010000271.1:1465000-1512500 GCA_033558105.1 Coccyzus lansbergi
AAAATGTTAAGTAACTTAATTTGAAGTTTAACCTAATTCAAAACAGACACTATGATGTGAAAGTTTTTCAAAAACCATTTACTGTGACCCGCAACAAATTTTTGTTAAAAAAAAATCTTTTCACAAGCATTGCTGACTCTGATTTCTGCCCACAGCATGTAACAGGATCCTTTCAAATTCTGATTTTTTCAATGGAAAACTTTTACAACTCCCAAACATATTCTGTTACAGTAGTTTATTTTTTAAAAACATATTTTACTTAAACTAAGGCACTTCCATTTCACAAGCACAACAAATATATTCCAAAAATAAGAATGGCAACATACTGCAAAAACAATCACTTTTCTGCTGAGAGTTCAGTACAACTCTAGGAGTCTTTCTAATACATTATGTTGGACTGCTTTTCCTTTCAGATATCAAATGGTACAGGTGGTATTTATTTTGAATTAAGATTAGCTAGATTATGACTGGTATCCTGAAATTCTTGCAGACAATAGGTTCTGTATCAGATCAAACATGATGATTTCTACTTTCCTCTGCTCCTTGTTCCTCTTCCATCTTCCCCACCCCTATTTTAACATCTGAAAGTGGTTACTAACTAACTGGTAGGTGAATCTTTCCAACACTTTGGAGACATGACACATCTAGTATATTTTTGCAAACTCCTACAGGCTCCTTTTTTCTCTTCCCTCTTCTTTTTTTTTTTTTTTTTTTTTTGTGTCAGCTTGAAGTGGTAAGTTAAATGCCAATAGACAGAAAAGCTACAAGTATGTGACTGTATTTTCCCCAGCTCTTCCCTAAGCCACAGTAAAAAAGAAAATGTCAGCTCAAGCACCTGTATGTTATGTATCATCACCTGTGAAAACAAACATCATGATTAGCCTCATCAAAATTCTCAAATTCAAAGGAAGAGATTTGTGCGTGCCTTAAGCTCTCTATCCTTTACTCCCGTCTAAAGTTTTCCTCCATCTGAAAAATATACCAAAGCCTTGACCTCTATACAAGCAAGGCTTTTCTGTGCCAGTCAGACAGCACATCACCTTATAACATGCAAAAGGAAAAGGCAATCCAGAGTATGACCTTCTGCACTGCCTCACATATACGGATTTGCTTACGACCATAGAAAAGGGGGATGTAGAGAAGATTTTCACAATAAAGAAATACATTTGCGAGAACAACAGATGAAATGAAATTATTTTTTTTTCCTTATGTAAATCAAGTAACAATTTAGACGAGTTAGTATGCAAGCAATCTTATTTCTAGAATTTAATCCCATGTTTATTAATAAAGCAGACAGGTCAACTCAAAGTAATCTGCCTCCTTGCTATGTAAACAAGATCTTTCCTTATCATACAGTGTACCTGGGGGAGGGTGGATTCTTACACCAGTTGCTCCATAATGAATAAAAATTACATTAATATAAAGAAGCAAGAGGAACCTGAAAGCCCCATCTTCTTTTGTCTAAATCCAACACTGTCCAGTGAAGAATATTGTTCCTTATAACTTGGATGTGTGAAGAACAGCAGGCTCTGCTTTTCAGCTTGCTTCATCAGCTGTGAGTTTTAATTTGAAGCACTTTTGCAGCAAACTCACTTTTCTGCCAGCCCATCCTCACTAATGTTGCACCACCTAAAGCATTCAGCCACTACTCTCCCCTCAAGCTAGCCAAGCATATCAAGTGTGCCTGCAACACTCACAGCCTAATGAACAATGCACAAAAACAAAAGTAACAGCAAGACTCCTATTATCTGATCTTCCGTAAAACACAAAAACTGCCTTCTCTGGTACAGAGGAAGTGCCAGTAAGCCTGCAGGTGTGAGCCAGTTAAAAGAAAAGGCTTTGGCTAAATAGATTCTTTGACTGCCAGGGATTAGAGTCATGGCACCAGTGGTAACACACATCTTTTCCTTTAATTTACAAAATTTTCTCACGAGTTTGCAAAAGTTCACCCCATCAGGGGCTTTCTGAGGCCATTGAAATGTCTTAAGTTTTAATTAAGTTGGAGTTGTCAGAAGAAAGCTTTTTTGGCACAGAGTCAGGGTCATTAATTACTGCTATCTTTGTTTCTTTCAGAAAAAAGAACTCTGCTGACTTGTTGGGTTACTTATACAGCCTACATTTTCTATCCTACAGTCCTTATTCACCTCCAAGCAAGGCTTGATTAAGCAGTTTACCAATTACTTCCATCAATCTGTTTTACAAATCCTATGGGTAATCTTAACTTCAGAAGCTTTTCTTTCTGCTGATTTGAGGTACAGTAGTAATGAAAGCAGCATTACTGTTAGAGCCACAAAGCATTTTAAAATTCTAGATTTTCCATCCTAAATGGTACTAGAATCACATTCCTGATTTTATCATTTCATACCCTTAAATGCTTGTAGCTGGATGATCAGTTACTAGCGGACACAAGCCACACAGCATAAAACTAAGCACAATAATTTCCTTACTTATTTGCAATTGCAAGGTTAAAAATCATGTTTTCTATCAGTCACATAAATATCTGCAAACAAGCTAGCATTCAAGGTATCTGCCTTTCATAATGCTAGAAACTTTATTAGTAGGTGCCATTTACTAGAAAAATTAAAAGTACAGAATAATAACATAAAATACTTACCAATTAAGAATTATTCACTGGCCTAAGTAAAGGCGAATTTGTAGGCTTTTTTCTACCAGATGCATTCACATTATAAAAAAGTCAACACCTTAACTGGTACTAATTTGCTGCTTCATCAGAGTCTGAGATATGGAGAATGCACTGTTTGTCTCATTCTTAGAAATAATGGCCTCAAGGCTCAGCATGTAATATAATATTATATAGCAATATGCTACATCTATTCCATAGATAAAGTGAATATTTTGATTTCCAAGCCTGCCTATTCTTTGCTTCTGGTGATTACTAACTTTAAATGCATACATAATTAACATATATTCCTCTAAAACAAATGCACAACAGTTTGATACTCATATTTTCAGATACCTGGTAAAATTATGGGTTTATGCTAAGTATTTTGCACAAATACCACTGGAATCATTAGAAAGCTTGATAATCATATATCTTTTTGAATACAGCTCTTATTCATTTAAATGAAGTTTGTTTTATCAAAATCCTCAAATTCCTTGAAGCCTGCAAAAAGCCTATGTTAAAGTACGTATTTTGTTCTGTTTTTAATAAAAACACTGGCAAAATAACGTTTTTTCAGATACCTTGACTTGGAGTTTTGATTTATGGAGTATACTTTACCATTTTGAGCTACTCAGCTCAGCAAGTGGTTGCTCAGAGACTGTAAGACTTGAAATGTCTGTGGTGTAGTATAAATTATTTTGATCCTCCTTTGGGTATTTACTTAATTTCTCACCCATTTACTGTACATCACATAAAATGGCAGAAGCAAGACAGAAACTACTAAAAAGCTAGGAATACTACTAAGAGCGTTAACCAGCTCTGGGAAGTTAAGATACCTGCAATATAGGCAAACCACTGTTAAAGAAATTATTTTGCTGCTATGCACGTGTCTGCCTGATACCTCTGGTTCCTAAATCCAACAACAAAAATAACAGTCCCATAGAAATTACAGTGGCTATTTATTTGGTAAAATATTGAAAATTATTGTTACTACAAAGAAATTACAAAACTGCATTGAAACTTCTTATCAAAAAACCTCTTAATTTATGGCATTTTATTTGTAACAATTTTATCGTAGAACTGATTAAGAAAGCATTGCAGAACTGCATCAGTCCTTGCTACTGTTTTCATTTTTTTCACCTTAGTTAAGCAAAACCAATCCAGCCAATATATTTATGTCTACAGGGTGACTCTATTGGAGATACATAGCTGCCATCATATTCCTGAATTTTTCCTTTTCATGTACAATCCCATTTTCACCAGCTTGGCCAGTGTATATCTGTAACTTGTAGCTGATGTGCTTCTGAAGTTGGAGACAGACAGAACAAAACCTCAGGAACATAGTCTCCTGTTCTTATGTTTTTCAGGCTACAGTTACCACTAGTGTGAATTATGGTACCTGTACCTAACAGCACTGGGAATGGACACTTTAGAACTTCGGGCTGTTTTCTCTCTCCTCTAGTGAACACCTTATTCAGGCTTTTCAGAATTTCAGCTTACTTTTGTTATTTGTTTTCTGTAGTTGAACAATATCTTTAAAATCCATCACTCTGTTTAAAAAAACACACACAGAAATAAATACACTAATAAGAAAAGACCTACCAGGCTGGCACTGTCAAAAAGCCCTTTAAGAGGCTTACATGTTTTATCCTACAGCTAAATGTACAATTCTAGTCCGTTTTAGCTGTGACGAGAAATAGGAAACTTTAATAGCCCAATTGTCATCTTAAACGTTGTGCGTGTGCACCAGCATATATATTTTAAAAATCAGAAACATTTACATGAACACAGTAAATCAAAAGCTATTTTAACAAGCTAATTTAATAAGGTATTAAGATGCATATTCAAGAGACAAGGAAGAGACTCAAGATCTGTAAGCTGCTCAACAAAAATGTAGCACAACTACTGTGATAAAAATGAAGACTTTGTACATCTTTTCCAAATGTTCAACTTGTACTTTTCACTCTGGGCTTGTTCATTTATTTATAACCCTTAATTTTAGTTGTTAGAGAAAACATGCAACTATTACTTCATTCAATACTGCTTGGAAATAAAGGATTATTGTCTTGCAATTTTTGTTCTTTGCATGATTTTAGCTTAGTTCATACAAATATATAACCAGGCTACTTGACCTGAAGGGTCTTCCTGTCTTACTAAATGCATTGCTAATGAGCCTAAGTAGGGGTGAAATAAAACCCCAACATGGTAAAGTACCATTATATTGGTAGAATCTTCTAAATGTGATTTTTATTCCGTGATAAAATCTGATTTCTCTTCTTTATCAATAAACAGGTCGGACTTTGAGACAGGCTCATCTACCAGTGGCAAAAATTGTTAGTTTTAGAACATTCAACTGTATTGGCAGCTTCACTATCAATAAAAATTATCTTTCCATGCTGATATTAAGAGACACTTTTATAAACTGGAAGAGAGCAGTGGACCATTTCAGTCTAATTAAAACAAACTTTCAATGACATTAGTAACTAAAAATCTTTATTGGTTGCTTCTACAATAGAAGTATTACTGAAATACTTATTTATCTTTTGTTTTCTTATCAATGTGTCAATGCATATACTTGAATGCTATAATAGTTGGTTTGACAAGAAAAATTACAGTGGATAATATCTAAATATTCTCTGTTCCGAGGAAGGCATGGACAAGGGGGCAGCCAATGGTCTCACCTGACTCTTTATATTAACTCCGAGTACGCTTTTGGATAGAGCATTGCCAAAAAGGCCAAGGCAAATAGGACCTGATTGGTGATATAGCAATACTAAAAGCAGAGAAAAACAGTTGGATGCAAATCAAAAGGTCTGAGGCAACCACACATGTTTGGAGCAACAGCTGTACTTACTGAAAGGCTATCAGCAACTTTTTCATCCTTCTATACTCTGCCTCAGGATACACTGTTCTGAAGGACAGTATTCCCTCCATTTCTGCATTTACCAAAAAGACGGCTTCCAGGAGAGAAGACTTAAGTAAAAAGATAAGTCACTTATGTAAAATGCAGAGTAAATTATCAAGATTCACTGCCTGATTACATTATAACGGGACATGCATATTTATATTTATATTTATATTTATATTTATATTTATATTTATATTTATATTTATATTTATATTTATATTTATATTTATATTTATATTTACCTACATGGAACGTGACTTTCAACTTACTGGTTGAAAAATAGTCTAACTGTAAATGTCAAAAAATCTAAAAATACAGGTAAAGATAGGTGTGTTTTAAAATGATCTTTTCTTCTGTGTGGTTTTCCTTCATCTGCTATGTCAGGGAAGAAAACTAACACATCCTACTACAGATCACCTCACAATGAACTGAACAATTTGGGTTAGAGACAGGTTATTGTGGTTAATTTGGTGCCAAGATGTCATGGTTAACAAAATATCTGATCCAGAAAAAACTGAGATTAACATGTTTGATGTGCAAAGATACTTGGTTAAACAATAACTACTGTTCATTTTACTTGCCTTGTATGGAAACATGAAAATTAAAACTGAAAAAGACCACAGCGTTCATTCATCCATGCAGAATGACTTTATTATATGCTTCAAAATTCATTGTCCAGTCTCATTTCACTATGAGGGAGTTTCCAATTACTACATCTATTCATATCTATTATTGTTTTATGACATGCCTAAAGCTGTATGCAGTTCTATATCTGTGGTTTTATCATAACCTGTTGAAGGCGTTTATTCCATTTCTATTCTACAACATGACACAACCAAGAACTGGGTTGGGATGGGGGAGGCGGTTGGTTGTTGTATCATATTGCCAACTTACACCCCATTGGCTGCCCACTATTACCCCTAGGCCTTTTTGCAACATCAGTTCTTTACATGTGTCTTTCTCCTGCTGAATATCTGCATTTTGCATTATTATTTCAGCAGATGTATCAGATTCCATTTGCCAAGTTGAATCCCATTTTGTGATTTCCTGTCCATATTTCTAGTCTGTTCTCGCTTCTTTTTACATCTTTGCACTCTGTCCTCGCTGGTGTTGGCAACACCTCCCAGTTCTAGTATGACCTGCAGATTTAATGAATGGTCTGTTTACTTCCCTTTCCTTAATCACATAATCAACAAATTGAGTCTTTCACTAGTACCCACAGAACACCTTGGAACAGAATCACAGAATCACAGAACAACCAGGTTGGAAGGGACCCATCGGATCTTCTAGTCCAACCATTCCTATCTAACACTAAACCAAGTCCCTCAAGACCTCATCCACCCGTGTCTTAAACACCTCCAGGGAAGGTGACTCAACCACCTCCCTGGGCAGCCTATTCCAATGCCCAATGACCCTCTGTGTGAAAAACCTCCTCCTAATCTCCAGCCTAAATCTACCCTGGCAGAGCTTGAGGCCATTCCCTCTCGTCCTGTCCCCTGTCACTTGGCAGAAGAGGCCAGCTCCCTCCTCTCTACAACCACCTTTCAGGTACTTGTAGAGAGTAATGAGGTCTCCTCTCAGCCTCCTCTTCTCCAGGCTAAACAACCCCAGCTCTCTCAGCCGCTCCTCATAGGGTCTGTTCTCCAGCCCCTTCACCAGCCTCGTTGCTCTTCTCTGGACTTGCTCCAGAGCCTCAACATCCTTCTTGTGCTGAGGGGCCCAGAACTGAACACAATATTCAAGGAGCGGCCTCACCAGTGCTGAATACAGAGGGAGAATCACCTCCCTGGACCTGCTGGTCACACCATTTCTGATACAAGCCAGGATGCCATTGGCCTTCTTGGCCACCTGGGAACACCTTACTCTATCCCCAGAATACAACTTGCACTCCAGCAACCAAATGGAAAATTCACGTGGCCATATGGACACATTCAAGTTCATCTTAATTTTCCAAAATCTTTCACAAGATTAATTATCTAGCTCTTCATTAAATCAAAGATCTATGATGTTATTTCCTCCATATTATTTTTTAATTATATCACAGTTTCCAAATATTTTTACTTGATTATCTGCTCTTAAATTCATTTGTTTGCCTCACTTTGTTCTACCCCCTGGAAATTGCATTCCTGTGTTACCTTAGGAAGTAGTCCAAAGTTTACTCGGACCTTCACTACCCATGTTCTCCTCTGTGTTTCTCAAAGAGCTGTAAAAGGGGGAGGGAGTTCCACTAGATGGCATGATCCCTCCTTCTTCCTAAACCCCTAGAAGACTCTGGGTGCACCCGCTTGGAACCAGGTGTTGGAAAGAGTAAAAGAGAAAGCCAGATCAGGCTATCCACTCAAGAAACCTGTGGGTAAGCAAGACCAGTTGACCACTTCTGTTATTTTACCTGCATGCTAACTTTTCTTCCCATACTGTGTAAGCATATGTGAAGCTCAGGAGCAAACTATGGTCAAGCACTCTTTGAAGCACAGGTCCATCTTATTTATCTCCACATGAGTCAATCAGAGGGGTCAGGCAACAGCCAGGAGGCAAGTAGCACCTGCCTGGATATTCTTAGCCTTCTGAAAATACCTTTGGGCTTAGCAAGCAGAGACAAGAGAAAGTATGGGGTAAAACCTTCAGCATCAGAGAAATAGTGTCTGTTATCGTATTTCTTAATCATTGTTATTGCTTCAAATGGAGCACACATCTTTAAGGAGTCATGAAGACATATACACATAGAGAATGAACCAAGAAAAATCTGTATGCCTACTGTCTTCATTCTTCAAACCACTTTACTTTTAGGTTATCTTCAACTAAGACATATCAAGTTGAACGTTAAATTGTTTCAGCATAAAGATGGTACTTGCATCTTTGGTAAAGTGCCTATCACACCACTAAGCTTTATAAACAATAACAGGCAGCCCTATGGTAATTACCCAAATTTTTCTTTTTTTTCCTTTTAATAAAGATTGGTGTTAGATTTGCTTTTTCCCACTCCTATGATATTCCTTGATTGTACTTTATTCTTCAAAAATAATTACTAGTGATTATGTAAATTCATTATCTAAAGCTCTTATGACTATATTATATTTAATATCCAGACCGACTGATCTGTGTTTATTCCATTTATTTAAGTGTTGCCTTACTATTCTTATCAACGACTATTTTGAAAAGGTCCTAATTAATTGAACTATTATGTCCTTACTGTTTTTATTTTTCTTCTCAAAGACTGATTTTGAAAGGAGCTCAGTGCATCAGCCATTTCAGAACTAGCTTTCATTTTGTCACCTTCTTCATTGATTACTGAGCTTGTTTTTTCAATCATTATTTCTTTTTTCCTCCAATATAGTTGAAAAGCTATTCTTATTTCCCCTTGCTCCTTTGGCTAGTATTAACTCATCCTGCTTTCACATTTCTTCTGACTTTTCCGAGTCTTAAAAGAGTTTTCATTTGCCTGGTTGTGTCTTTCTTTCTTTTTTGCCCTAGAAGAGACCTGTCATTCATAGATCTTTGAGCCACCCCAGTGAAACTAGAATGATTTCTTATTCCATATATTTTCATCTTTCTCAGAACTCCTCTTTACTGCTTTTTAGAGAGAGGACCTGGAAAATATGACTGGGGATAACTGATTACTACTTTTCAACAGTGGCCAAGCTTTAAACCATAACAAACAACTTGACAATCATGTGACTCAGTTCCTCCATCAGTAAAATCTGCATATTATCTGCATCTCCAGAGAACTATGTCAACATTTATTTAATATCATTATATCCTCTGACTTTCTCAGATGTCATAAACACGGAGACTTAGGATTTTATGAGCTTCTACAATTCTTATATTCCTGAAGGGAAGAAATAGGCTACATTCTTTCCTCCCTTTCAAACTCAAACACCTTGAAGCACATACAAAGTGAGTCTAGCTCAAAGTAACAAAAAAAAAGCAGGGTTTTCCTAAGTTATTTTATATGAATAAGATTTTAAGCACTCCTTTGTGTACATTAGGTGTGACCTTCTATCTGGTTAGCCATGGTCAGCTGCAAAATATTCAAATACCTAACATGTTTGGCAATTTCCTCCATTTACAGAACTTTAAAAATACATTGTTTTAGATTTGGTGTGGTTTATGGTGCTACTGCCTTTATGGGTAGAAAAGGCATATCCTAGTAAAATTCAGCCCCTCAGAATTCAGTTAGTTTTGGAGAAATGAAAAAATATTGCTTGCAAGGCTACAGAAAATAATTTGAGACCAGCAATGGAACACAAAATTGGCATTTCCAACACTGAATTAAAAAGTAAATGATAAAAAATTGTTTCCTGAATAATCTGACAGATTTCTGCTTTGTTGCCACTACTAAACTGCTGAAATTTGTGCATGAGTACAGCAGCAACTGACACAGCAGTCTTTGTGGTGGAGGGAAATACAATGGGACCACAGAGTCTTGCGTTTTAATAAAAAAGTTAGTCAAGGACAAGTAATCTCAGGAATCAAGTCAGTTCTCTCCTACTTGCATCTCTTCCTTCTCTCAACTCCAACCTTTGAAAGGAAAATAAAGCTGGAATTTAAAATTTAAATGCTGATTTTAAATTTATGGATATCTAAATCCTATATGAACAAAGCAAAACCCCAATGACAGTAGTATACTTCAGTGAAAATAAATGTTCTGATCACTGTTCCCCTCTTGAGCTCTTTGCTTTTCCAGGTGGCTGCAGTGAGATCTCTTGCAATATGGGAGTAGTCCAATCTTTGGTACTTAATTGTACTGATTATTGTTTGGCAATGAGCCAGCTGGTTGGCCTGGGGACACATCATTTTATTTCATGGCTCATCACCAGAACCTTACCAGCATGCAAATAGAAACCACCATCCTGCTTCTGCCAAAAAACTGCAAGCACACAGGAGGCTAATCACACCTGAGAGACACTCACCTAATGACATATGCAGGTAAGTGACCACTTAAAAATATGAAGGACAAAAGGACAAAAGGCTGAAAAACACTAAAAAACTTGAAGCAATGAAAATCTAAATATCTTCAGTAAAGAGACACTTTTATCTAAAGGGAGAATCAACTAAAATCAAAGCGAGTAGTTTTTTTCATGTTTAATTACCATTACACTTATATTAACTTGTTACTTATTGTTTGCGTAATTTAGGCTTGAGGGAGAAATATGTGAAGAGTCTTGCTCCAAAAAAGTTTCAAGGAAATAATTTATGAGAGTTCACAGATAAGAGCCTTTAGATTTGACATTTTGATTTCTGTAATAAATTGTTTTATTTAAAAAGTAAAACATCATGTAAATTAATTCATCCCTCAAGCAACATGTACAAATGCCTCAGACATGTTTCAACAAATGTTCAGTCTTCAGCTATGTTCATCATAATGTTCTACTATGATAAGTGCTCTGTAAATCAATAAGTAAAATCATAGTGTGCCTGGTTTAGAAACAGAGCTTCTGTCTCCTCTTGTCCTTAGCAGAAGCACATGGCATTAGTACCGTTGTGTCCTCTCCTCTACTGCAACTGCAAAAAGATTATGAAAGGCATTTCATATGACTGGTTGTATAAGACAAACTCAGTGAGGAAGAAGAGCATTTGTTTCTTGCCAACAAGAGTTCCAGGATACTAAATAAATGGGTCCAGCCTGGATTCTTTGACATTTCACCTCATACTAGTGTTCCCCTTCTATATGTCCCGCTAGATGCAAGGTCAGTAGGGTTTTTTTTTTAGAATACAAATTGCCTTCTACTACAATGAATAGTAATATTGCAAAGATGATGGCTATTTACTACAAATCTAAAATTACCTTTTGGGTCACATACAGTCTGTAAAATTTTGCATTTTACTTTCCTTGGTAATTGTTTCAGTAGAGGCCTGAATTTTCCTTAATTTGCCATATAGGATTAGTTAGGTACAAAGACACCAATAAACAGAGACAGTGAATTAGCTGAGGTTAGAAGCAAGAGGTCTGTTAGGCAGCTAATTCTTTGAACACTGGACCATGTAATGTTAAATGACTTAAACATCTGTACGAGAAAAAAAAAATCCCAAAGGGTCAAATCTTGCAGTCTTTACTCAGGCAAAATTCCCATGGACTCATGGGATTTGACCCTTAGTTGGGAATATGCACAGGTTCAGACCATCTTTTTCAAGCTCAAATGTGGAAATTCTCTTTGGACCAGAGAAGTCCTCAGGGAAAGGCTTTCTGATACCACAAGCATCCAAGACACCAGTCTGGGCTAATCACTAACAGGTTAGCATCTCTGAAAATAATACTGTCTAACAGCAGAGGAATGTGTAGTCTGGTTCTCATAAAATTTCAAACCTGTGACAAAACAGAAGAATCTGGTAGGGCTACTTCTTTTTTCATCTGAATTAATAACACATTATCAGTTTGGTAAGAAAATATGAACTGTTATTATCAAGCTTCCAGATACACAATGAAGCTTGGGAGCAAATGTAGCAGCAAATATTCACTGCTGCATATTCACAGAAAATGCTGAATATTGAATATCTGTTTTTCAGTATCGTTACCCTTTATAAATAGCCTATAGATTATACCATTATAAAATTGTAAAATCATTCTAAATCTCAGCATCCTTTGAAAAATAAAAAAAAAGTCATCACAGCACAGAATAATCAACAGTAAGTCTATCCTCAAGAAAATAAAATCATTTTCTTTAAAGAAAGACAAGAGATTCAACTGGCAGACAAAGGTAAAGGTTATATATATGTCTAATATATGTCAATCCATTTGCTTTAAAAATAACTGACACAAAATTTGACCAAGCACCTCCTATTTTTTCCTGTTATTTTCAAAAACAACCCAGTCAATTATTTTCGAGGGGTTGGAATTTCAGCTTTAGAGGTTTAGCTTGAGACAGTACAGGCCAAATTTTCACAAAGAGTGAACAAAGCACGTTAATATCTGCAGGTGCTCAGCACCTCT
The DNA here is from genome assembly GCA_033558105.1 of Coccyzus lansbergi. NCBI lineage: Eukaryota > Metazoa > Chordata > Aves > Cuculiformes > Coccyzidae > Coccyzus > Coccyzus lansbergi. Next base: position 1,477,460 of record JAUMJK010000271.1, read on the forward strand.
GCAAATGCAGGTGTAAGGTATATGAACCAGGGCATCATCCATCATTAAGCAGCTTCTTTTGAACAGCTGGTACAAAGTGCTGGCAAACTTTATGTGGCTGCCTTACCAGGCTGATACATTTATATAGTCATCCACAGGAGATAGAGCCAAGGCTAGCAGATGCCTGCAAAGCGAAGGGGAAGTTTGTCACCTGGGGAAAGCGTGCAGAGATCAGAGGCTCTAAGTACTGCTGCAGAAAGTCTGCTCCCAGCAGGTATCTTAATTCCACTTACAGGGGGGTTCTCTCTGGCTATAATGTCCTGAGGACCCACAAACTTGAATTTTTCACAGCCATATTCCGTTTTTTAGGAATCCTTCCAGAAAGGTGTTATTAGGCATCCCTTAGCACATACAGCATATGTCCAATGCCTCCCCTGGAAGAGATCCTTGATGTATACAGCAATCAGCATAAGGTCTCAGTATGAAAAGGGATATACTAACTCCCTGTGCCTCAAAAAGGGAAGGGACAAAAATTTCAAAGTCACAGAAACACATCTGCAAAGTCTCAATCCACAAATTTCAGATCTAGTAGCAAAAAGAAAATAGATAAGGGAAGCAACTTTAAAAGCATTTTCTGACAGGAAAAAATATTTTTTATTTAAAAATTCATTTACGATATTAGACATTTGTCCTGAGTACTTATTCCTAGTTATTATATTGTTTTAGCTACTGAAAAAAAAAAAAAAAAAAGCAAAGTCCCTTCCCATAAACAAAATAGAGAAGAAGAAATTGTGATGGCAAGTGAATCCTACTTTATTACTCTGCCTGGAATTTCTATTTCAGAAACACAAAAGTCTGATTTATTTTTAAAGCATTTTAAACACATACCAACATTACTTGGAAACAGTCCAGGTAAAAAAATTCCATCAGAACTGACACCTTACAAACACATGTTACTAGTAACCGCTATTGAGCTTAAAGAAATAAATGAAATGCTATACCTTTGGCAATGCAGCACTTGGCACTTTGTCAAAGATTCATAGCAGCAAGGTATATATCTACTTGAAATATACAGTAAGCTCAGGATAGTGTATTAAACACGCTTCCCTCCCTCCCTCTTTAAGAGAAGTCTTCTGTCCCACAACTTTTAAAATTAATTTAAGGGCTTTTTTAAACTGAAACACTATGTAACTTGTATTCCATAGCTCACCAAAAATCATGACTATGAATTCTCTGAAAATCTAATCCTTGTGAAAACAAGCTTTTCCTGACTGTTAAACAGTCCAGCTTTAAGAATAGGAGAGGAAAAGTATGGGTGATGGTAAGTTTGAGGTGAAAGAAAATTCTGTTGAAAATGTTGCCTCTAACAGAAGTGATAAAAAGGTTAACTGGGGTTTTAAATATCTCTTGAAAATCATGGCCTGAAAGGTCCTCAGCATCATCTTAGTCAGGTAAGAGGAAACAAATGCAAATTTAAAGTAAAGAGGGGTGGTTTCCTACAATATGGTTGCTGGCTACATTTTTACCTACTCCATAACAAAACAACCTCAAACAAACAGCAATTCTCAAACAGGCAGAAATGTTTCTGTAAACAGTATGAAGTGCACTTATGGAGCGTTTTACAACAAGCACACGGGTAGACTTAAAACACCTGAAGATTTCCTTGTATTTGGAGGCAATTTAGACTCATGTTTTTTACCAGAATGTTTCCATGGGAAGAAAAGAAATAATAACAAATAAAAAAAGATCAAGTATCTTCTGTAAATAAGGCTTTAACTCGGTTGCTAAGAATGTAACTCGCCAAAAGACTGAGAGCAAATTCCATCTCTCTCAACTTGTACCTTTCGTGCTGGTATTTGAATACTACATGTAGAATACAGCCACTGAAGTCAGGAGTCAAATGTCGTATTTGTACCTCTCCTTACTAAACACACTGAAAAAAAGTCTATGCCACTGCTACAACATGTGGGGGCATGAGAACTGAGACTTTATGGCAAAAGATACAGGCCAGGAGGACTTTGAGGTTATTCAAGCTGTATTGCATACAGACTAGTACATGAAATCACATGCATCTCTGGTGCTGAGGTGAGGTGTTAATTTTAAAATCTGTTCCCTGGTCTAAAGGTGTGAGGAGAGATGGCCTTTGTCCTGTTCAGCTCCTAATAGTAAATGATATCACCTTTCAGGAATTTTTTTTCTAGTAATGAAAGCTATGGTGGGCTGGAGGGAGAGAGTAAGGGACATCTGGATCCTCTTCTGGAATGACAATTAGGCAGTGGTCCATATTAACAACAGGCAGCCAGTAAAATCACCCAGGCTCATGCATCAGATACAAAGTGATTACCTTCAAATATTGATTTTACAGCAAGACTGGTCCCAGAGGTTATAATGGTTGTTTCTTGTTTCTAAGTGGACAGAGTTTTGAGCATTGGAAGTGAACTCCACAAGGAACTATTACTTCCCAACAAATATTTCATGCACTTTTGGTGGTTAGTGCCATGGAGACTATCCCAACAATCAGTGCCTTTTAGGGATTAGAAGAAATTATTAGGCCAAAGTGGTTTGGTTTTCATCCCTTTCCCCGTTTGTGTCACAGTGACTTTGGACTTTTTGCTAGGAGACTTAAAGTTCTCCAATTACTCTAATAAGACCAGAGAATCACACAACTCTCACACTGCCTGAAGAAATCAAGGTTTGAATAAGTGCTTATGGTGTAGAGCTCAAGACATGACAAAGTTACTCTGGTTTGCCACAGCACATAGGAAAATGCATAGATGCACTATGGGGCTGGATGGACATATCTGCTTTATGTTTTTACACTTGTAAGATATGGATATTTTGGGATATACCGTATCTGGGCATCCAGAAGTCAGGTAGTAACATGCATGCTGTTTAATATAGCTGTGTATGCTTCTGTGTGGCATTTGTTACTGCTGTTTATACCCTTCCATCAGAAAAAATTACCCAAATCTATGCCAAATCTGGATTGTTTTTGAGAGACTTGTATCTTTAAGGATGCTAATGACAACTTGAAGCAGCAGAAACTGCATCCTCCGGAGCCTCCAACATCAGCAGGCAGCAGCAGGACCAGGATTTGGTGCAGGGCCTGGCACCATCACTCAGGCTGGCTCCTCTGAACCTCACTCACGCCTTAGGCACCTACTGTACAATCAGTCCTAATGCCCTCAAATGAGCATCTCTTGTGCACTTCCCTCAAGGGCTACAGTAATTTTTATTACTTATGGCCACTTGTGAAGACCACTGAAAAATGGCAGCTAGTGCTGAAAGCAGCTGCCCACTTATTTAGCAAATTTCCTCATAGATAGCACTTATGCTCTTGACACTGCAGCTGCTACTAGTTCCGTCTATGTGAATCTTTAAGAATTTCTTTAGATGACTATTTCTAACGTGTCAGAATATGTTTCCAACCAAAACTTACAAGCCTTTACCTCAGCTAAATTGAGAGAAACCTTAAGAGAAAGTTTGTTTTAACTTGACTAGCTTTTAATATGAAAGTTTACATTGTCTGCCTATGTCATGTTTAAAATGGGCTAGCCAACACATTCTCATTAAAGCCATTAACCAAAATATTGGCATCTACACGCTACCTGAGTTTCAGCCTCTTCCTCCTGACCACTGGTTCCAGGTAAGATGTATAACTTTGGGCATCATGAGCTGGTATCAGTGGAACTCTCTTGACCACAGAGTTCAGCTGTCCCAGCAAAAACAGTTTGCTGACTCTTTTTTAGTGTCACAACACACTTTGTATCAGCCATACTCCCACAGAAAACAGGGTCTTTTGGTCTATTGGAATTTATTTGATTATTTTTCTTCATGCAGTTTTAAAAAATTGTAATTTTTAGTTCAAACCATTTGGGCTTAAAAATATTACAAGAAGAATATTGGGGAAAGGTTTCTTTTTGTCATTTAAAAAAAAAGTATTTTCATTCATTTTAGAAACTTTAGAAAATATGCTTTTCATCGACAGTGATCTTTATTTTGGACATAATACAAAATTGCTACCTTTAACTGTTTAAACTACTCTAGGCCTGTTAGGTACTTTTGGCTACACTCATAACTTCAGGTACCCATATACCCATATATTAGACATCTCACTTATTAACCCTAGCCCATATCACTTTAATTTAAGTTAACACCTTTGCAATATAAAAAGAACATGCCTAACAGTTGAATTTGACTGAAGTATCACAAAACCACATTTAGCAATCAACACCAACACGCAGTTAAAACAGAGGCTCTTTTTGCATGAGGACAGCCCTGCTGACATCTTAAGCCCAATATATCATAACATGAAATTAGCAGAAAACATCAAGAAAAATCTGTCTTCACTAATGTCATCTGTAACAGTGTATAATCCTCTAGATGTGCTCCATTAACACAGACAAAGTTTTAGAAGGTATAATATAACCTTTGATGAAGGGACCAAGTATCTGCCCTTAGATGTTCTGACATTTTTTAAAATATGCTAGTGAATCTAGCATAAATACGAATTGCTAAGATGACATTGATATGCGAAGTTACCATTGTGATAAGCCTTAAAATACTAGATATGTCTCTTGGCTACCTCTGAGAACAGGATAGCATGTAATATGCCTTTTTCTTGACCTTTCTTGCTGTGTACTTCCATAAACTTTCAGGTGTGTATCAGTAAAGTAGGACTAAAACACTTGACACTTGTTAGGTCTCTATTGGGTAGTAATGAAGGTGTGACTGCATTTTTACCATGTAATATGTTTTCTCATTCAATACAATTGGGGAAATCATTAAAACGTGAAACTTACAGTAAAATCCAGATAGTTTCTGGCTTTCACATAAGTGTTTGGGAATGATAAGGACACAAAGAAGCTCCTCACTTTTACAAGGTCTATCGTAGGACCAGATAAAATAACAAACTTTTATCCTTAAGATACAAGGCTAATTTTTTTTTATTGTTTTCCTCTGAGCCGCCTCAGGGCCGGAGAGCATCCCAAAGACAGAGAAATGGATTTATGAACACACATTCATTTACTTCTTCATTATTTCTTGAGCAAATTCATCCATAAATAACAATTAGATGTTTCAGGAGTTTCCTGACAAACTATGTGCAGCAATCCAATGCAACTTCTAAGGTCATAATAGAAACAAAATTGAAAGGTGGCATATTTATTTATTTATATATTGCTTATGGTGTTATTCAGCTCTCACAGTATCCCTGCTGATCTGTGTTCTGACAACTGCCTTAGTCTGGGTAGCACTTTTTTCTCCAAAGAACATCAAAATACGTAAGATCTGTCACAGAAGGAAGTATTCTTTGTTAGACTATGGTTGTCAAAATATGGTCCTTGAATGATGACTCACTGGGCAGGAATGTGGTGCATTGCTATTATCCATTTACCATTTAATGATATAGACTTTAATGTACAGCTCATACCAGGGTGTTCTAAATCCTTAGTGTGAGGAAAACTCGAATTAGCTACAAAATTATTCAGAGACCTTCAAGCTGCCATGTTAATTAAAATCAGCAAACGTAGAGAAAGGTGGCATAAAGATCTTAAAGCAATCAATATGATGGCCTGATCTAAAAATGTTTTGGGAATAGTGATGTCAAAAGATTTTTTATTTATTTTTTTAAAATCACATCTATGTGGGCATCCATTATTAAATCTAATTGGGTCAAGCATTTTAATTGCAATTTACTTCAGTAGTATTAGTGCCAAAAAGATGACTAGTCACATATCCACTTTATTTGCCAGGTTTTAATATTATATATTTCCTTTTGATCTGATTTCTTAATACTACATTGTGTATTTGTGCTAGTTGAGATCTCCTATTTGTCTATAATTGCAGAATATTTAATCCTTATAAATACTCTCTCAGACTTTGAGGTCTATACTTCAAATATATCCAGGACTTTCAGGAAAAGCTTACAATGAACTGACCAGAATTGATCTGTGGTACAGTAACCAATTGATTTCTGTTAATGCAAATTCCATTCACTGATTTTAGAAAATAAACACAGGATGATTTTTTCCCCACTATCAATGTTTGACATGACACTCAAGGATACATTTAAATCAGACACACAGAACTCTTGGTTTGATGTAAGAGTGTTAGGTTAAACTCATTTTTTAAAAAAATTATATTTTAATCCCTAAAGGATAAACATTTATCCTCTAAGATACAGGGATAAAGATTTTAATGGCATCTTGCTTTGGGATTCAAAATAAATAAGGCAAAGATGAGTTTCCATCTTCTTAAAACTAAATTACAGAGATTAAAATATATAAACAGAAAATGAATGTATTCCATTTGCATATTATATTTCGCTCTTAAAGTTGATATTGAAGATTAAGGGTCAGCATTTAATCCTCACTATCCTAATCCCTAAAATTACAAAGACAGGCATAAGTGCATGTCTGCTCCACTAAATTACCTTGAAAGAAAGCAAATTCCGGATGAAAAGGGAAGCATATTTATATTATGGTGATTTAAAATCTGTCGCCTAAACACATCTTCTCCCCTCCATCCATTGACCTAAATAGCACACTAAAAGCTTGCTTGTCTGCAAATGGGCAGCTAACACTTTGAGACAATCCAGAGATTCTTCACTTACGTACAATCATGCCAACTATTTTTCTGACTACAATAAACACTGTCTTGTTCATATATTGCAGAAAAAAGAGCCAAGTTATAAACCAGAAGAATTTCTTCACTCTTTCCAGCCCAGTTCCTAGACATAGCTAATTCTAAAAATTTAAGATTCAGAGAGAAAAATATATTAATGAAAACTGGTAGGTCAAGCATGCTCTCACATAAACAGTTACAGCTCTAAGGGGAATTTCACCCTGTGAATACTGCACCTCAGAATCATAGAATCATAGTATCACCAGGTTGGAAGAGACCCACTGTATCGTCGAGTCCAACCATTCCCACCAATCCCTAAACCATGCCCCTCAGTACTTCATCCACTCACACCTTAAACACCTCCAGGGAAGGCGAGTCAACTACCTCCCTGGGCAGATTGTTCCATTGCCTCATGACCCTTTCAGTGAAGAATTTGTCCCTTATGTTGAGCCTGAACCTCCCCTGGTGGAGCTTGAGGCCATTCCCTCTTATCCTGTCCCCTGTCCCTTGGGAGAAGAGGTCAGCTCCCTCCTCTCCACAACCTCCTTTCAGGTAGTTGTAGAGAGCAATGAGGTCTCCCCTCAGCCTCCTCTTCTCCAGGCTAAACAACCCCAGCTCTCTGTCACTCCTCATAAGACTTGTTCCCCAGCCCCTATAAGAAGACAACTTACAATGTAAAACACCCCTAGTTTCTAGTAGAGAAAAATTACTGACGTTAGAATAAGAATAAGAACTGTACCAATTATACCCTACATGGATGCTTTTTTAAAATATTAAGGTTTTCCATAGGTTACATGGTGCAACTGAAATGAACAATGTGGCTGACATTGATTTGAATAACACAAGGACATCAGCCCTCGCTTGCCTGCTGTGTTGCCTTACCAATATTAGGTTGCAATGAAGGAAAAAATAGATCAACCACCAAAAATACCAGGACATACAAGACTAAAAGCAAACCAGACCCCATAGGACTGCATTCTGGATTTTACATCCAGCATTTTATCTGCTTTCTAAGACTGCAGGTTGATAGAAATGCTACACTAACAAGTGAGGTAAAGTGTCTAAGCTGCCCTTGGCCCTTCAGATTTGCCTTGAGAATTGACTGTCTACAGTTGTATCAAGATTTTCTAATATTTATTTTTAAATAATTATTTTGTAATTTAAGCCATCTAGGAGAGAACAATTTTATCATGCTTATCAAACTGAGCAGCTCTGTAATTATAATCATCAAGAGGGCACTAGTTTCCTACTTTGGAAGTTTATTTAACATAATTTTATACTGTAAGGGAGAAAAAAAATCCCTGTATAAAACCTATTAGCCAATATGTTGGGATTTTTTCCTTTAAGGACATTTTTATAACTGGCCATAAGCTTTCTTTCTACTTATCAAATGTGTGGAGCTACAATGCTACCACTAAATTTAAGAAGACTGAAAAACATCTCAAGCATAAATAACTGAGTTTATTTTTTTAACTTTGGGCATTCCTCCAATCAAAGTATATTTTAGAATCATCCTAAAATATTTTCCCACTAATTGTCATCTTCTGTAGGTAGAAAAAGCCTCTTCCATTAACCCTTTCATTAAAAGGTTCAAATCATCACAAAAAGCAAAACCGCACAACAAATACTGCTGTGATATTTGGTATTTCAGGGCCCAACCCCTGCTGCTTGGTCATGATAGTCATAAAAGCAGACTAATGAGAGCAGCAAAATTTACAATTAATTTTAATTCTGAGGAAATCATACTGCTCTAATCAGCTGCCTATCAAATGTTGGTGCGAATTACACTAACAAAAATAATTATTAGGACAGGTTGGCAGGATAAAATTTTCTCCATATACTCCATCTGCATAGAGAATGCCTGTGCGGGAATTCCGTTTAATGAACAACAAATTACAATTACTAAACTAAATGAACCATCTGCCTTTTTTGTTTGTTTTTACAGTCTTACTGCTACAGGGTGCACTGTCAGCTTAATTGCCATTCAAAATGGCAGACTGACCTATCACCAGCCTTGCATGTCCATAACGTTTTAACCGAAAAGCTGCAGCAGATGTTTTTAATTTTATGAAGAGGACAAGTATGTTTTATAAATACATTCAAAACATTAAAGGCTGGTGGTTAAATAATAATAATAAGGTGCATGAGTATTTCAGACTGGAGGGCTTGTATAATTAAATATCCCTAAGCCCTAAATTAGGACATGAAGTATTCATAGACCAATACTAATAGAAACAAGTCTTGATGGGCTTTATTAATAATTTTATTCAAGTAAATTCTGTTTCTAGTATCTAATAAGTGACCATTTTTTTTAAAGGGGCATGCATCGGGACTTGCAGTAATGAAATCTATTAATAACTTCTACCAAGCAGTTTTAAAGTGTTAACTTGGATACGGCATCTGGCATCCACATTAAAAAAAAAAAAGTTGAAAAATAATGGAAAGTTAGTCTCCCATTAGCATATGTATTGTATTAACTGAACTTTTCCAGCTGAGTTTTTGGGGACCATGATATGTTACACAACTGTAACAGTTGGAAGATTGGTACTTATCATAGTCATGGAGGGGAAGGAGAATCTGAACTTGACATGCACTTAAAAGAGGAACTCCGCTTAGTACTGCTGTATGACATGAAAGGGGTGGTTGAGGACTTTCCTTATATTTTCTAAAAGGGTGGCTCATCATATATTAAAAAGATTAAAAATATTTTGAAACTGAACCTTTTCTGTTGCAGGGGCTAAACTGCAAGCCCCAGTGACAAAAGCTTCCTCTTTGTCTGAATTACTACGATCCTTAAAGGTAAACCTAGGAGTGCAACTGCTACAGGGGAGAAAAAAAACAGAACAACACAAGCCCCACACTACACCCAGAACAATAAAAAAAACCCTGAAACTGAGCCAGCATGGAGTGAATATTTCATTTCTCTCTGAGACCATCTGCAAATGCCTCTCTGTAATTTCAGGTTTGAATCCCTGATTCAAAAGACAGTAGTAAAAAGAAGAGAGCAAAAAAGACTTGTGTTTGTTCCAAACATCTTTGTTTCAGAGTTTTGAAAGTTAATACTATTTTTACATTCTGTTTTTATTATTATTTAACTGTTTATTTTCAATTTATTCTAAACTATTGTGATGGTGTATAATGCAAAAATAAGTGATTCAGAGAATGGATGTTTAGCTTATAATTGTATTAAGTCATTTAATGAGCCATACATACAGAGTGATACAAAGACAAATCAACTTCTATTTTCAGATTTCCATAAAGCTGAATATGTGAAGGTGGCTAAAAATTATTCCTGTTTTAGGTCAATGTTATATATCATTGACCATACTAGGAGCTACTGGACATTACTTCAGAATAAAAGATTTAGCTGCTCTGCATGCCAGGGTCCATTCACATACCCATGTCTGACTTGGGGATTAAAATAATCCTTATTCCCCTCCCCCTTCTACACACCTCTGGCAAAGACTAGAAATAACAAAGAAAAACCTGATTCCTCTGCAAGGATGTCTGACATAAAAAGGTACACTACAGCGTTTATATTACAATGTTATTACAACTAATATTTACAATTAACTAACTTGTAATACAGCTATTACTAACTACAGTTCTTTGCAGAGATAGATGAAGAAGCTGTGATAAAAATCTATTAGATGTAAGTTCATTCATTGAACAGCATTAATAAAACTGTTTCATTGTCTTCTTTACTTTGAAGTAACCTTGTTTCTCTTACTATTTGCACTTTATTTGAAGACACTCTTATTCAAAATCCCTTCACTGGCTTCCCCCACCAGTCCACCTATCAGGGGCTGCATAGATTTCTTTGGGCTAAAATTTTGGCTCTGTAGGTCTTACCATTACAGCCTGACTGTCTAGAAAAATTGTATTTAATTTTCCCTTTGAGGTCTTTCCTCAGATAATCAATGTTTACCTCCTTTCTACCAGAAGAAGCTTTCCTTTTCTTTTGGATGAGGCAATACTTTTCCCTCTTATATCCCTTCTTCAAGCTCTTCCTGCACCTCAAATACTGTGTTCAGCCCTGGGCCCCTCACCACAAGAAGGATATTGAGGCTCTGGAGCGTGTCCAGAGAAGAGTGACAAAGCGGTTGAAAGGGCTGGAGAACAAGTCTTATGAGTGACTGAGAGAACTGGGGTTGTTTAGCTTTGAGAAGAGGAGGCTGACGGGAGACCTTATTGCTCTCTCTAACTACCTGAAAAGAGGTTGTGGAGAGGAGGGAGCTGGCCTTTTCTCCCAAGTGACAGGGCACAGGACAAGGGGGAATGATCTCAAACTCCACTAAGGGAAGTTCAGGCTGGACATCAGAAAAAAATTTTTCACAGAAAGCGTCATTGGGCATTGGCATAGGCTGCCCAGGGAGGTGGTTGAGTCACCATCCTTGGAGGTATTTAGAAGGTGGATGAGGTGGTCAGGGGTGTTGTTTAGTGGTTGATAGGATTGATTGGACTCAATAATCCTGGGGGTCTTTTCCAACCTAGTGATTCTGTGATTCAAGGCCTACTGACATCCTGGGCATTCTCCAGTACATAATTTCCTCTGCAGCAAAAGGGTAAATACAGAAGAGTGAAAAATACCATGCTCAACAATATGCCCCTCCCCAGATAAGACTGATCCCTGTACTGCAATTCAATGTTCTTCCCTCCCACACTCTGTCTACATTACAGAAACCAGTAGTGCTTCCCATGCAGAGGGTCCAAGGCTACGGTGTGCCATCTCCCAGCACCATACTGGGTCAAATCTCTGCAGTGCACCATCTTACTTCCACTTCCTTCATTCACTTTCAGACCTAGTAATCCACACACAGATTGACTGGCCAGGGCTGGAGAGTCACCATGACAAGACCCATAGAACTATTTGGACACAACCTTGGTGGGTCTGTATTGTCTTCCCAACCCTTGCTCAGAGCGGAGTGCACCAAACAACTAATAAGAGCTATCAAAGTTAACATGTTACTGCGATGCAGACAAAACGGTAGTGAAAAACAGTAACCTGAGTCAAGCCGTATCTCGGGTGATCCCATGTGGATTTTGTAGAAACTAACTACAACAGGACCTGGGTAGCAGATGCCTTGTCCTCTTCTAAGAGGTCAAACAAAACAGTAGCGCTTCTAAAAATATGGAGAGATGTTGTATGGTACTGAGTCACTACTGCTGTTAAAAAGATTGATACAATGTTTCCAGTAGTCATCTGAGTTTAAAAAATATATTCAAAGTCTGTACCTTTACATGCTGTACTTATCGGGATATCAAATTACCTATGGAGAAACGCTCAAGAATTATTACTCAAATGTGAAAATGCATATCCACAGGTCTATGAATGCTCACCTGAAAGGAAACTTTTTGTCATGTTCTTTGAGCAGAAGCACACTAATTAGGAGTCAAATGCCCCCTTCTGTCTATTGTTCATACTTCCAAATTAAATAAATGAAGCACTAATTATGACACAGACATGCCTTTCTCACACTGAGTGATAAGTTGACAAAGAAAAAAAATAACCCAGACATGCAGATTCATTTGTTTACTGCTGGAGCAGTACCTAGCCTTAGCCAGACTAAAATTGCTTATAGAAAGATATCTTATTTACATTTGAAACTTTCAGTTCTTGCATTCATTTTTGAAGTATAATGCTGTCTTCTGAGAACAGTCACTGAGGAAGACAGAGACGGAAACACAGGCAAAACACATTGAATCATACCCTTAGCCCAGTTCTTCCGACATGCTCTCTGTGCAAGTAGCCAATATCAGATTCATGGAAAAGCAGAGTACAAACACAATACCTAAGAGAGACTAAATAAGTGTGCAGTATGACAAGGGATCCTTGCCTGACCCTGGAAGACAGTCTGTTTATATCCTAACAATAATAATAATAATAATAGAGAACCAAACATTCTTGTATCTTTTTGTTTTAGCCCACATAATCAGAAACATCATTAATGTTCATCCCCTTATCCGTCTTAAAAATCTTGATAAACTGTTTATCCGGATAACCTCAGACTGCAACAGTGAATTTCACAGGCGGATTATTTACTGCAGAAAGCAAGAGAAGCTCTGAGTTTCACTGAATGCCACCTCCCTCTCCTACTACAGTCTTGAGTAAAGGGAGCACATGGCTGGGCTTCATTCTCTCCTTCATCATTTTATATACAGCCCTAAGCCATACCACCTTGTGCTATGATCCTTTCAGATCTTGCAGGCTAAAGCAGGGTCAGTACTTGGAGGGGAGATCTCCAAGGAAAACATCGGTGTTATAAGAAAGAGGTTTGGTAATTCACTGATGGTGCTCTCTGTCTAAATTAGTAATGAGTCAGTGCCCTAGCTTGGTGCTTAACAGCACCGTTCTGTTAGGAAATGTTTTCTTTTGGTTGAAACAAAGAACAGATTTCATAACTGCTTGTACTTAATAAAGTTATTAAGTACGTGGCACATTTTTTTCAAAGGAGGAAGAGTGTTAAGACAAATGCCTTGGCCAAATTTCAAGTTGTAATTATGTTTTGCCTACCTAGAGGCAATTCCCTGTGCAGTTTCGCTTGAACACAGCTTTTTTTTTCCACCTGCCTTGAAAATACTTGCAGTTCAATGCTACTGCACACAGTCAAACATAAGCTTTCTTCCAGTCTACCAGTATGCACATGAAGATGGCCCTATATGCACTTAAGCTAACACAGAATGGAAGAGCGCTGAATTTAATTAACATTGTTAAAACATTTTGAAAACCTCTGAATAAAGGCTTTACAGAAGCGTAAAGTATTACCACGGTTTCTACAGTCTATTTATTTAGACTTAATAAGATTCCCTTCCCACACACACGCACACACAAAAGCCACCTTTTTTGCTTTGCCAAGTAAAAGCACATTAATACATAGTACTGATATCCAAGCCATCAAAATTTCGTTTTGTCTAAGAAAAAAATTTCCCACCATGGGCACCACTTACTGCTTTTATTCTCTAAGGATGCAAAACACACGTGCACTTTGCTATGTGGTGAAATGACAAAAAATTACAAACTTTGATCAAGAAAGCATATTCTGCATTTGCCAACCATGCTTTTGAAACACAAGCTTACAGCATTTTTGAGATTAAGCTAAGGGCACTACTAGCAAAGTGAAGTGAGGTTTTCAGAGAAACTCAGGGCCTTTATAGGTTAAAACAGAGTGAAACGGCAACTAGAAATAAGTTGTGAGAGTTTGAATAGATCTGGAACAGTAGCTGCAAAATACTTACTGTTAGGAGCACTGGCTAATGGATAGGCACTATATTCCCAGCAGCTAAAATGTCCCAAAATTTTGGAGGTTTACCTCCCTTTTCTCATCAAATCCAAAGGTGGCAAAGTGAGGGCAACTGAGTTCTGTGTTTAGAATTAAAGCATCAAAAGGAGAACTGGAAAACATTTGATATATTCATCTTAAATTCCTGAATTTAGTTCCTTCCCTGCCCCACCTCTTGAGTGTTTGTTTTCAATTAATTTCTACAAAGTAAATCTGCTGACCTAAGCAAGGAATATGTTTCAGAAACAGCTACGTTTAAATGCACACTGCAGATTATCTGAGGAAATCACATTCTAAAAGTGTAAACTGACTATTCATGAAACAGCCAATTTCTAATGGTACAGTTGCAATCAATCAGGGAACAGAAATATACCATGTGTCAAATCAAAACTAACCAACAGAGCACAAGAGTTTAATGTATTAAATACTGCATCTAAAAAACTCTTGACATCTGTAGGCTGAGTAGTAGCAGCAGGACTGAGCACATTTTTTTTAAAAGATTTTTCTAAAACAAAAGAAATTGAGAGAATCTGATTTGAAGAAGAACCAACAGCCAGTCAGCAATATATAAATGACCAAGGCATGCTTATCACTCCTTGGGTTACCTCAGTAGCCAAACATAGAATCCATCAAGGCTTCCAACTGTGGGACAGCCACACAATGCTACATCAGTTGATTCTACCAAGTTTTGAGTTTCATCAGTATGACCCTAGTTTTCAACACAGCTGTTAAAATTGATTTCACCATCCAAATCTGACAAAATAGTTGTACAGATGAAAATCATCTGCATTTTGGAGACACCTCCACCTGAAGCACAGATGATTTTCCTGTAATGGTCTTGGGCATATGTTGATCAAGAAAGGTGACAGAGTAGAACTCAGCAATACTCCACATGGGAGCACATGAGTGCACCCACTGGGCTGATGAACAACCACCCCAAACTGTCCCCACTGTTGAGTCCTCTTGATAAAAAAGAACAGAGTCACTCAAGAGTAACTTCATTTATTGCTCTCATGGCCTCCAAGCTATTCAACAATACCACTTTATCATCAAATGTATCGAGATTATCTGACTGATCTACAATAGGTGTGCCTTTAATAGTGTATACACAGTGAGAAATACCCTGATGCCTGTGCCATCAAGTGCAGCTGATAGCACTAATCCTGCCTGTCATCTTGCCATTAAATATAGCAATGCCATAAGCAGGTGTATTGAAGGGACAATAGTTTCACCAACTGATGGATGAATGTGCACATTCAGTCACTTCTAGTTTGACTCTATCTTCTGCCAAGAAAGTGACAGTAGAGTTCCCAAGTCAAACTCTCCACATTTTTTTCATTGTAATTGACCTCAAATATTCTGAAACATACAAATATATATTAATTTCAATAATTAAAACAGTTAGTTCTGCATACAAATATTTAATAAGCCTTTCCACTAAGGCTTGAACAGTTTAAGGGATTGATAATAGGATACAATGCTTATATCATCAGTGTTCTTAGGATCGTGAAAATAAAAGACAGAAAATATCCGTTCTTGCTAGTACAGGGTTATTCCTCATACTGATTTGTCCAGATTAAAAATCAGCATTGAAATAGAAGTCACCAGTTGAAAACAGTTGTTCAAATCTGGAGTGATTACAACACTTCTGCCTGCCATCTGTCTAGTGGTCCATCAGAAACGGTCTGCCACTCTCACTCTGTTTTTTGATTGGGGCATAAGTAATCAAAACTCATTATTGTCGCTATTGTTGCTATCAGCAGAGAAGACAGGAAGTGATAGCTCAGGTACCAGTACCCATCCTCTTTACCCTAGAACGATGCTTGCTTTCAAGTCATCATAATGGGAGACTCTGTACCAACGATCTATAGTTAGCATATATCAGTTGTTGGCCTTTCAGCGCAATCTTGAGAGTTAAAAGTGATTAAAATAACTTTTAAAAATCATGCACATATTGAGATGGAACTATTTAAATATACTGTTGAACTGCAAGAGACTTCTGAATATTAGAATTAAAAGAAAATCTGAGGGTCTGTACTACGGTGTCTAAGTTTATTTCAATGTGAATTTTACATTTTGACCACCAAGTAAAAGTGATTTTGTTAAAACATATTAATAAGTTTTGACATGTATCTACCACTGTTTATTATAATATTTATTATTATTTATACAGCATAAACTACACAAGTTCCCAAAGGGTTAATGCAACTAGATGAGCTGATATTCATGAGCATAATCCTAAACAAGTCAGTTGAAGTTCTATCAGGTCTATTTCATAGCATCAGGGATTACTGCTAGCAGTCTAATCCTACTGAGCCTAAGGGAGGTACGTTGTATTGTATTTGAAATCCTGGCCAGGAAAGAACGGAAGGTTAAATGGGTGCCTTGCTCTGTAATCAAATATCACAGGCACTACTTATCTATTCAATGAACAACTAACGCTGAAAATCAATTAGGAAACAAATAGCTTCTTCTTTTGATTTTTTTTTAACCTAAGAAAAAGAGAGAGTGAGGAGCAAAAGGTTTTATAACATATGTTTAACAAAACTGTAACAGACTACACACTATAAAATAATTCATAGACAAATGGCAAACATTAACTGGAAGGCACAAAACACCCCATAGCAACTGCTAGTATTTCAGTGTTATTTCTTTTTGTGCTAGGGCTATTTTCAAGGCTAGTATATATTCATATACCAGCAACTGAGCATCTCAGTGTATATAGCAGCACACAGAAACTACACATGCAAAAAAATTAACCAACTGCAGATTATTGGACTGTGCTCAAATGAAATCACAAATACATATCTGGCTGTTTGTAACTGAACATCTTAAATTATGTATCAGTTGTGAAGAGCATTTCTTCAGCTGTGCATGATCTTTTGTTCACTTGGTTAAAATCCCAGGAGTGCTGAAAAAGGCTGAAGCTCCTGCTGGTCTTTGTTCCCAGCAGGGAGAAGTCCCTTTTGGTGGTCTTGAGGTTAACACCCTACCCGTCCCCCCTCCCCATACCTGTCATTTTGAATAGACTTCACAGTTTGTGCACACAGACAAACAGACTGACCTGGCCAGCTAGCTTGACCCCTGGGCAGGAAGAAGATCACATCTGGTTATTAATACTGGAACAATAAAAAAAATGTAATCTTCAAGGCACTCGGAGAAGCAGGCTGGCAATTATACAGTATGCTCTGCAAGTCAGTTGGGAAGCATGTTAGCTTGATATTATATCTGAGAATGCTACAACATTCATTTTGCTCTGATGAGAGTTTTCAAATACAGTTTTCTTCTGTATCTCCAAAAGCCAGTAAGAGAAGTTAGCCCGAAGTACCTAAGTCTTCGACTTATCTGTTCTTACACTTCCCAAGTTTTAGTTTGTTTTTACAGTAGAGGAAGGTACCTGATAAATGGAACAAAACCTCTCAATGTTACCACTGTGCCAACTATGCCCCCTTTGCATTCCCTGAATATTTTACCACTATCTCAACTTTTTAGTTTGCTCGCTCTAGACATCTGCATATTAGACGGTTTAAACATACTTAGTTTATATAATAGGCTAAAATATACAAAACCACATTTGTACATTATTGCATGTACACATGCATGTGTACATAGCTTTATATAGAATAGATTTAACAGTGTCACCTATGAAATCTTACTGCCACCAGAGTCAATGGAAAATTTGCCTTCTGCCTGCACTGGGCCAAATCTTAAACTTTTCTAAACAGCAAAACAGAATCGCATTGGTGTATGTTCTAAGAATGTGAACCCCTTTGCCTGATGCTAGTATAGCAAGGAAATTATTTCTATTTGCCCTACTGGTTATGCCTAAACCAGAATGAAAGATTATGATCTGAAACTCTTATATGCTGTATTTTGCTGGTGTCCCAGTTTTATTGATGCCACATGGACGATTTTGGGTTGCAGTGTGAACCCAGTACAGGTCCAGTATTCTTCACAAACAATGATCTGTAGAGGTAGAGGAGCATGGTCTCCAGAAAGTATTCAGGTCAGTCCAAAAAGATGATGTCAGCAAAATCTCAGTGCTTGAAATCAGACCTAAAACTGTCTCCAAGAGTAGTTATTATTAATGTTTCGAGCCCATACAGATGAAATCAGCTATCACTAGTTTGATTTTGCTGCAAAGCACCATCACATCTTTTTCCTTTTTAATGGAAAAAATTTCATTCAAATTACATTGGGCCAAAACCCAGGATGGGCCTTCTACTGATGATGTGTTAATGTTGTGATCTGTGAGTCTGAAAATGGAGTTTTATAGCACTAGGGATGAGAAGCTTCCAGCTTTCCAACAGAATGCTAGTGCTTGTTCTTAGCTCTGATAGGCCTTGAGATGTCAGATCTTCAAACTGAAACACTATTATGTATGGAAAAGCTATTATAGGAAGAATGTAAGACATTTCTAAAATACATTAGTCAAAAAGTCACAGTGGTGTTTTTTCCCCTTTGAGTTAGTGGAGCTTGGCTTGGTGTGTGTAGCCATATGAAAAAAGAGTATTGATACAGTTAAATAGTGCTCTACAAATTTCTCACATATTTTTCCTAATGTAAAATATGCAGGAGATTCAAAGGGCAAGATAGTTTCCTGTGGGATAGTCAGCATACCTTTTTCTATCTTTATTACTTAACACAACATGGCCAACTCAAGCTTGAGACAATAAAACCTTTATCCCACTCATCCCAAATAATTAGAAATGCATATTTGATAGTGTACACAAACACTCACACATGTATACACAAGAGAAAGTGGGAAAGATTATTGGCAGAAAAGAGAAAAAATATAAAGGATCTTGGGACTTGGCAAGAGTGAAATCGGTCTAAGTAGTGCAGAAATGACACCCTCCCAGATGCAGATGCCGCTGTGAAAACAGGCACATGGAGATGTTGGTAGAGCAGGATGAAGAATTTAGTGAGGTGGTAAATACAAACTGTACATGTGCGCAACTGAGGTTGCAGAGAGTAAACCACAAGGCAAGAATGACAGTATGCACAATCCTGAGGAAGCTGGTGTTTTGGAATGAAATTCCAAGCTCGAGGCAAGAGTGAAAATGTTTCTGACAGTTTGGGACCTTCTACACTGGAAGCTTTCTGGTTTTAAAGAGTAGTTGCTTGAAAAATGCTCTCAAATTTAGAACAATTCTGAAGGAGAAACAGGCTAGAGATGAGGTGGCCTAACATGGATGCTCACAAAGTATGTCATGGCTATCAATACCCAGTAACTTGTTGTGATCTATAAAATACATTTAGGAGATTGATTTCATTTTAACAAAACAGACTGTATAAAACAGGGGAGCTGTTTCAGTGAGAGAAAAAAAAACACATTCAAATCCTCTCCTCTTTCTCACAACCGTTTTATGAAGTGGTCTCTCTGCCTCTTCCTTTGTGACTAGCCTTTTCTCTAGAGCACCAGAAACAAATGGAAAAGCCCTAGAAATAAACTTTGGGAGAAAAACAGAGAGAATAACCATCAATTTCAGCAAGAAATTACCCAAATAACAGAACTTTTTGAACTGGATAATTTCTCACAGTAGTGACAAACCACAGTAGTCAAACCACAGGACAGCTATGTCCCAGTCAATTGACAGAGTTAAGAAACACTGTCATTTTGGAAAACTCCTGGTCCAACTCCATTCTTGGAGTAACACTACTGAGAGCACCAATATTGCAAATGAATTTGGCCCACATTCTTCCTGTCTCTTTTCTCTCATCACCATTTTAATAAGAAACAAACAATTTTTTTAAAGCATCAAACAAATTCTGCAGAGGACAAAAGAGACGCAACCAGCAAAATCCTTGTCTTGTTCCTGTGTCTTTGCAAATACTCAGACTTTTGTTTAACAACATAAGCAAGGTCGTACTAAAGAAAACACCTTTCCTACTCTGCTCATGCCATTGGCAGCTGAATATCTTATCTTCATGGCAAATTGAGGAAATAATCCTTACCAAAAACTAAACACTAAATGAAAAGTTGGCAGTGGGGGTGTGACTGAGAGCCTGGTATATGTTTTCTCAGCTAAAGGAACAACTGGTGCTTGGAAACAACTATAGTAGTTCATCAAGCCCAGAACGCACTGGCACAGCCCAGCCAGGATCTCTGCAAGGTGAGCACATGAAAAACTAAACATACCTGAGCAAGGGATCAAATTATAGGATTGCAGCCAGATCCTACAGTTTGTAACAGCAGCTGCTGACTTTCTGTCCCAGATAAAAAGGTTCCTGCAGTCACAAGCATTCCCCCTGAGCCAGCTCTGCCTAGGAGCTGCCCACAGCTCCCTGAACTGGGAGAATTTCACTTTCATCACAGACGCACTGATGTGTGCTCTAGCTACTGCCCTTCCTGGTCTTCTCCCAACATGTCCTCTGTGTGGCATGCAGTGGGAAGGACAGTGCACACACAGTTGGCTCTTTGCCAGCTGGTGATTCCCTGACGTGAGCAAAGCAACCGTGCCCTCCCCTGAGGCAGGGAACTTGCATCAAATCTCCAATTTCTTTTGCTCCATTAATGGCAGAAAGGGAGCTGAGCCAAGGCTAGGGAAGGTTGTCCTGTGACTATCTGTTTGTCATATATTTCCTTATTTCAAGTTTTCTCCGATGACTCATACCCCCTTTCAAAAAGAAGTAAACTATTCTAAGATGCAAACTGCTAGAGACAGTGAGAAACATTTAGAAGTATTTCATTTTATAGAGGCATAGGAAATCAAAAAGGGAGGAAAAAAGTGACAACTGTGTACTTTAACTTTCCAGAAAGAAGGACAAAGGAGAATCTAAAGTATTTTTAACCTAATTTTGTAAAAAATTATTGTGTGATACAGCCAAGATAAATGCATATCAACATGCCTCTTTTTTAACTAATTAGCAGTATTAAAGGCTTCAGTAGTGACATTTCAGCAGTAGTCATTCTTCTGATGCAATTTTTCTGTACTTCAAACTAGCCAATGCATTCAGCCAAGAGGGCTATGCAAGGACAGATGCTGGCAGTTAGGACAGTGGCATCAGTCACTGCCTGAGTGTGTGACCTTGGACCCCAGCATACTAAACACACACAATCAACAGGAGCCGCTAGCACTTAGCTTTTCTGAAAATCAGACCCCTAATCCCTCCACTTTTAGCATTTCCTTAACCACTGGCAGGTAGCATAGCTAATTTAAATTCAGATGGTGACTGCTCTATACTGGTGTTTGTGTATTTTCACACAGGGAATTGGAAACTTCCTGGATTACTCTGAAATAAGTATTTCATTTCAAATTTTGTGCTGACGTGGTGGGGACGGCACCTGGCATTATATTTGCGTATTACTTAACAGTACATACAGGGTAACTTAGGTGCTATATATTTCTTTCTCATCCTATGTATTTCTTTCTTTTCTAAACCCTTATGTGAAAGGTTTTAATGTCAAGCAGCATGAAGGCCAGAACAATCCAAAAGTCAACACATCTCCCACAGTATGAGTTCAACCACAACAGACATCCCATCTGTATTTCATCGTGTACCTTAATAACAATCAATAATGCATTAAAGTTAGAACGGAGCAGTATAAAAAGAGCACGCTACAAAGAGTGCATTTGAGTTATGCCTCATCCTTGTAGTCCACATGCAAAAACAACATCTTCTGGTTTGCATCACCAAGTGAGTAGATATTTGCAGATAGATAGATAATCAGCTGTTTCTGGTTTTCAGGCTTAAAGAAGAGTTAACTGCCTTTGGGTATTTGCACCC
Source organism: Coccyzus lansbergi (assembly GCA_033558105.1). NCBI lineage: Eukaryota > Metazoa > Chordata > Aves > Cuculiformes > Coccyzidae > Coccyzus > Coccyzus lansbergi. The sequence goes on from JAUMJK010000271.1 coordinate 1,499,074, forward strand.
AAAATAACTATGTATAGCAATGAATGTGGGAAAGCAACAAGAGAAAACTGTCTGAAGAGACTGGCAATGTGACACGGGGGTAAACTGGATGCTTCTTTCTCTCATTCTCTTAATATTAGGGGGAAATGAATTCTTTTATGGGGTAATTCAGAGCTGGAGTTTTTCCCTCTCAGCTAACTAAGCAGGAAGTGGCCTAACCACTTAATGTAGGCATCTAACACAGAGGCAAAAAAGTCATGGAGTAGAAATGGGTAGAGAAAGAAAACAAGATAGAGGAACTAATAGGCCATTTAACAGAACAAAAGTAACCTCTAGGTCCTCTAACATCAAACCAGGACTGATCTTGCAGAGGGCATAAAAGAATTCATCCTGTAAAGACTAACCAAAGAAACATCAAGAATGCCAGAGAGGTTTAAAGCTAGCTGAGCAGGCAAGTGAAATTCAGTATTGACAAATTAATCCAAGAAAGCGTATACTAAAAGGAATAATTTGAACCAAACAAGTTACTGGTATTTTAAGTTAAATAAAACCACTCTAGGACACTTGGATATCAGTATGAAGGGGAGCATGAAAGAAGACATACAGTGAAGGGCATCATATTTCCAGCACAGAATGCAATAGAATTTTTTTAAAGCATTTATATTTTTTGCATGTATCAGGCATAGGACAGTAAAATCATACAGCTCCACTGAGAAGAGTATGTTCTCTTCTGAAACATCTGTGTATCTCAAGAAAAATTTAGCAGGGGTAGAAGCAGTCAACAATCAGTGATTGATTTAGCAGAAATATGGAAAAACTTCCTCTAAAAGCAACACTGAATAGACTGAAATTCTTTGGTTAATGAATAGTATAAACAAAAGAAGGACATGCGAGAAAGATCCTAAAATAAAGATTACTGTGAAGGTATAAAGATTATGTAGAAAGATCATAAAACAAGTAAGAACACATGATATTTCTTGTTCTATTAACAGATGAATAAACAGACAAAACTTAATAACATAAATTAATGACAGACATTTTTAAAAGCTGAAAAATTGTATTTGTATACAGGTTAAATTAACCTGTGGAGTTCCTTGCCACTGCATTTATTGAGCCAAGACTTCAGTTTATGAACTGATTTGATTTTTGTGCATATGTAACAATACTCAAAGATCGCTTTTTTTGTTAATTCATTGTTAAGTACAGAGAAGAAGGATTTTCCTGCATGAACACTGTTACTCTATATTTGCTCATGAAAGATTTTTTTGCTCTGCTCTGAGAAGCAATTGTTGTCAGCTAGACTGGAGCAAAGAGATTAGATAAGGTGGACTAATGGTATAATTACAGTAATGGACAATGATTGCATACTTCGCCTATCAACGTGAGTTTTCTTCCAAAACATCATTCTCTTATATTATAGATAGCCACTGCAAGAGATGCGCTTGACTAACTTTATTTGCAATGAAGTATGTTTCATTGGGACAGTTTGGAAAGATATCACATGATTAAGTGATTCCTTAGCAGATCCAAAGAAAGAAATACACTTTTTTACTCAGACAAAATCCTAAAACTTTAAGCCTTATAAGTGTTTATAAGAAATTATAATCAACTGTGAGAAGGAAATTAGAACTGAAATGGAAATCCAACCTTTACTACAGCGGATGCTAACATACAGACCTTTGTACAGTATTACAGCAGATGACAGTAGCAGTCTGGGATATGTATGGACACACATAGTTTTAAATTCTGTTTTTGCTCTTGGGAAATGTACACTTGTATTTAAACACACACACCTGCCTTTTTGCTTCCCTTCACTGCACCCCTGTGCAAGAAAAAAAGTGCAATAGCTGCGACTTCCTCCATAGTATTAGCGTTGTATAGTATCTGTCTCTTTAAGTTCTCATAAACATGAATAAATTTCAGACTTCATCTCTAACTCATTCCTCCCATTAACAGACACTCTATTAAGCTCATGTACAGATAAATACAGAGACAGAGAGACAGTCAGATATTCTTCACATATATGAAAGAATCCAGTGATACGCGTAATCGTATTTCTATAAAGTCCATTTAGACTGCCATACATATTGGGGGTCAACCTCTCACTCGCCTCTGCGCAGTTAGAGACACGTTTTCTTTTTCCCCAAGGTCATGCACTATTTCCTAGTCCAGATAGTAGTGAGTTTACCTTCTAAAGCTCTTAGGATAAACTACTAGAAGTAAAGGGTGGACGTTTGTTTAGTTCCTGTTGTGAAGATGTGAGGCACAAACCCTTTATATCTGCAGCTCACAAAAGCTGAGGGAACTGAGATATAGGCTTAAAGTCTGTAACACAAGATTTTACAGTTCTCCTTTTATTGATTACCAACTCAACTCTCATAAAAATATTAAATACAACTCTTAAAAACCAGTATAATTCTTGTCCTTTCTATACTCTAAAATGCTTTAGGTAAACTTTGTCAGCTGTTTGATATTTCTGAGGCAGCTGAGGCCACAGAATATAAGCTGTTCAATGAAGAGCTCAAGAAATAAAAGAAACTAACTAGAAATATTTCTGGATCTGGGGCCTATATGCAATATGGTGAGTCACAGATGATTCCACAAATTTATTTCTGTTTTAAAAGAAACAAGAAAAAAAAATCAAAGAAACTACAAAGGTCTATGTGAGTAAGAATTTGCTTTTTCTTAGAAATATGCATCAGACAACGTAATGACTAGTTCTGAAGATTTTCACTCCGTGAGTTCTATAAGCTGCAGAAATCATGAAGTTTCTGGTGAAGCCTGAGGTGCTACAAGAAATACCACTAGATACAGGAACAGAGAGACAGAGCACACTGGTAGCACATCCAGTTCATCATTGCCTATCAGGCTATCTTAGCAAGTCATAAACTGGCAAAGAATATCCACAACTTGGGTATAGCGCCTGTTTCTGGGATGCATCTGCAACAGTGCTGGTTCCAGCAGTCAATACAGTAGTGCTTTTAAGTCTGCCAGTGACTCTTGGTTACACTTTAGGTAAAATTTATCGTAAATTATATTTTGGGGCCTATGATCTTTGTCATCTGAGAGCTGACTTCAAAAGATCCCATTTTCATATATCCCAGCAGGGTCCTGACTTCCTCCTAGGTCAAAGATTTTGAGTCACAGAAGTTCCTGGACAAGTAAGTACTTAAGGTTTTCAAAAACCCTTGCATTTTGGCCTCATTTTTTCCACCAGCTTCATTCCTCCTAATTTCCAGTCGTTCATTAACTGCGTACATATCTGCAAATGCCAAAGGGTGTTTCCAAAATAGTAACATCTAGATACTAAAAGCTGTATAATTTCAGTTATAAATCTAGCTTTTTTCCATTCTCTCATAACTAGCAGACACAAAGAGCAAGATTACCAAGATCCTCCTTAGACTTTGTTTCATTGTTCTAGCTATAAAAGCATTAAGCTTCTGGTCTTTCACAAAGTGTTTATTCAATTAGAAAACTTCACTATTTTTGTGTCAATCTATTTCCCAGAGAGGAAGTTTTTGTCTATGTTACACAGTAAATAGCAATATTAGGAAAAGGTTCTTCACTGAGGGGGTGGTTGGTCACTGAAACAAGCTTCCCACAGAAGTGGGCACAGCACCAAGCTTATCAGAGTTCAAGGAGTGTTCTTAGTTTACTTTTAGGTAGTCCTGTAGGGAGCAGGGAGTGTGACTGAACAATCCTTGTGGGTCTCTTTTGACTCTAGATATTCCAGTTCTACTAGTCACTGAATAAGTGCCCTTTCTTCTCTGTTGCCATTAGAACCCAGAGTTTAGAATTTAGCATAAGGGTAACATCAATCATTACTGCTATGATACTTGAGCCAGTTGCTACTTTTCAGGATTTCCCAAGAAAAACATCTTCTTAATAAAGCAGTTTGGAGAAAACTGACCTCCCCCACAACCCCAGCCAAGGACTGGTTTAGGCACAATCACAAGTTTAGGATATTAATGGAAAAATTCTATATATGTCAAACAAGTTTAGAATCAAAATAATAGACCGTTGGAATTGCCTGCTAAAGTTCTGTTAAGAGTTTCCACTGTGAACCTTTGTTTTAAACAGAGTCATCACAATAGGATTGATTTTTCACTTTCTCTGAATAAGGATAACCTATTTTTCTATAAAACATTTGAGCGCAAACTATCCCCTAAAGAGCAGATTCTGTGCTGCCTTTATGGGTAGAGATGGGTCTGCAGTTCTTCCCTCCAGGAGCAGTGCAGGGAAGCAGCATACGTTCTTCTTCTTTGGGAGAGTTTACAAAAGAGAACAGAGATTACAAATAAATACTCTTCTTTGGGCAGACTCCTGAATACTGCACACAATACAGCAATAAACCAGTAGTTATGTATTTTAGACATGTGAATCACGTTAACAGCATGGCTGGATTAACACTACAGGATAACAGTTTTAAATGGAAAAAATGCCTTTTTTTTAGGCAATGCATGTGGTCCAATATTCAGCCTTGGAATAAGATTAATACATTACCATTCATGGCTCCCATTAGCAATATGTAGTTTCCTACTCGTGCATATAAGCAAGGAGTATTTCTCACACCCTTCATACATGACAAAACCATTTTTTCCTGTTTTGTCACTGCTACTGCAGTAGTATGCCCCAGGCATGGGAATTTGTGCACTTCATCATTCAAGAACTACCTTTGCTCAATTTTTGTTTCCTTCAATGCCTTCCACCTTTAAAAGCTAAAGATTATCTTAATACCTTCCCTCCCACAGGGAATGTAGCACGTAGTTTCCCCTGAGGCTATGGTGTACAATATTCTATCTGCCTGCTGCAGAACTGCAGGGCTGGCACCTTCTGCTGCAGATCATGGGGGTCATTTCCATGACATCCTCCTTCATGGCTGTCCACAAAACAAAGGTCTCACGGTTCTTAGTAAAGCTTCACTTTCTTTATATATCAGCACAAGAATTTGTGATTAACATTTTACACTATCTGGCTGTACTAAGTACACCACCCTAACAGACAGACCACTACAATCAAAACATATTACAAGCTATGACTTGTAATTTTGTTTTATCAACATTAAGCCCCTACCCACATGTAATGTAATTACTACCTATTTCCTGTTGCACTGTATCACATCTTGCCCACAAACATACATATGGAAGTTTATCCAATAAAATAAGTCTTCTGTATTGTGCCCAATTCTGCTAAAACCAAAAGAACTGGTATTACTCAACATTTCACATCAGCCTCTTCAATATCTTTCCATACAAAATCTGATTGGATCTTTAATTTGTCTCTCTAGTAAGATAAACAAGAGAGATATGTAGAGAGACAACAGATTCAAAAGAGCTGTGTATCTGCACATAAGTCCCAAAGGTTTTATTCCCACAGTATACCATCCTCCCTTAGGTTCCCAGTTTGTCTGGATGGACTGACAAATGCATAGACCAGAAGGACGTTTCTTCCAGATCACTTGTCAAAAGCAGTAGCAAAGCTGCAGTACAAATATGCATATCAAATATAACTTCCTTGTCATTTCTGTCCTTATTTTTTGTACTCTTTCTTAAATAAATGGAAGAGATCACAGAGAAAAATCCCACCTGGGAGAGTCTGGTAATCTGTAATTACAAATTTTAGAGAAGACACCTGTTGTGTGTTGCATAATATCAACTAAAACCTCCTAAGGGTATCAAGAAAATCTATGTTGCAATGCTAGGAGGGAGTGTGTGCTAAATCCATGGCTGTAATCTATTTATGCACATATACACATGCACTCATATTTACATAGTATTCACACATACACTATACACCTCATATCTACTTTAAATCTCAGTCAGAAATAATGACTTATTTCTCTTAATGTCATAGTGAAAAACTCCAGGCACAAGAAACAGCTATTTTACAGCCATTTTGTGTGTTGAGTTTACAGAATAAATGAGGATGATTCTCTTTCTGCTGCTTTTACTCTCCTCCTTGCTCACTCTTCATGTTCTGCAAGACGAGTCATGAGCTTGCAGTGAACTAAGCAGGTTGTGCATTGCAAGTCATACCCAAAGTCTGGTACAGACGCTTTTCAAAGAGTAGCCTTTTATAACCCCACCTAAGGACAGCACACAGACTAGTATCTTGGACACCATTCAGTGGAAAAATGTTGAGATTCCCCAAAGCATAATCTAGGAGTATCTTTCTGCTTTTGCCATATACCATAAACTGAATACAATGCATGATATTTTTTACAAGGATCATTATGCAGGACTACCTGAGAGCCAGACAGCACCTGAATATCAAATTAAATATACATGACATATAATGTGAAAATTATTCCTCTGCTATTTTATTTAAAATTAAATATTAAAAGTAACAGATTTGAAATCCCTATTTTGCTAGCCAACAACTTATTTGGGGTTTTTTTGAAAAAAATGTACTTGTCTGTAGAGTATAAGTGCATACAGTCGGCATATATGTTATGTATAGCTGACTACACAATGTGTCCTTTGAACATTCATTTCTCTTTATACTTGTAAGCATGATGGCCTAATTTTAATAACAGTAACTAAAATTGGCAGTGGAAGTTAATTTTCATAAAACATTTAAAACCTTAAATGAACATAAAACTGAAAGTGCTATAAAACTGAAATATCCTCTATCGTGAGGTTTACGTTTAGCAACAAATTAGAATAACTTTTGTTTATCACTGAAAATAGCTTTCTTCATATAAACAAACAAGAATAAGATTAAGCAAACATGTGTTGGCTCCTCAGATGTGCAGACACATTCCAATTTCCTTGCTACAATGATTTTTATGCAAATAAATGCTGAACAATCTCCTGACCTCTTTTACCATCATACCGGGACAATGACAGTTCAATAATTGGACGGGCACATATCTAGGATATTTGATTTTAAATTAAAAAGTTAGTGCTGGACAATTGAAATGGAAAGAATGTGAGTTTCTGTGAAATCTGGACTGATGAAGTATCAACATTTTATGCCAAACAGATTAAGAAAAACAAAGTGATTGGGGCTGTTAGTACATCTGTCCCCAAATGCATATACTTCACACACCCCCACCTCAATTGTTCATTCCTAACAACGACGCTTTCATGCAGAACAGGGATAATGAGAAAAACCCAAGCAGTGTTCCTCCGGGAATTGTTACTCTAAAAGTTACCTAAGAACTAAATCCCACTTGTGCCTTCTGCACGTGATAAAGATGAGCAAAGCATTCAATATCCCTCTGATTTAAAATCCAAATATGCAAACAGCATTATTGAATCCAGACAGACTATTCTGCTTCACTGATGATAGATGCAGAAAAAAGCTAGTTGAATTAAGCTTTTGACTTTGAACCAGCAGAGAAGTGGACACCTTGCTTTAAAAAAAGTGGTGCAAAACCCCAGCTGAAGAGCAGGTGCTGCATGGTATTTGCATTTCCTGTAGAGGATGCTAGTTAGCAGGACCAACCAGCTGACCATGAAAATTCTTGACCCTGAGCAACCTAAGAACAGACTATAAATCCATCCTATAAAATATAGTAAAAGCCTTGTTTGTTTTTCCACCTTTTCAATATGTGATGTTATATATTTGTGATCATCTTATTTCAACTGGGCTCTTTAGAAAGCTGTTTGTGATCATTTGCGGACAAAACAAAGACTTATTGTAAACTTTTTTTTTACCAAGTTGGACGGTCAATGTGAAACAAAGGGCACCACTTGCATGACTGCTAGACGCAAACCATGCTTATGTGTGTAATATTACCATGCATTTCATCAAAAGGATAGAATCCTAGTTAATTACAAGGCTAACATATAAAAATATTGCATTAGCAGCCCAAGAAATTCCTGTTGAATTGCATACATCTGAAAACAGAAAGGCATGCTTGTGTTGAAACTTAATTATCTTGGCAAAAACTGTGAGGACCAGATTCTCAGAAGACATAAACACAAAGCTCTGCTTTAAACTCCTGAAGATCTAATTCTTTGTTTTTTTCAGATAACTTCCAACAGATAAAACTTACCATTTTCATTGACTAATTTGCCTTATTATTTACAGTAACTACAGCTAAGTAACGCAATTACTACTCATTTTGTGAGCAGGAAAAACAATACTGCTGATCTACAAACACAAGGGTCTGAGACAATCAGCATGCCCTGCCAGGTTAAATATATTAATACTGTTGCATTCCACTCTAGGCAAAGAAGACAGGACTTTTTCAAGGACAGTCCTGACTGAAATTTTTTTACAGGTTCAAAGTAAAACATTATGGTAAAAAATGAATACAGCTTTGTTTGTTTCTTCAGTCATCATTAGCAAGAGACATAGAAGTATTCTGGTTTAGAGCGCACATGGAAAGATCATCAACACTCTCTGCTTCTGGGTCCTTTGCCAAAATACCATATCCCACATGCCTTTTACCTTAAAACATAAAAGAAAAGGTGTTGTTCTGGTCAAATAAAGAAATAATTTTTACTAGCATACGTCTAATGTTAAAGCTGCCTAAATCCTGCCAAAGACATTAAAACACCATCTGCAAAACAGATTTTCATTAAATTGATCAGTTTAAAGTTAAGCAGCTAGGCAGATGATGCTTTTGAGCTAACCTTTAACCTTTAACCTTCTTAAAATGAAATCAGGTCACTCCTTTTGGGTAATATCTTTGCTGTTTGAGAACACTAGAGGTAAAGTGATCTATCCAAATTGAACTGACAATCACAGCATTAATAGTGTTCTGGATCAATATTATGTCAATAGAGGGGGAAAAAAAGGTAGTTTTCACACAGCTGAGTATTACACTGCTAACTATTGCCTGTCACTTTCCCTGAGCTCATAAATAGTTGCACATATGACATAATCTACAGTAAATATCCAATATAAAATTAATATCTTTTAGAGTTATTATCAGGTATTGAATAATATTTTTGGTAGACAGATTTTAAGTATTTACTTGTGATTAGATATTGATTCTGTTATTCAGTTACTTGGTTAACTAAGACTTATTTTCATCCACACTAGTTTACTTTGCAAAAAGGCCACCCTGTATTTATTTATTTATCAAAAATATTTGGAAACTATTTTACAAGCAGATGACAAAATACATGTGCTTTCCTGAATCAGGAGCTATTTGACTAAGCTACAAAATGGCTTCCTTAAGAGCAGTTCCACCTATATATACTTTATATCCATAGAGATAGATAACTATCCTGACTCAGCTTCCCAAGTCTGCAGAGGTTGAATGCTTTCTCCTGCAGCATGGAAATGTACTCTGTTGCTATAAAGGCTTTCTCTGTTTACTTGTTAAGTCACTCAATACTTCTTGATGGATGCTGTGAAGGACTTAAAACTCTTGTGTGGTTTAATTTGCTAGTATCAAGCTCCACAATTCCAAACGAAGTCTTTGGGAAATTCATTTAGCACAAGCTGAGTTCACTCAGGGTAAAGCTGTCTTTGTTTCAATTTCTAGCAACCACATTACCAACACCATTTGAATTCCGTACTTCTGTAAGGAACAATCAGGCCATTTCTTTTTTAAATAACTTAGAAAACAGCTAAAGGTTTCACTTTGCCACATTTAGAATCTAACTCTAAAAGTGACATTTCAGTACTGCCTAAAATTATACACCTTCAGAAGAGAAGCTCTGATGTTCATGGTCGCTTTAAAAGCTGCAGTTATGAAAAGACATCCTTTTATTCCATCAACAGTTAGGCACAGGAAGAAAAATCAAGCCATTACAGCAACATTTATAAAAAGAAAATTCACAAAACAATAACATTTAAATAAACATAAATGACTAAAGAAAAAACTTTGAGGTACCTGACAAAGCAAAGGAACAAAGTCACAGATACTTTTTCCTGTGCTTTCAGACGGTTTTAGTGTTAAAGTTTCTATTGCCAAATCATATTCACAGCACCTTAATTTTAAAAGAGTTAGAGAGGCTGCTTGAATATAAACACAATTCATGAATATTCGATATCACTCCCAAGGCATGTATCTATTATTCATACAAATTAATGTTCTTTTTTTCCTTAGGTGCTCTAAAAGTTTATCTGGTGTATCAAGAGAAAAGAAGTTTATAACTCTCTTGGTGTCAACAACTTCACCAAGACCTGACAAAACTATCAAGTCTGCTAGCAGATAACTTCACAAACTTTCAAAATCTCATTTATTTCCACCTTGAGGCCTGAATGTACACCCACAATTAAAAGCAAAGTTTTCTGCGTGAAATACAGAGGCATTGCATTCTGTTATAAAGTACATAAATCCGACACTTTTCAGCTATTGAGGACATACTGTAGTACTGCCAACCCCAAATCTTAAAAAATAATAATACCAATACTCCAACTGATATTTTACATAAGTCATTCCTCTCCTTCAATATAGCCTTAAATGAGATGATATTAAAACTCTGTGTGTGTGTGTACATGCTATCTGCTTTCTAGGAGTTGTTAAGCCTAGTGGGGTTCAACTTTCCAAGACTCTCTAAGAAATCATGAGGGACAGAAATTTGTCCCTCAAGAAGCTGATTGTCATTAGCAAACCTAGGGACAGGTCTTAAAAAATACATGTATCAGGAGACTTGCAGCCCTGTGGCTATCAGCAGTACACTTTCAATTGTCCTTCTGTAGGACATGAAGCTTAAAGGGCATCTAAGATTTCATGCATTCCTTCTCCACTGAGATGTCTTTTACCCTAACCAATTCAGAGACTTAAAGTGTTAGAGATGTTCATTACACTAAAGCAAATGTTTAGTAGGACATCTGCAAATCCAGACATATTTGACTAAGATTTATCTAGGGATTGAATTGAGTGAGTGAAGAGACAGTGCTGTTTTGAGTTGTTTGTACCTTGCAACTCCATAGCTATACCAGTGGAATTGTTTAAAAAAGTAAGTCATTGGCATCTTAGTCCCAACAGTCTCTGAAGCTTTGACAGTCTGAGAAAAGCTTTCTGCATTCCCATCTCCAATTCTATTATTCCTACCTGTGACATGGTTTGGAGAAGCATCTCTCTGAATGGTGGCATTATAAAACAGATCATTGAAATAATCCAAGTCAACACACCAAAAAAGAGATGGGAATCAATGATGTTCAGCCCTGATCACTTTAAAAACCTGACTCAGAGTATCACTTCATGATCAGAATAACTGCATGGAACAAGGAACCCCTTCATGGATAGCAGGGATCAGGAACTTCTGAAGGAAGCTTCACTGCTGAAGCAGGACAAACTGTAAAACTATGCTCTCAACTCTTTCAGCACTTTTCAAAACAGGATTTCAGATCTTTAAAAAAAAAACAACAAACACAAAAAAATTCTACATATCTCTATAGTTGAGAAAAAAATGCAATGATTAAATTAGCAGAGCAGCCAGCACCGTGGGACAGTATAATAGTCCCACTCTTCTCTTACTGTCATTTTCATCCATAGCAGATCCACCATGGTTACAACTACCAGGTAATATCCATGACTGTGCACCCTGTGTTAACTAAGAACAACCATTTGAGCATGGTTTAACACTAGCAAAATGTTATTTCTTGCTTGAACTAGAAGTCTGCTGAAGTTTTGCAGTATTTCTTCTGTGTGTACACATTTTCAACGTGATTAGAAACCAGCATAGTTGCTGTAATCAGCAGATGACTCCTGATAGTTTAGTTATCACAGATTTATAGTATGAATCAATAGATAACACTTGCAAAATAGATTTTCTAATCATATTTAGAGCTTGTTACAGTGACTAATGGTTTGCAATATTTCCTGAATTTTTATATTCCCTAGACAAAAGAAGTTTTTAATAAGTTACAAAGTTATTCATCTTGGAAATGAATGTGTTATATTTTGTCCAAGAACCAAGACAATCAACCAATCCAGTAAACACACTGCAGAAAATAAGTTACCCCATAATTAGGGTTTGGAAAAAGTCATGACAAGTGGTGTAATAAATGGTATTCATCACTCCCACATATGCATTATATCCACATAGTTTTTTCCAGTAAAGATAAAAATATAGTCACCGTTCTAACATATTTATCTATACCACACCCTTTCATGTTTGTGAAAAAACATTACTGCCTTGGAAAAGAAGGGCAGACAAAAGGATGACAGTGCTTACTTCTGAATACCCTTAGTAATACTGTGGCATATTGCATGTGCTTACTGAAAATACTGATACAAAATAACTTGGCTGTGATGTATTATGTTTGCAAACAGATACATATGACAGAAACTTCTTCCCTACGCACAGGGATACGAAAAATCATCATTTTCCATAAGCTCAAGCTTGTGATCAAAATGTAATGGACAAAGTCTGAAAAGATCATGGGAGATATAAAGCTTCTCTAAACATTCATTAAGGGAGAACTCTTTTTAAAAGAACCCTTACGTTCCCTGAGTTCACATTAAGTGCATCCTAAATAGCCCCTCAAGTGGATCAACACAACTTCCCTCTGACTAGTCTACATAGATTTTGTTTGATTCTATACATGTTCAGTAAACATTTATTCTGCTGATTAATCAAAGCCTTGTTTGATTAGCACTGTAACAGTTAATTTCCTAGTCGACTTGGTGCTGACTGAAATTGCTGTCACTTGCTTACCTTGTACAGTTTCAGGGCTGCCTCATGCCTGTGATTGGTAGTATGTAAGCGCAATTTATCCACGCTGTTGGTGTAGTAGTCACAGGCATTACATTTTAGGTGAACTGGGTTGCCAATGGCAATACACTTCAGCCTCCACTCATTAGTTTTGCCCCCTTCTTTAATGTGAGCCACCAGCTGATATTTCTGCATATGTTTGTCAGTCTTGCAGTGGAGCTGGAAGTTCGCTTTGAGCTGAGTGTTGTAGTTACAGAGCTTGCACTGGTAGATGTCTCCAATTACAGCCCTCCACTCCTCTTCGGGGAGTGAACGTTCACTGCTCACATGCACACTTAGGGCCTCCAGGCTGTCAGAGGTGAATTTGTTGCAAACAGCACACTGGAATAGCTTCAGCGCTGGGTCACTGATATAAGGTGACAGCTCTCCTGCAGTAAGGAGGGACAGGTCATCACCCATTAGCTGACCACTGGCAAGCCGGATTTCAGGCGGCAGCTCATTATTTACTACAGGAAAAAAAAAAATTAAAAGGGAAAGTAGAGACCAGCAAGCATAGCACACACACAGGAATCTGTAAAATAAAGCCTTGACAAGGAGTTTGCTTTCTCTAGAGCTTAAACTATAAAAAGCTGTAATAGGATTGAATCAGGATCAATTACAATCATCCCTTTCAACTTCTAAATTCCCTCATCAGATAGCTTTAATTACTCCTACTGGGCATGATGTCATTCTGGAATTTGTATTTTCAAAGGCATGAAAGTTGATCAATAAAATAACAAAACAGCAATGGTTTTGTAACTTAAAAGCCTAGATTAACTTACACGTCACTAATTGTAGTTTTGTTATGTCCTGTAAATTACGCAGGAGGGAGGTCAATAA
>JAUMJK010000271.1:1522500-1765000 GCA_033558105.1 Coccyzus lansbergi
TGCCGTTAATGAAAAGAGCCCCTATGCTTTCCCTTTTCACCCTCAAACCCCTATTAAATTTGGAAGTTCAAGTTAATAATCCTCCTAAATATAAAGCTTAGATATTGAATCCATATTCCTTTTTCTTTTAAAGAAATTTGTTGCATCAATCATTTGGGGAATTAATAAATCATATTTACTGTCTTTTCATATGTCGATACATCCAATCTGTAAAGCTTTCACCATGTAAACTCTAACTCTAGTCAAAGTTAGTTTGCATTAGATGCTGTTTTACACTCACCTGGAACTAAATTAAACTGAAGAAGCTAGAAAATTAATCCTAATTGTCTTCTTGAAAAGTCACACTGCCTGGATCTGTCACCTATTCTTAAACCCTATGAAAAAGATCGTTTGCATTCACATCTTTTAAGAAAAAAATACAGAAATTGAGGGCTTGCTTCATTAAACATGTCTACTTTGACAAAAATGTAACATTAACATCATTAAATATACTAAAAATAATGTTGTAAAATAGAGTAGCATAACTTTTAAAGTATGATTTATCACAAACTTTATGATTTTACTGAAGTCTCTGTGTGCATGCTGTCAGCACATTTGGAAGATAAGACTTAATTGTAAAACTAACAATTACTAGGGAGTCAAAGTGGCTCTACAATACTCACATAATCTCTTTGTTGTCTCAAAAACCAACTGCAAAATAAATGTTACAGTAGTTTTGGTTTGCTTAATACTAATTTGCTTGCATGCTAAAAGGCTGCAATTATATTGCTAAAAGACAGGTAGCTGAGCAAACACTACATTTCTCGGGGAGACAGAACTCCAAATGACTTCAGAAAGATGCTTGATGAAAATAAAAAATAAACAGTCATACTTCTGAGCACAGTTGCAAGGTACAAGACTATTCCAATTATGCATCTCAAAAAAAAAAAAAGCTTTGGGTATTGTAAGTCATGTTAAACATTTAAATATTACCCTGTATTAAAACCAGCCGTGTCAGTAAAAATACAGGATGTTTTTTAATCAGTTTAGTTATTAATAAAGCATTTGTTTTTTCTAGAATATTATCATGGCAAATTTGGTTTGTATAGCCAAGATCAGCTGGGCATTTTGTTTTTATTATGCATAGTCTTTTGTCATTTTTTTTGCTCTGCAAGTTAATTTGACTGCTGTGCATAAGTGAAGTGAGCAATTCAGTAATTAACTTTTGTGTTTTAAAATGTATGAACTTTAATTAGATTTCATTATAAACAAACAAATGTCAACCATAATTATAAGCTCCTTGGTTTAACCACATATTATCCCTTTTCAAACAAAACTGACGTCAGACAAATTAAAATCAAGCAGCCAGCAATTTTGAGTTGAATTTTACATGATCTGCCAGTAACCCGATTACTTTAACTTCAATATCATTACAGGAAAAGTATTTCAGGAAAAATAATTACAAGAATTCCAACAGGAGACAAGCTTAATTGTATTGATTCAAAAGATGCATGTATATAGGAACCATGCTGGAGGAATAATGTTATCTTAAATCTACAGTTACTATTAAAATTATATTGTCTGGCATGAAAAAGGCAATTTGAGATTGGTGTCTGGAAAAGCAAAGACACAAAACTAACTGAAATAATTATCTGTACCCCATTACATTATACTTTAAGCAACAAAATATCAATGTGAAACAACTTCAAGGCATGAAGGTTTGCAGGTTTATTTACTGACTGGTGTATCTATTAGTACCAGGAACAAGTGGAGCTGTCAGGACATAATGAAGGTAAATGATTAGTTAGCACAGAGACTGAGCTCTTCTTCAATGCAATAAGAGTTAATTAAAGTTTACCACCAAACATCAACCAAAGCAGGATGTTGATCAGGTTTCAGCATTAAGTGCAAACAGACAATGGTTGGCAGCAATTAGTGCTGCTATCAAATGACATGCAATGATAATTATACATTTAAACAATGATAATTATACATTTAAAACAGCTAAAGGGCTTGTGGAAGGGAGGAAAGAATCTCATCAGTTTCTTTGACTATATGCAGTCAAAGTGAAGGAAACAGGTATCAGGCATTTCACGTCAATATCATTGAAGTGAAATCATAATAATAAAAAAAAAAAGGTTGTACAAACACATTTTCTGAAAGAGGACAATTCATTGTACATGAAATGGAAGAAATCTGCACATGACTCCAAACAACAATAAGTACTAGTTAGATTAAATAAATTACTTTGTCTCTGCTACTCACACTGATATGCATAAACAGAGAAGTGTTTGGGGTTTAAAGGCTAGCAGCTGCAGCTTTATTACACATTTCTATGCCATACTGGAGGTTACCTGGTATCTTTAGTCCCTGTGGCCATGTTCATAACATGAGAAGGCCCAGAAGGACCACGCGCCTGAAACTCATGACCACAAAAGGGAGTTTCACATGCTGGCTGCAAGCCCGCTGTGAGGAAGCCTAGTTACCAGAGGCGATACCTGGTATCTGAGTCACAGCCTAAAGCCCTGCTACACATCCACTACTCCCCACCCCCTCCAATCAGAATACATTCTGCCTGTTCCCAAACTTCTGCCAAAGTTTGGAGAAAGAAAATGGAAGCGGGAGCTTGCCACCATGGACAAAAGCTGTGCAACCCACAGTAGTGACAGAGATACACTTATAACCCGAGCACAGCAA
The DNA here is from genome assembly GCA_033558105.1 of Coccyzus lansbergi. Lineage (NCBI taxonomy): Eukaryota > Metazoa > Chordata > Aves > Cuculiformes > Coccyzidae > Coccyzus > Coccyzus lansbergi. Next base: position 1,525,177 of record JAUMJK010000271.1, read on the forward strand.
GCCCCAGTGCCACTCTCCATCACTCTCAGATCTGTTTTGGAGGCCTTGCAATGGTGGCAGTTACTGGATCAGCGATACAATGGAGCCAGTACCAAACTTTTCATCTCAGCTTTCCGTTAAATTCAAAGGAAAGATGATAAATTTGCAGCAGCATCTCTAATAGCACCACCAGACAAAGGAAAAACTTCTGTCAGCCCAGCACTGGCAGTCTGCTGAACCCCCTCAGCATGGATCTGTGAAGTCAAAACACCCCCAGTTCTACAATATCAAACACATGGGAAGTATAGCAAAACAGGTAAATATCCCTTCCACAGGCAAATAGCCATTATTAGCTGGTGTTGTCAGGCAGACTATTATCTATACACATCTATTATTCTGCAGTAACCACTCCACACACTGGAGAAGGCATAACTCACTCCCGCTCATTCCTCCTGGGCTGGTATTGTACAGGTAATGGGATTACCTGGTTAAACACCTACAGAGTTCCACACACACCAGCTGAATAGGTCTGGCAAGTAGGATCCCTAGCTCAAAGACATCAAGATTTCTTCAGTATTTTTACGGACAGCATACTGGCAAAAGTACACTGCTCTTCCTAGGTATGTTGCAGGAAGCAAGATGAGATTTAACAAAAGTCAAATAGCAGGTTTCCAAGAAAGCTAATCTATGACAAATTAAAACCTGATGATGAGAAGGGTGAAGAGATTAGGCAGTAGACTCGCTGCTGCAGGATACCACTGAGATCATGAATTTACCAAAGTTAAAAAACAGAACGGAAACTGGCCACTAAGAGTACCTAGAATTATTGTAATGAATGTGAACAACAACAAAAAAAATTTAAGGGATATTAAATCCTGATCTTGAGAGGTCTAAAAAATTTGCATTTGCAATAATGGCAAGGCAGGCGTATACAATAGGTTATCCTACATCTGCCTACTGTGATATTCTTCAGAAGCATCTTGTACAGACCAGTCAAAGAAAGAAGAGGCTAGTCACACCAGAGTCTCACTTTGGCAATCAATATGTTCCCATAGTATGAATTACACCTCCTGACTTAAAAATGCCTGCATCAGGGAGACTGCCCTTATCTGTTATTTGAACTAAGTCATGCAGCGAGACTACCGGCATAGTTTGTATTTAAATATATTGTATTCATTTCTCCTGTGTTCAGAAAACCTTTTAAGATTACGAAGACCATATTTATTTAAGTGCACTTTTTTTCTCCTAGAAGCAAACCCACATACATATGCTAAATGCATTAAGATGGGTTGTGTTATAATGTTGGCTACCAACTGTGAGTTTTGCTGGAATGTGTGTACATTCACATTGCTAAAATTATCTTGATAAAATGCCTTACTGTTTTGCACAGTTCCTGGGCCGCAGCCTACAATAGTTCTACAGATTTTTTTTTTTCCCTAACAAACCTCATTTTCCCAACTAATTCTGTTATGCTAGGGATTTATGCACAGAGTTGGCTAATCCCAGTATTTCCCTAGAGCTGCATCTAAGCTATGGCCTACTCCCAGCACAAAAGTGTCTCCAAAAGCCCTTTCGCCCCCTTCAGCACTGATACACTCATTGGTCCTGACATTTTCACTTCAGCCGTGACAAATGAGCTGATGACTGTGATCAGATTGCACACGAGGACTGCTTTATCAAAGACGTATCATTAACTCTCATCACTGTCTTCCATTATGACTCTTTTGGTCAAATCTGTTGTGAAAATGCAAGACAGTTTAAGAACTTAACCTAAACACAGCAACAAACAAACTTCATTAAAAAGCAGAAAAGAAAACCAGACTCAGACGGGATCAGAAAGAGACTAGCGTTAACTAAATGTTTCTCTGGGGATTTAAGTAACTGTACTCAACCTCTGCCCCAGTGCAAACATGGCAGTTGACCGTCTCTGAAAGGTCCCTTCCCCCATTGTGGACGGCTATCACTACTTTGCCTTTCTTAGAGAAACAAAAATAAAGCAGCAACAATCAAATATGCCTACAAACAAACTCAACTTTTTTTCTTCTTTTTTTTTTTAATTTTATTTCTGAACTACTTTGTGTTTCTGTGTGTCTGCCTTAATGAAAATACATTTCTCAAACGAATTCTTTAAAGAATATAAAATTCTCTCTTGAATCGCAGCCACATAATCATACTGTTTTCTGACTCATGTTAAAAACACCAGCATAAAGCGCTGTCTGAAACGGAAATCTCTCAGTTCACTATGAATACCGCAACCTTTCTGTCAAGTTAGAACCTAAGTTCCAGTTACACAGTTCTTGTTACATTCAGAGGCTTTACAAAGTATATATTTGTTGTAACCTCTTCTAGCAATTCATCTGAGAATACACATCTAGAGAAGTCAACTGTAACACAACAGATCTTGGGAATGGAGGTCATGCTTTGAGATAAAGTGCTATTCACTTTTGGACCATGCAAGAAGCTCTTTATTCCTGTTCTTATTGGCATCAGTTCCCCCTTACCAGAGCAAGAACAAAGCCAAGTGCTCGTGTGAGGTTTATGAATAAATCAGAGGTGAGCCACTTTAAGTGCTGCCCATGATTTCCTTGTTGACAGTGAGCACTTAAACAGGCTTCTATGACCAGCAACTCCTGGCAAACCTTAATGGCTCCTAATCTGTACCCTGCTTCATTTCAGGAAAGAAATGACCCGGCCCAATTTTTCTCAAGTCTTCACCTTTTGGGCAACTACTGTCCCACCTTTTTAGAAATTCACATTCGGAGACTGTCTTGTTTCAGTGCCAAGTTTTCACATAAGGCACAACATAAAAATCACCATTTTCTTCCTAGAAAACAAATGACAGCTAATAAAATATTACTACGCTCTGCAGCCTAAGTAATTCCCAGACAAAGCATTACGCAATTCCACATTTGTTTAAATTGCATAGAGTTTTAAATGAAGCTAAAATATTTCTAACCTATTTGCTTCTAATTATTAAAATCATGTTAAAAATATGCTGAGAAGCAGATTCAACCTCTCTGTACAGCCACAGCTGAAATCAGGAATGTTTATAAATTGCTGCCATCGTACGTATTTGAAAAATTCAAACCAACTCAAAAAGCTATTTTACAATAATGATAACATTGAAAAACAAACCGATATCAACCAGTAACAAACTGTAATCAACCCAGTGCTGGGCCAAATATCTGTGGTCCAGTAACATTAACATCCTATTATAGCAAGATGCTAGGTGCTTAGGTGCATAGAATCATAGAGCAACCAGGTTGGAAGAGACCCATCGGATCATCGAGTCATATCTCTTTGATGCACAAAATCACTTAGAGACTTACGCTGTTCAACATTAAAACAGCAGCCTGCCTGAATACATTTCAACAAGGAATTAAATCCTTCATTTTAAGGTCCCCCCCCCAAATCTTGGCCCTTTTTGGGCATGTCACAATCTCCAGATGGCTGAATTGACTCTGTAGCTCTGTAGCAGCTGAGTTATTGTCAGGTTCCCAGTTTCTGCTGTATTTAAATAGTACATCTTTTTTTTTTTTTTTTTTTTTTTTTTTTTTTTTTTTTTTTTTTTTCCCCCACTCCATTGTCTCGTGTCGCTTTTACACCCACTCGGGGGAAAGAAGAAAGAGAAAGTTGTGACCGCACCCTGCGGTTTGAGCGAGCGCTGCCCGCGGGGCTGACCCGGCTCTGCTGGAACCTCGGCGGGTGCCTCAGTAGATGGCACTATTCCTTCCTAGGGCCTGAGCCGAGCCCCTGGGAATGGAGAAGAGGGGTGCTGGACTTCTCACGACGCTCTCGGTCGGACCTAACCACCCCTCGAGCTCGGGAGAAATCCACGGGCTAAACCAGCCGGGACTCAAAACTCCAAGTGATGCTTTTCCACAGGAGCCCAAACGCCTGTCCTAGTGCACTGGCTGGTGACCCAGTGAGAAATCAGATTTCACCTCCCGCCCGCAATCAGTTGCTTGTGCTGGAAAAAGCCTGGAAGCAGCCAGTTGTGCGGCGGAGGGGTGGTTCCTGGTTGGCTGGGTACGGGGTGACACTTCCCACCCCAGAGGTGGCCTCACGGCCATGGCAAAGACCGTGATTTTTTTGGTGAGCAGCTCTCAAAGGAATTGAGGGATCAAAGGGTGACATTTGCCATATTCTTAAATAATTTATTTTAGAAATGTTACATTTTCTTTAATTTAAACGCTTGGTGCTGTAAACAAAATCAACAACTGGATTTCAATAGATTAAAAAAAAAGTATAAAAGGATCAGAGTGAAACCCACAGGAATAAGTTCTCTCTTTAAGGAACCTGGTTTTCAGGACTGGGGAAGGCATGTAAGCACGTTAGGTACTAAATAAGGAGAAACTCGTATTTGAAAGTGGACAGTCATGCTTTCTTAGACAGACAAACCACCTGCATCTGAAATCATCACGTAACATTTGGCAAATCCAAGGATTCCTTTATTTTACCCTCTCAAAAAATCTATGGCCCTTGAAATACCAAAAATCAAAATATCCTCCCTAACAACAGAAAGGAAATAAGGAAGTTATGTTTTTGTTGTTCTTCAGAAAGAGATTATTCCAATCTGTTACACTACCATCTCCTGGAACAAGTTTGGAAATAACTGGGATTACTACAGATTTCCATCAGTGCCCCAAACACTAGAGCACTCCCAGTGACAGGTGCCTTGTCATTTCAGATTAGGTAAATTTATAAGGCAGCCTCGGTGACAAAACAGGGAGGAGCAAGCCTTCAGCAGTCACTGCTCCTAGATCCTCAGCACTACTGTTAACCTGGTAAAAGGAACAGAACTGAACTCCATCAGCCTCTCTGGAATACCTTTCTTTACAAACCCTCCCGGTGCCTTCTGCACTAAGCACATAATCCTTAAAAATAGAAATGGTAATGCAAGAAAGAGGAGATGAAACCTTTTAGGTTTTATTTTATGGGATTATTATAAAATGGTAATTAAAGACCTGATTCTTTTTCTACAAATATCAAAATTATGTCTTGCCAGTTTTACACCTATATTACCCCTCTGAAATCATTTATTGTTAATCTAGTTTGGTGTGAATGGGAAGAACCCAGTTCTTTCGATTTTACATGTCCTAGGCTCACACCAACACAGGCATTTTGTAAGGATTTCTTTGTTTCAGAAGCAGAACATTTGACTCTTTAAATACAATTTTAGATGTACACCTAGGGCGTTCATCACTTGTTCTGCAGACACCACTGCAGCCAATATGGTAAATGCTTGTTTTCAGAGTCACTGTGGTCTCTCACTTACACACATCCTTTAGCTGGTGAACTATTGACCTGAAGGACTGCAACACCTTCTTAGGAGCTGGTACAGCCTATCAGATCACTATGAGAGTCTGCTAGATTTGTCTGTAAAGAGATCCCAGTTTCTGGGCATATTTTACATTCTCCACAATAGTACCAAAAGCAAATAAAATATAACTTGAATAAATCACCTTTAAAATCTCTCACTCTGTCTTTTTTAAAATTGAAAGCTGATTCTGACTAATTTGAACATATAAACGAGCATCTTAATATAGCAAACTTTCACTTTGATCATATAAAACTTAGTTAAACTATTCCTCAGAATATTCTGTTTAAGCAGAAAAAGTCATTCCTCAACAAGACTGCCATATTTCAGTCTGATACAAACTTTTTTGGCTTAGTCAGGAACTCAGCAAAAGCTGCAGTAATAATGAAAATAGTGGTATAAAAGCACTACGGTGACTATTAAAAAATGAAGAGAGTAATACTCATTAAAGTCTAAATGAGCTGTCCTTATTTATGCAAAACAAGTTTATGTCTATAGTCTGCTGAATCCTGTTGTCAATAAATGTGCATACTAACCTTTCCGAAACCAACAAATCTCAATGAGCAAACAGAACCTACTAGGTTTGTTTTACCTACTATGTAAAAGCCATTGATACATATCTCTTAGTTTCATCCATCTGTGCACATAAATATATACTGTGTTACATCTTATTCAGTGAAATCCTGAATCCCAGTATCTCAGAGTGCTGGGTTTCTGCCCATTCAGTAAGAATGCAGACATCACATAAGTTATTATTAACCCATGTGTTATCCAGTTCTACAGTGGCTGGAACTTTGCCAGAGACAACACATGGCTCTTGGTTAACAATATTTTAAAATATAAATGAATTTATTTTTTAAATTAACACATTTTTCTTATGGAAATACACTAATAAACTGTTCCCAGAATGAAAGAATACCCCCTAAGCATGTTCTTTTAAAAGAAGTTTTCAGGAATTTCATAAAGTTAGCAGTAAAACATTCTGAAACCCCATAGAAAGTCTTTGACTTTGTCTTACAAGGGAGAATTTTTGTGACTTTATTCTTACCAAGCACTTTCTGTATTTACAGTTTTATTTCATTTAACCATAAATAATCTTAATTTCTTAGAGGCATCTCTAACTGTTTAAGTATTATCAAATCAAGCCCAAAGCTGAACTAACAAGCAGTTACAAATAAGTGTTCTGCAAACTAAAAGAAGACCCCCCCAAAGAAGTTAATATTTAGCCTAACTACCAACAGTTTTCCACGGGAGCTCTAAATCAGTAATTATGTGTATCTGAAAAAAAGAGAGCTTATTTAATATGCATACATACAAATAATTATTCACACTGCATTTGATTTACATATGTACAAAAGAACCACTTCCCACTTTCAAAAGTGGCTCAACACTTATGGTATTTTAACTGCCCTAATTACTGTTGAGAGAACATAATTAGAAGCACTGATCACATTGTCAACAGCTAACCAGTTGCAGCCCTGTCTGGGGGCCAGATCCTGCTCCGAGTGAAGCCAGTGGGGGCTAGCACTGATTGCAGGAGGAGGCTGGGGCCCTCCTCGCCACCTGAATCTACCGAAATCCAAATGTTTTAAACAACCTGAGTGCTCTGAGGCAGGCACGCTGAAAGCCCCGCTCCTTATGTGCATGTATAAATTTTTATTTCGGTAAGCTTTCTCTATTTTCAAAGCCAAATGAAAAGAGTAATTTTTTCCCTAGCAAGGCTTCTATACCACTTAAACACTTAGCATTGAGTCAGAATTCATAACTTTTTCCAAAAGAGAAATAGTTTAATAATTATAACAGATATTGACTAAACCCTGCTTCCTTGAATACCAAATTTTATTAGATTAATATGCGTTGATGCATGATTTCCATTGGCAACTTTTAAAATAGCTCCTTCCCTCCCTGACGGACCCCCTCCTCCCTCTATCTTTTCCCCAAGCAAAGTGATGGGAATCCTTGATACCCAATAGTCAATATTTGGTTTGCCAGTCATGTTCCTGGAGCTCCCCTCCATACAAACCTGTGTTTCTCATCCTTTTGCTGCACTACTTTCATATATATTACTTCACATGATGATGGAAACTCGGGGCATCTTAGCAAGTTGCTGAAATCCGAGCTTCTGCTTGTTTTCTCAAGTCTTGGACAAACATAACTTTAGGGAGAGCTGAACGTAGGCATAAAGAAAGAGGAGCCTGCATTTTCATCTTCCTTTCATCTCAGTCATTCAGTCAACCATTCAGTGCCCTATTCAACAGAGCTTTTCATTATGCAAAAAAATGCTAATCCTTTTCCGATGCTTTCACACTTGTATAAACCCCCATTCCTTCGACTGAAAAGCAATTATATCAGTTTACCTTTCTGTCAAAAACAGGATTAATATTCCAATACCAGAATCTCCTTTATTTTCCTATCTTTTGCTTTAGGAAACTAGAGATTATTAGTGGAGGTATTCCTTAGAGCGAGAATACATTATTTTAAATATGATTATTTTGGCCAAAGTGGGAGGGGAAGGCGGGGGCGGGGGGGGGGGGGGTGGTTGGGGGGGGGAAGAAAAAACTTCAGTTGCTGCGGAAACTCTTTTCAGTGACAGAACTGACCTTCCCTTTGCAGAGGCCTGAATAGAATGAGCCTCACTCTGGTCTATTAATCAGAAACAAATTATGAAAGAATGTGGCTGGACTGGTTGACACTATCCTGTCTTGGGAGACTCAGTAACAGCCTAGTAACAATGTCCTCTTCATGGGTAATGAACAGCCATGACAAATGGGGCAGAGAAACTATTTATTTGCATATGCAAATTCTCACACAAGGGAAACATGTACAAACAAGTGTCATTGTAAGGTGGATTAGGCAAACAACGCTTTCTTTTTAGGACATTCTGCAGCCCAGAACATTAGTCAGCACAATTAAACCAGTCTCCATGGAGACTAATGAAATTTCACCATGGTATGAGTTAAATTAGATAGCTAGTTATGTGTTTTCACAATCCAACTTGAAATCCATTATTGTTTCAGAACAATACAGCAATTGTGCTTGGCTGATCTTTGCCAGCTCAACAAGCTCCTAAGTTGACAATTTGCATATGTTAATATAATTAAGCACTAATTACATGAAACTTGTACATATTCACATGCACTTTCCCTGGGCGCTTCTCAGTTTGAACCTTGGCCAAGTCTTTAACCCTTTGAATGAATTTGGAGCAGCAAAGCTCTGCCTTCTGGGTACAGCCCCAAGGCAGATGCAGAAAGGCTCTTCATTTATAAACACAAAGCTTAACCTGGATTCTCGTATTTCTATCATAAGGTTAGAAAACAATTTTGTACGTGGTGGGGTAGGAGAAAGGGGCTGGGGGGGGGAGAAGATGGACTAGAAGTTCTATACAGACTCAGCTCTGGTACACTTTTTACATATGAAAACACAAATTTTTACCCACATAACAGGTTACAAGCACGTATATTGCTATTGTCACAGGTTCTTCAAAACCAAAACCGTCAAAAACTGAACTAAGTTTTAAGTCAGTACTCTCACAACCACAAAAATGGGAATGAGAAAAGGGAAAAAAAAGAGCAAGCAGTAACTAATGAGCTTTACATAAATATATGCAGAGGCAATTAAGCAGTGTTAATTACTATGACAGCAGTTAATTGAATATAATTAGATATTTTAAGCTACTGACTAAGGCATAGTTAAGATTAATTTTATTGAGATTAATTGTAAATAAGAATAGATTAACCCTGTGTTTTGACAGGCATAAAAAGTAGTTCTGCAAATTAACTAGCAGAGCAGAAACTAGCACAAAAATCATATATTATTTTAATGTCACACCTCAGAATCATCTGCTCAATAAACATGACTTTTCAAACCCAAACAGACAGGAATCTTGAAGAAAAACAAACAGCTTGCAGAGATTAAAGAGCCTTTTGTCCTTTTTCATGTGCATTTCTTTTAGCAGACTAAATTAAGCGAGTCTGGTGTACGTTTTTAGGAAGGAACATTTCACACTGAATGGAAAAAATGTTCTATCACATATGAAATTCATGCAGCTGTGCGGAACTTGGTCCAGATGGTCTAAGACTATAAAACAATACTAAATGATAGACAGTAGGGCCTTCCCAAGATTATGTGATAAAGTCACAACCTCGTATTTTGACCTGGATTTTCTGTCATGTATTGTTTCCTTTCAGATCAGATAGCTCCATTTTAATTTTTAACTGAATATTCAGTCTTAATTTTTAACCTGAATATTCAATGGAGACTCTTAATAAACATTGCTGATGATAAGCATCTGAACAGAAATCATAAAATATTTACAAAACACCCCCCAGCTTCATTAAAACAGTGCTGAATCCAGAGTGCAGAAAACAGTGCCCTGGCTCTCCCCACAAGACTAAACTGTTCACACCACTTAGCTTAAATAGGTAAAAATGCCTGGTTTTAAATATGCCTCAAAGAAAATCCAAAACACTCTACCAGCAGATTAATTCATGCATGCTGTTTAAGAAAATTAACAACAAGGCTGAAGAATGCTGAACAAATCACTAATACGAAAGGAGCTTCAATTGATTTTGAAATAAATCAATAGGTGATTAACACAATATTTTTAAAGCAGTAGAATGTATATATATTATATAAACATATATATTATATTTTCAATACCTTTTTAGCTCTTAATCGAACAAGGGCTTTACAACAGTGAGCATGTCCCTATATTGACTATCAACTTCTTTGGAATGCCTTTAGTCTTTTATAACGAAAATCCAAAAGCGGTCTGTGAAACAAGGCTACGACAAGCCATTCTGCAGTGAAAGATTTTAAATCATCCAGCCTCTTCTAATAGACTTGAGACTTATTGAGGTAGAAACCATAAAAAATGAAGAAGGGAAATTTAATCCCTGAAATATTGATTTGCACATTAATATCATATAGGCAGAGGGCAATTTGGCTTCATGGAAATGACACATTGTCGACCCTTGGTGAAGTCAGAGCCAATCTAACTGCTGAACATGTCTGAATCTCAAGAGTTATTAAGGGCTTCCCTTCTTGCCTTTATGACTTTTCTTCAGCCTACCAATGCAATCTTAAATGTATTATCTTTAAGAAATAATTGTAAAACCTCAGGGGTTTTCCAGTTAATGGAAGGGAGGCTAAACCACATCAGATTCTGAAATGCAACATTAAACCCTTGCAATCAACAAAACCACCTCAATTCTCATCCATCCAGTGCAGGACCTAATATTGTTATTAGAGATAATCAAATTTCATTGTGTAAATTTAGGCTCATGGTCAGAATGGATGCAGTAAATTCTGCAATATTAAACACTGATTTTTCTCACCCCCCCTTTATGTGTTCTTCTCTGATGCACCATCTTCACAAATAAACCGAAACTACTCAAAAATCAAGGAACAAAACCATCTCCCTATTCTGAAAGATGCACGCCATGCCATTTATCATCTCCACAGCTTTCCTTTAGTTTTAACGTGATCTAGCAGATAAGTTTCATTTTAAAAAATAATAAAGCAGTATCCCTGCATAAACCAAACAGCAGGTACTATTACTGTGACTTACACAGATGGTTTACCTGACCTTTCTTTGTTCCTTGGGTAGGTTTCACTTTTGCAGATTTATGACTTTTCCCTCTATATTTCATTGACCCTCTATGTTCATTATCATAAAAATGAAAACTATTGAATACATGTTTATGTTGACCAAGTCCAAAAAGCCCACGACTAAAGGATAAAGAGATGCTACAGTGCACTGTGTGGATCTCTAAATCGTACACTATAAATATTCAAGCAAAGATAGCACGAATAACTGAATAATCCTGGTGAGCCCCAGCTCTGGAGCCAGGTACAAGAGGTTAAAACAGCTGGCTAGCCATCTTTTATTTCGTGTACCTTTCTACCGTCTGAAACCGCAAACCCTGAAAACTAGCAGATATTCCCTCAAGGTTCATTGTCTGATTTTTTTTTTTTTTTTTTTTTTCATTTCAACCAGTTTAGTAGGATCTCCCAGTCGAGAAAAGAGAGAAACTCCTTAAATACAGTCAGTTGAATAGGAAGTGGAGCAATGATGGTTAAGGCTTTTCCCCCACCACCACACCCCCCCAACCTTCAACCCCCCGTTTATTTCCACAGTCTTCTTTGTGCACCTTCCCCATCCCAATGTTTGTATTCCTTATTTCAAAGAAAAACACTCCGGATCGCTCTGTCAGCTTTGCCAGTAAATACAAAGTAAAACAAGTGTTGATGGCGCTGAGAGTGTTACATACCCAGGCTGTGTTTTTGCATTGCTCTCAATGGAAGCGATCGATGCCCGTGTCACAGTCGCGTCCCAATCGCAGCCAAGTCTCTGCCTCAATCTAACCAACAACAGGCAGGGCTGCAAAGGCTTCTCACTACCTCTTCCATCCATCCATCCATCCACCACCAAACTAAAAATATAATGCTACATATGATCTTTTTAAACACTCCACCACCGCTCCTAAGGATCGAGCCACTGCAAATCCAGGGGAAGCGCAAATGGAAAAAAAAAAAAAAAAAAAAAAAAAAAAAATTACACCATCAAAAAAAGCACAACAACCTCACAGCAACCACCCAAAAGCACCAGAGCCCTCTCTTTCCACTCTTTTTCTCGACCTCCTCGTGCCAACTACATAATCCTTGATTAAAAACGGAACAAGGGTAATAAAAAAGAAATTTTTTGGAGGAGAAAAAAAAAAAAAAAAGGAAAAACAAAAAGAAAAAAAGAGGAGGACGGAATGGAGCCGAGGAAATACAACTGTCAGAAAACGGGATGGTCAGACTTTCTGAGTGAACCTGCCTGTGTCTGGCTTAATGTAAATCCACCATCTTCAGCCTGGCAAGTTGTCTTTTGGTTGGGCTTTTTTTTTTTTTTTTTGGTGGGGAGGTGGGGGGGGGGGTGTTATGTTTGCGATCTCTGCCTTGGTACCTAAGGAGGAAGAGGAGGAGGAGGAGGGTGTGTTATTGAATGGTGGCTAAAGCCTCCTCGGGACGGCGCTGAGGTGAAACAGGCTGAACCCTGCTGCTGTGCCTTCTCTCTCGGTTGGACCCAGTGCCCTAAGCAGCCGATCGAGAGGCTCCCGGCCCGACGGCTCCCAGGTAACAAAAGAAAATACCAACCCGGGCGTTTTTTCTGCTGCCGCTGCCGGGGAGGCTTGGGGGGGAGCGGGGAGCGAAGAAGACACAGGAAGGGAGGTGTGGAAGGGAACCACAGTTAAGTTGGCATCGGATGGGGGGGAAAGTTTATTAGCGTTTTTTTTGCCTAAAATTTCATGTCAGGCGAGAGGGGGAAGCAGGGACGCGTCTGCCATTAGCCGCCGTGATGGGAAGGGATGCACTTGATACTGGCAGGAGCAGTTAGAGCAGGAACCAAACTGCCTTTATAGAGGTTATATTTATTTATTTATTTATTTGCTGTTGGCTGGAATTTTTTGTGTGTGTGGGTTTTTTTTTTTTTTTTTTTATTATTTGCTGTTGTTTTTAAACACCTTAGTCCTCCATTTAGGGGAAAAAAAAAAAAAAAAAAAAGACTGTCCGGAAAAACATCCCCCCCCTCCTTGCCCCCCCCTCCTCCATCCCTTTGGAAAGATCTTAGAAAGGCGGCTTTGGAAGCAGCCTGGGCACGACGGGGCTCCCGGGCAGCAGCCTCTCCCCCCCACCCCTGGGGCACCGAGCGCTCCTAACGGGCTCCTCTTCCTCCTGCTGCCAGAGACGGCAGCGCGATACACACACACACACACACACACACACACACACTCACAGCCGCACGGCTGCCTCTGCTCCTGAGAAACCTACCTGCAACATAAAAGGGGGCGTTGGGGGGGGGGGGGGGGGGTGGTGTAGGGGGAGAGAGAGGGGACAGAGCCCCCCATGCCACCCTCTCGGGTCCCCTCTGCCCTGCTGGCATCCCCGCATCCCACCTCCCCCGAGCCCGAAAGTGAAAGTTTGGGAGCCCTGGGGAGGGGGGGGGGGGGGGGGGGGGGGTGTGGAGATGGGGAAGAGAAGGAAGGAGAGCGGGATGCACCTTCGAGCACCTCAAAGTTTTGGGGGGAGACCGAGCCGCCAAGCCAGAGTGCGAGGTCTGGAGGGTGATGACTTCTGACAGCCATAACGTCTTTCCTAATCTGACAGTATTTCCCCCCCTCCCCGAGCTCCCTACAAAAAAAAAGAGCGAAATAAAAACTGGGGGGGCACCCCCCCCCCCGAACCTCTTTGGCAAACTGAGCGGGGTCCTCCGCTTAATCCGAAAGTTACAGCTCGAAAGGGAAAAGAAACCCGAACCCACAGCTCTAAAGCAAACCGACCAAAACAACAACAACAAAAAAAAATACACAAACAAAACGTAACCCTCGGAATAAAAGAGAAAGGGAGAGAGAGAAAGAAAGAAGAGAGAGAGGGGAAGCAGCCCCTCCTTCCCCAATGAGAGCAAATACGGTAGCTAAAAATGGGGAAACAGGCAGAAAAATGGGGGAGAGAGAGAGAGGGGAGAGATACATGGGATCTGGGGATGTGAGTGTATGTGTGTGTGTATGTGAGAGAGAGAGAAAGAGGCACAGAGAGAGAGAGAGAGAGAGCGCGAGAGCGAAATATCAAAGATTGTGCAAGATCAGCCTGGAAAGATAATCGATACTCGACCTAAATTTAACACAAACTACTCAATAAAAGTTAAAGAAAAAACTTACTTTCCATTTCCCCTCGCAGTTCCTACTGGATCTTCGCCTCTTTTTTTTGTTTTGCTTTATTTACTTAACAGCTGATCACATCCAAGTAAACGAGAGAAGGTTCATTAAAAAAAATAATAATAAAAAAAAATAATCCTCCAACTTTATTGGGTGGAAATAAAAATGATTGAGCAAGAAGTGGGGGGCATGGAGCGGTCCTTTGGGGTCCGGGAGTTGTTAAAGCATGTGCCGACCGCGGTCTCGCTGTTTGGTTGTGAAGGGGTTGGGAAAAGGAGGAAAGGAAATGAAAATCCGATATGTCTTTATTCTGCTAATTATTATCGTTTTAGCCCTGTTTAAAAAAATGGCTGATTAAGTTGAGTGCGCATGTCTTTGTGTGTCTATTCCCGATATGCACTCTGGGAATGAGAGAGAGAGAGAGAGAGAGTGGAGAGAGAGAGAGAGGAGAGAGAGAGAGGGGGAGAGAGAGAGAGAGAGGGAGGGAGAGCGAGGGAGAGGAGAGGGAGAGGTGTAATTAGTGAGGTGATCAACATTCTCCGGGCTGCAAATGACGCTCAGCCCCAGAGCCGGGGAAGCTGGAGCTGCGGCGGCTGCCGGAGCCACAGAGCCACCCCCGGAGCAGGGGCAGCAGCAAAGGATAAGCTCGTGGATATACAAACACAAGTCTGCAAACTTCATTAGTAACACAGACACACACGCACAAGGCACACGGAGTAGATAGCCAGGGAAAAATTAAAAAAAAAAAAAAAAAAAAAAAAAAAAAAAAGGTTGGGGGGAAGGTATGATTGCAGACTTACTCTTGCAGACTTACTCTTGTAACTGTTCAGGAACTTAAAAGAAACAGGTCCAAATTAATTATTCCATCAGAGAGAGAGATTTCTTCAGGTCTGTCTGTCTGTCTGTCTTTTATCTTCCTTTTCCTCTCTTTTAATAGGGGTTTAATGAAAAATACGTGTTTTCAATGGGATAATGAATGCATGATATGACATATAATATATCCAAGAAAGAGAAAAACTGCCCATACAGAGATAAAGATAGACTTATTTACAGATACGCACACGCTTACGCACAC
Source organism: Coccyzus lansbergi (assembly GCA_033558105.1). Classification (NCBI taxonomy): domain Eukaryota; kingdom Metazoa; phylum Chordata; class Aves; order Cuculiformes; family Coccyzidae; genus Coccyzus; species Coccyzus lansbergi. The sequence continues at coordinate 1,540,253 of JAUMJK010000271.1, forward strand.
ATGTGCGCATTCGTATCCTACATCGGATTTACACATATGCACATACACACGGCCACGTAAAATAGAACACACTTTATTTGGTGGCTGCCACATAATTGCTGGGGGAAATCAACAAAGTAGAAAGCAAACCTTTCAGAATATACAATATCAACTGTAAACAGCCTTATCAAAATGAAGTAAATATCACCCAGTGAAAGTCTCTTTGCATACAATGCAGATTTCATACATATACATGCATCATCTTCCACTTTCCCTGCAAGTATTGATATTTTATTAATATTTTATCTACTATGTTTTGCCAGACACGTTTCATTTTTGCAAGGGGGGGGATTATTATGATGAAAACTAGGGTAAAATGTACAGATGTCATTATAAATCAGAATCTTCTACAAATATTTTCCTGTGTGGGATTTAAGAAGATTGCTTCTCATTTGAAAATCTAATTATCTTAACCTAATACTGCAGATGTGAATATGACTGACACTTTCATTAAAAGATAATTAACTAAAACTAGGAATAGACAGACTTTAAAATACCCCCTACTGAAGATAAAAACATGACTATTCAAAGAGCATCTGAATACACCGCAGGAACACGTGCAGATTTTTGATAATGCTGTTCCAGAAATGGGTGCACTAGGAATGGTCACTAAGTCACAGTCACATGCGAGAGATATTTAGAGTACCAAAGACCCCGGCAGGTGAACCATAACCTTAGAGCTGACGTGCCTTTGAAGTTTGTGATTCCTGCGATACACGTTAAAACCTTGTCTTAGGCCTTAAACAACAAAAAAACCAGCAGGAAGGGTTTATCACAACCTTCCATTAAAAGCACGCATGCACTACGACAACAAATCAGCAAAAACTTGAATGGCAGAAACATGCACCTCTCTGGGCCCTAAACCACCTTCTCCAGGAGAATATTTTCCAAGCACTGGAACTAATGCTAATAGGAAAATCCCCACCTGATGATGAATTAAGGCTGCCCTTAAGGAAGCACAGGCCAGTGTCAGGGAACCGAGTTGTTAAAAGCAGATGTTTAAGGTCAGAGTGAAGGTCCTGATAGTTATGGAAGAAGTGGGGAGGAGGGGGGTGGGGGGAAGTCCTCTGGAAAGGAGAGAGGAAAAAAAGACAAACAAAAAAAAATCTCTAGCCTGAAAGTACAGCTATTCCAAAAATCGGAGCCTGCCAATAAAGCTGGGAACATAGAATGAGCCCTAGTCCAATCCAGAGAAACCTTGCTTCAAACTTCAGGGAAACCTCCAAGACTCCAACTTAAGGAAAAATCAGGGGCACTTCAGAGTTCCTGAGAGCAACGTTATTCCTTTTTCAAACCTAACCTGAACATTGCCCCTACTTATCAATGGAAAAAAACCCATAAGCATATGTATGCAGATTTCCATAGGCGCTGAGTCCTGTGGATGAAGGTAAGAAGGAAACTAGCGATGTTCTGCATCCTCGGTTAGAGGGTGGGAAAAAAAAAATGCAAACAAAGAGTGGAAATGAGATCTCTGAAACCCGTTTACAGTCATCAGATTGAGGGGGTATGATGGAAAGAGGGCTTTTAGGCTTAAATTGTAGAAGAAACAGGGCTGAGATGGAAGGATGCATTGTCCATTCAAGTGCATGCCTGAAGGATGGTAACACATTTCCTAAGACTGAAGACAATTAAATACAATGTGATGAAGAAACACCTGAGAACAATACATCTATTTCAAATTCAAGTGAAGAAACACATATACTTAATGTCACAGAAGAATAAGGAAACGAAGATAATTTAGTTTTAAAGTCGTCCTCCCCGCACCTCCCCCACCACCTCCTTTATTCCTAGTGCTTTTTTCCTAGTGAAACATCAATATCATTAATGTCATTAATGTCAAAACACCAAACGTCAGAACAGTCAAGTAATTCTTTTTTGGCTGTAGATTTTTTTTTTCCCCCCCTTTCTCTCTTCTCGGAGGGGGGGAGATAGGTTTATGGCGTTCTTGAGTTACAGCTAAAGAAACAAAGTGGTGATGTGGGGATAGAGGCAGGAATAGAGGAGAGGATAGAGGAGAGTCCACATTTTTCAAGGTTTCTTCTGCCACTGTTTACTGTCCTTCCTAATGTTTTAAATCTCCTCTCTCTCTCTCTCAGTTCTTTTTTTTTTCCTCCCCTGTCTCTCTCTCTCGTTTTTTTTTTTTCCTCCCTTGTCTCTCTCTCTCCTTCTCTCCCTAAAAATAGTAGCTATCGGGGAGGGGGGTGCAGGGGGAGGAAAAAAAAAAAAAAAAAAAAAAAAAAGCACTACGGGATGTTAACAGTTTAGAAGAAACCCGGGGCTCGCCACGTAGCTAGGAAAAATCGAAGAAGGTTAATTCCGTGAGGCAGCAGCAGCAGGTTTGTGGTTGGGGACGAGGGGGCCGCGGGGCCAGCGCGGCCGCGGCCGCTGCGCGGGGCGGTGCGGTGCGGGCTCCCCGGCGGCCCGGCTCCCGCTCCCCTCTCCCCCTCCCTCTCTCTCTCTCTCGCTCAGCTGATCGCCCTTGAGGACTCTCGCCTAACCTCTCCCAGCTCCTCTCCTCCGGTCCCTGCGGACCCCCCGCCCACCTCCCTCGAACTTCTCCTGCAGGCTCCGCTACACGTTTGGAGAATTTTTTGTGTTTTTTTTTTTTTTTTTTTTTTTTTTTTTTTTTTTTTTTCCCGAGCCTCCTGTTGAAACCACAGAGGGCTCTGATAGTGACGTTACGTTTCAAAGAGAGGGAAGGGAAAGGGTGTGTGTGTGTGTAAAAAAAAAAAAAAAAAAAAAAAAAAACAGACCCCCTCAGCCTTTTCTGTCCTTCCACCACCTCCAGCCTCAGCCCAGAGGAAAACTTCTTGGCCTGGGCCAGACGGGTCTGGTGGGGGCCGGGGCCAGAGCCCGAGACGGACCATTCTTTGATAGACAAAGAAATCCCAGCCCAAACCGGGCTCTGTTACACCGCGTCTCTCTGCCAAGCTCATTTCACTCCTTAAATCTGAGCTGCGGACACACAGGGGCACGAGGATCTGCATAATTACAGCCACAGCCGCTCCCCTTTTTAATAAACCGACATAATTCCCTAATAAACGTCCCCTCCCCCCCCACCTTCTCCTCTCCCCAGACCCCAACCCAAGGGAAAGGGGATGCTTGTCTTTTTTTACCGCGTTCCCTAAGTCTATAGATGAGCTCAGTTTGAAACGAGGTATTACAAGATTTCAGTGTTACAGACCCTTTATCTGAGCTACAGACACTTTCAGATCCCCAGCCCCCACCTCCCTTCCTTTTTTGTTGTCTCTTCTCCTCCCGGGGGCTATTTGACAAAGGCAGTGTGTTAACTAACATTTTTGTTTAACTCAGCAACTTCTTTTCAAAACATACTTAAACCTGATAGCAATCTCTTGTACTTTTTTTTTTTTTTTTTTTTTCCCCTTTTCCGAGATGGAATTGACTCTGAAGCCAAAGCGTTTAGCTATTATTAATTATTTCTTTCTCTGCAGGTGTCACGTATACAAATTTATTGTTAATTTAAGTGCCCCCCACACAACACATTCCAATACACACTAAAAAAATGGGGGGGAAAGGGGGGAGAAGAGGAAGGGGGAGAGAAAGCAACCCAAAATCCTCGATCTGGTTCCTGGAAAGTTTTGTTCGATAAAGAAATAAAACAACAATTACATATTGCATTTCATTTTTTTTTTTTTTTTTTTGCCCCTGCTGCCCCAGATCTGTCATTCACGCACCGAAAGTGCGTCTAACGAGCAAGTAAACTAAGGTAAAAAATCGCAGCCGAATCGTACAGACATCTCGCTGAGGTTTTGAGCCACATCTAGTGCCGCTCCCGAATGGCTTTTGTTGTTGTTATTTTGGCTGGAGCCGCACAAAAAAAAAAAAAAAAAAAAAAAAAAACAAAAAAAACACAACCAAAAAAAACCACGCGCACCCGGACGTTACTATAAATAAAAACCTTCCAGGTCTAAGTCTGCTGCCCGCGTTTCCTCCGGAGCCTTAACAGCCCTTTTTCAGCTCCTTTCTTGGGCAGATCGCGGGGATTAAATGCCCTGAACCTGAGCTCCTGGCCTTGGATGGGAAGGGAAAGCAAAAGGGAGAGGGAGAGAGAGAAAGGAGAGGGTGAAGGAGCCAGGCGCCCTCTGGGCTCTCAGAGGTCAGCGCTTTGACAGTGCTCTGACCTCCCTCCCCTCCCGGCAACCACCCCAGTGTTTATAAACAAAACCAGTCAGGACTAGCCCCAAACAATAGCAATTCACCAACTTCACAGGCACTTCACTAGCTCTTATGCAAATCGAGGAAAACGACCGCTTACCACATCCCCCCCCCCCCTTCCCCGCACCCCCCATCCCCTCCAGAAAGCCCAAGAGCATATTTCCAGCAGTGATATATCCAAGGGAAAAAAAAAATTTTACATTCTATCCTGGAAAAAGGACAAAAAGAGACTTCAGAAATAAAACGATTCCGGTAGAAAGACAGACAAAAAGGGAGAAAAAGCCAATAAAACTACCGATCTTGCTGCAGAAAGAGGAAAGTTATGAAATATTTATACCTAAATCCAACAATCCGCACTGCCAATAAAACAGGAATCTTTGTTGTGTAGACAATATGCTAAACTACCTCTGCGACAAACAGCGATTAGAAAGCGACCAGGAAAAGTTATTTTCGCCCACGGAGCCAAGTTTTCAAAGCAAACGTGTGGATTTTACAGCTAAATAAAAGCCACCACCTCTGTGTTATCCGTAAAAACTACACATAAATTAAAAGCACCGTTAAAAGAAAAAGAAAAAAAAAGCCCCAACCTTCCAGCAGGTTAGCACCACATCTGACCTGACTTACAAAAAAAGTATAATTAAAACCATCTTTAATTGCAAAAAGCAGCAAGAGAAAACTAAATGAATCAATGCTTTCTCCCCAAAATGCTGTCCGCCAAGGTATAGAAATGATAGTTCTATAGTCCTGCATTAAAGCGTAACTGAAACTCGACGGTTCAGGAACTGATTACGCGATAAGGTTGAAAAAAAAAAAATCCGTAAAAGAGAAGAAAAGGTCTTAATGATTTTCAAACTTTTGTTAGGAAAAAGGTGAAGCTCAGAAAAGGTTGAAGGAAAATTAAAGGAAATGTACCTCAAGAGAAAAAAGACCATCTCCTTTTCTTCTTTGTCTATCAGTCTCCAGTTAAAGCATATGGAAAATGTTTTCAAAATGCCTAGATTTGGCACATTGTCATTGCAAAGAGAGGAGCGCAGTGATGCTGTTATAGAAAATGGGAAATAAATTCAGGATTGGGTGCTGCCTCCTTCAATGCGGATTTATCTAAGTTTAATTTAATATTCCGCAATCACTGTATGATCGCATATAATTCACCGAGATTTTTAAGGGCTTTGCCTAAATATCTTGACCACAGGCACGAAGTAGTTTAATCAGGTTATTCCCTTCTTTTATTTGTGTTTATTTTTCTCATTAGAAACACTTTAAATTGCAATTGTAAAAAAAAAAAAAAAAAAAATAGAAATGATGCAATATTAGGTTTGGGGTAAGCAAATGGTCAGAGAAGGCATTAGCTTTATTAAACACATTCTAAACGTAAAATCAAGAAGCACAAAATGGTTGTTTGTAAAACACTAAACCTTTAATCGATTTATTGGCATTCCGATCGATTAGATAAACGGAAATCTATAGTAAACATAAAAGCATTTAAAACATTTTTCTCTCATTTATAAACAAAACTTTTCCTTTCGGTAGAAAAAAAAAATGATTATCAAACGACTAACAGGAAATTCTTCAGATATCAAATTACGATAATAAAATTATTTCCACATGGAAAGGGATAATGACAATGATGATAGTAATTATAATAATGAATAATTCAACAGCCCTTTGACATATATGGAAGAGCCTGGTTCAAAAACAGCTTTTGAAGGGGTCTACTTTTAGGGGATTTTTTTTTTAAAAAAAAAAAATTAATTTTGAGGCTGAAATGTTTAGCTCAAGTGACAATTTAGGTGGAAGTGCGAAAGCTGCGTTAATTTTTTTTTCCTGCATTTTCCAGGCGGGAGCGTTCACTTTGGCATCGCTCTTTCAATTAAGTCACCGCTTATTACCAGAAAATAAGCATGTAAATACATAGGGTACCCCTGAAAATATTGGGGGGGATGGGGGGGTGGGGGGGGCAAAAACGTGTCTTCACGCCACGGGGATGAGGAAGGCTGTAATTTAAACGGTTTGCCTAGCTCGCGGTGTTCCGTCCAGATTACAGAAAAATTCTGCGAGCAATAACGCGTTTGAGTATTTAAGTGAAAGAACACAATTTATTTAGGGATGGAGGGCGGGGAAGTGCAAGCCGGAGAAACGCAGCAGTCAGAGCTTGTGGCATTCTGGCTGCGCCAAGAGGAAGTGTTGCTGTAACGGGTATTATGTTTATTTGATAAAGAAAATCAATGAAAGTGGCTGTAAAGTAGTTAGTGAGGCGTGTGTTTGGGACTCGGGTTGAATAGTGACTCCAGCGGGCTGGTCGATGAGCTCTAAGAGCTCTGGAAATCTAACCTAACCCTCAGAGTGAGAGCTCTCTCACTCACTGCTGCACCTTCCCTAGGCTGGGAGACTTCAGTCCTTGTCTCCTCCCTCTGCCTCTTTCCTTCTCTCCCCACATCCCTCCCTTTGTCCCTCCTTCCCTCTCTCCTTCTAGTTTTCCCCTCCTGCCTTCCTTCTTCCCATCCGCTCCAACCATACCCTCTCCCAGGTCTATTTGCTCTGCTAATCTCTTCCAATCTTTCTCACTTTCATTCTCTTTCCCCATCTCTGCTGTGGCTGTTTCATCCCTATCCAGACGGTCCTCTTAAGTTTTCCTGTACTTTTAGAGCCTTCCTGCTCCTCTAATTCTCTTCCTCCCCTCTCAGGTACTCTCAGGTACTCCTCTCACATTCCTAAGTTTTTCCTCTAGACTTTTTTTTTTTTTTTTTTTTTTTTTTTCTTTTTTTTTTTTTTTCCGGATTTGTCTTCACCAGCTAAATTTATCTCTTATTTTGGCTTGGTTCCTGCGGACATGTGCAATATTAGTAATTATCCCTGCTCGTTTCCCCTTCGCACACCCACTCTGAAGGGATGAGCACATCGCTCTCTTTCCTCAGTCGAGAAGTTTTAACATCTGCCAGTCTTCAGGGGTGCTTTGCTTTACACCTTCTGCAGCTATTCCCTCCCTTTTCCTCCCGCTGATCTTTATTCCCTCTAATTTAGAATCACAGAACAACCAGGTTGGAAGAGACACATCGAATCTTGTAGTCCAACCATTCCTATCAACAATTTGCAAAATTTACAAGGGAAATGTTTCTCCTCCTTTTCAGTTCCCACTTCACACTTTCCTTTGGGGGTTTCTAAATAGCGGTGTGTCCTTTTCATTTCCCTGTCCCCACGTCTTTCCCCTGTTTCTCTTCAGCTATTTTATTTACTCGGCTGCCAGAGTTATGGTTCTTTCCTTAATGAGTTTATCTCCCTCTCTTGCAGCCCAGCCTATAAAAAAAAAAAAAAAAAAAAAAAAAAAAGAAAGGAAAAAAAAAGGGGGGGGGGAAATAGATAAGTTGAGCTTGCGGATCGTTCCTGCCAAGTAACTTGGCTTCCAACTTCTGCTTAGGATTATGTGTCATTATCTATTTTCCTTTATCGCATCCCCCGCTGCCCTCTCCACCCCCCTTCGCCTAATAGCGTCTTTAGTGTGGTCAGCCTTAAATACGGCCGATGGCTGGGAAAAAAAAACGCTTCCTCCCCAAGCTCCCTGCTGGAATTCACTCCGCGCCCGCGGTGCGCGGATCCCCGCGGAGCCGCCGCGGCGGGGCCGGAGACCGGCCCCGGGGCGCATCCCCGGGATGCGCCCCGGGGTCGGTCGCCGTCCCCGCCGCGGCCGTCGGGCAGCGCCCCCGAGCCGCGGAGCCGCCGCTATGGCAACCCCGGGGTTCCCGCGGGAGCCCGGCAGGTGCGCAGGGTCCGCGCCGGGAAGATGCTCAGATCCGCGCTGCGCGGAGTCGGCTCCCCCCGCGGCCGCATCCCCCCTCGCGGGGGAAAGGGCAGCTCTCCCAGCTCCTCTACTTGCCCTCATTTGTCCAGGGGGCACCAAGTGTGGCTTAGGGCTGGTCCTTCTTACACTTTTTTCCTTCTTTTCCTTTTTTCCCCTCTTTTTCTTCCCTCCTCCCCTTCTTTATTTTTTTTTTTTTTCCCTGGCCTTTTTCCATACCGCACCCTGGCTGGAGAGGGTTGTAAATGAGGGATCCCCCCCTCCACCACCACCACCACCACCTTGGTGAAGTTCCTGGTGCCGCTGGCTGTGACACACGCTCTGTGTGTTGCCTTTGTATGGTCCTGCTTGGACCACATGTGCTCAGTTTATTGCAGGATTTGCTTTTCGTGTGTTAGAGCGAGCGCTGGAAGAAAAAGCCGGTTTCAAAGAATACCACAAGACTTTGACGGTTCAGGCCTGCCCCGGGTTTTAAATAAACCTTAACTAGAGGAAATGATTGTTCCAGGTTAGATGGCCCTATCCTGCCCTTTGTTTCACTATTTGAGTTCTGAATGGTTTGGGTTCTTTTGTGGCGATTCTTGTTACGAATCCGGAGGAAGAAATCTAATTTATTAATTTCATCTATGATAACCGAAACATTTTCACTGTTGTACATGCGTCTGGAGTTACGTTTAGATTTTCTTTTTCTCTGTAGGTGACTCATGCAAAGTCAACAGGATGGGCCTGATCCTGCCAGTCCCTTCTTGAGTGAGTAACTGTGGATCTGGATCATTGTCATTGTCATCAGGGCCTCCGTTTGTCGCAAAGTTTGATAAAATGACCTTACCTATTCCAGGCACCCATAAGGCTACCCCAAACAAATACTCTCTTCTAGCTCACGTAATTCTGCTTTGCTAGAAGCATGCTATAATTTTTTTAAGCTAAATTTCTAATAGCAATAACTTTCTGCTTTAAGGAGGAATGACAGCTTTTACTTCAAACGTTTCACAGTCCTGACAAAGGCACAAATGGAAACGAATATCTGAGATAGTTTCAGAGCAATGGAATCCACAAACTAGGCAAACAACATCGTCACAAAAGTATTATTAACTAAAATCCAGTGTAGAAGTGTACATTTTACAGATACTTGCCCAGGAACTTATACTGTTAAATTCTGCCAATACCTCCATCACCCCTGAAATTATTGCTCACCTATATCCACAGTGACCCCAAATTGTCAGAGAGAAAACCTGCCAGTTGTAAATCCACACGGGGCTGCAACAGGATTGCAATTTATTATAAAGCAGAAATGTTACTGAAGGGAAAATTGGTGCCTATTTCCAAGCCCACACCTGAAAGAAACACGCTTTCCAGAAATAAAGACCTTACAGAGGCTTAACATTTCTTGTGAGATAGTATCATCATATTAGGTAGATTATATTTATTCTGAATTAATTTTCACCCACTATGAATGATTTTTTTTAAATTTTGTTTTTTTAAAAAAGGGACTAAAGAAATCCAACAACACCTTGAAAAAATTAAAATACACACTTACTTTGTAGGCTTCATGTGTGACAGTATATTATAGAATAGTCAAGACAGTGATATACATTTTCCATCTTTCTACAAAATGATATAGCTTGGAATAATATTCTTACTTCCCTCTGAAATATTTTTAATGAATGCAGAAAATATTGTTGTAATTTAAAAGAGGAAATGAAGGACTAATATAGAACTAAATTTAAAAGTATGTTTTAATATTCTGAAAGGCAAATATGGAATACATGTATTTTGGGGGGAGATCTTGTATATGATGTGGAAAGAGCTTATTTCAAACAAGTGTATATGTACATTCTTTCAGATAACAGTGTTCACACCGTAGCTAGAGTCATGGGATTTTTACTCTTTTAGTCTACCTATTTTTAAGAGAAAATTTTGGCACTGCAAGATACGTGCAAACAAGTTCAAAGAACATCTGAAAATTATTCATAAAGATCAAATCAATTAAAAAACCCTAAAATCCTATTGATTATGAAGAACTGTTGGTAAAACATCTGATTCTAAAAAGGTGATCACAGAAGTTTTTAATATTTACTCCTAAAATATACTTGTGAATCCAAAAGATGCTCACCTGCATACATGATGTGGATAACTTCCCCCCTTCAGTTCATTTCTGGTGGCAGTAATAGTAATGAACATAGGAAACATATTTTACTCTTTTATCCTTAAACTCCTTTCAAATTATCTCTTCACACAGACATCCTTCAAAATTAACAGTACCCTAGGAATCCGTATTTCCACCAAATAATTATTTTAAAACTGAATGTATGTGCCGTTTTCCTTTCTTTTTCAGTGGATAGCTGCGAGTATTGATTAACAAGATAACTGTCAGTAGAAATAGTTAAATAAAAATAAAACCAACATATGCTGTAAGGCAACAAATAGATATTTTTACATCTATGCTAGAACATTTGGATTTTCTTTTAATAGGAAACCTTCATAAATTATTATGTTGCACCTGATCCAGTTAATAATAAAGTTAAGTACTGTCAGGTAAAATGCTGTTTTCTGTGTAAGATTTATACTTTATCCGCACAGGCAATTCATATTCCCATCCCACATTTCTCTTGTTAACATATCATTCAAACTTCTAGTTTGGGACTATTGCAATAACTAAAACATACATTATGTGTATGCACAAACATGCAGAAACAATTGATCTGCAGTGTGTTCATGCAAAAATATTTGCGTATGGCTATATATTTAGGTGCCTATGAAGGACTGCTCTGTTTTTTGTTTTGGCCCAGTAATTATGGTAGCAGGATTCAGATATGGTTTAATGCTGAACATTCAGAATTTAACATTACCTGGTTCATCTACAACAGGATGAATACTGTGTTTATAGAGTTCATTCTTGACCTTACCTGAGTAAGTACTTTAAGTTAAAGTATGAGATGCACCTAGAGGGGTAATACATTGAGTTTAATAGGAAGACAGTTAATAACCTTTTTTCATCCTCATGCACTATCAATCATGGCTGTCACCAGTCTGCTGAATCAAAGCAAAAGTGTTCTTCACAGATGACTGATTAGAAACGCAAAATCACAAGATCCATCTTCATGGTCACTTTTATTATAGTCATTTTTAAACTGACAGCAACCTGCTCAGTTTCAGCAGACTGGGCATCACAAATAGTGTCACTCAGTGCAGCTAAGCATGAGAAGATGTTGGCTGGATTATACTTAAAAATAATTAGGCCCAAAGCCCTTTGTGGAAGCAAGAAAAAGGATTTTCTTGGTTCCAGCCCTGTCTTTTCAACACCGGCAGTAGCCTATGGTTTTACAGTAGGTTACTATTGGAAAATACTTTCATTCTTCCACTTCTAGTGAATTATTCAGTTTTAGGTGGCCCTTGCATAGTTTTTAAAAACAATACTTTTGCTCATAGTGTGACCAGTCTGTTTTGATATAACCACTCTTAAGTGTAGGCTTAGCATTACTTACTGTTATTTGTACAGTGCAGTGATGAACTGTTGATTTCCAGTCTTTGGAGGAATATTGCAAAAGCTAATTATCTTCTTAACTAGATCTGTTCCAATAACATTGTCTCCTGTTCAAATAAACTAACGGACAGTTCAGCAGTTTAAGGTTATTTATAAACTAAACAGGCCCCAGCAAATTTAAAGTCCAAATGATATAGGTGAGAGGTGGAGGGAGAAAGAGTGAGAGAGGGAACACTGGTGCTGTAAGGTATACACTGTTCTAGTCTGTTTCAGAAACACAGTGAAATCTAATATAAGGAAAGATATTCAGTAATGTTGAAAAACGAAAGCTTTTTTTTAAAGAAATATGATAAATACTGAATTTACACTGTGACTTACAGTCTTTAGGATTTATACATACTAAGATAAATCGTATAAGTTGCTTTTTACTACAAAGGGTATTTTCTCTGTGTGAAAACTGCAGCATTTGTTCCATAATGTAATTAAAAGCCTTTCCCTCTACTTAACACTGCTTTACATGGATAAGAAAATAATAGATTCTGATTTGGAATTTTGATTCAAGGACTGATGGACTTAGAAGACTGCCAAGACTAATTTTTAAATTAGGTAGAAGCTAAATTGGCCTCCCTCAAAACTCTTCAAAACCTTTAATCTTGTTTAAAATTTAAATGCCTCTTCATCTTGTGAACACAAAATAACATATTACACCAGCTGAGCACAATTTTAAAATTATCTTTAGAATTCCAGTGAAATGGTGCATCTGGTTTGCCACTTAACTTTAAACCCCAAAAGGCAGTCTTATTAGTAGGCCTGATTTGTGGGGCTGTGATCCCTTTCCTGTGGCTCAAGTAGTGTATATCTGGAACGTTCCTTTACAACACACTTGCTAACAACAAGTGACTTCAGAGGGCTGCAGTATTGAAACCTTTTTTCTTGTAGTGCCCCTTCTCACCCTCCTCTCTCAAATGGGAGGACGACTTTTGTCAAGTAGGGCTCTTCTAAAAGGCAGTGTGGTTCATTTCTACCCTCAGGCCTTACTCATGTTTTTCTTACTAGGCGATGAAATGTGGTATTATATAAACACGCAAACAAACTCTTTCATAGACACACAAAAAAGCATGCTACGTACATACATGTTTTTAAAACTGCCCAACACAAATTGGCACATAGTCACTGGTTCTTGGATAGTTATGCTGACATATTTAACCCAAGCTAGTCAAGTCAGGAGAATATCTTTAATTGAATTATCTTTAATAGGTTTATAACGTCTCCATGTACTGCAGAAACAACTGTGAGACCAAAGAAGGAAAGCGGGAAGAAAAGTAGGCAGTTTATGTCCAGTTGCTATTCACATGCTCCATAAATATTTTTCCCCCCCACTCATTGCTTATCTTAAGGCTATAATTAGCATTCAATAATATGGTCCCATGTAAAGCCTCCATGTTTGTTAAAGTGGTTTTAACATGCATCTCTATTTTCTGATGAAAAATTGATACACTAATGCTGACTGACATCTGTCTAAAAATCAAAGAGGTTAAGTATATCTGGGTTTAAATTTATGAGCATTAATCAAAAGCTAATCAAGCAGAGAAACTAACAATGTCTACTGTTAAATAACACAATCATATTTTAATAATGATGCTTTTTGGGGGAAGACAATGTTATTTAATTAATCAATCTTTTTCTCCCATGAGATATTTTAGTAGCATATTCTCAACATAAATAGCTAAGGGAACTTGACCGTAAATTATTCACGTGCACCTTTGTGTGTATTGAGGATCTATTGTAAAGAAATCCTGAGATCTGAAAATATAAATATCTGCATTAAAGAAGTGAAATAACTAGTTTGCTCGGACTATAAACACTTTCAGGTTTCCAGTAGAAAAGCTATTCTTTTCCCTAAATATTAAGTAGTAATAACCGACTTCCTAGGGTATTTTTCAAGCCCAGTAACCATTTTAAGATGGTTTGGAAAAGGTGACCAGTATAGTTTAACTTAAGCACATAGTAAATCCATGTATCTCTAATAATTAGCATAAATGGGATGAGCAAAGGTAAGCAGTTATGTGGGGTTTTTTTTCCTGTCACAATGGAGAAAAACTCAGGTAATAATATGTAAAGATATTTTAAGTTCCTTTAGAAAACAGCTATATCAGCATGACTTCATAAACTTTTAGAATGCCTGTAGTTGTTTTACTGTACATACTGTATCTCCCTAAAAATGCTGTATTGCTCATTGTGTGCTTATTTACTATACCACTACACTTGCTTATGCAGAATATTATTACATATCAGTATGTACTGAGAGTTAATTTTAAAAGATTAGGATTTTTGGAAATAAAGTACTATCATACTATCAGCTCATCCTATCTTTTCACAGTAGCTGTTGCTGTAAGTACTGAATACATCTAAACATTTTGTAAGATTTCATAAAGTATAGTTTACACTATAAGTAAATAGAAGAATTTGCATCTACTCTAGTAATTACTAATGTAATTGGAAAACAATAATAGTTAAAGGGTAGCTACATGAACAGAAGAGAGCAACTGAGTACATGTAACTTTTTTTTTTTTCCAAATAAGTGTATCTCCCCAAACAGTATCTGCCAGACATCTCTTTCCAAGCGCACTTGTCCTAAACAAAGTTAGATCCATAGAAAACAGTCCTCAAATCCTTCAACAGCAAACACAAAGCAGCAGACAAAACCACCAGGAATTCCCATATCACACCTGCCTTTTTGCTGCCTGAATAAGCAGCTATTTCTGTCTTCGCTGCAGGTTTTTTTTTTTTTTAATTTTGATTTCTGAAATGTTGCTTGTAGAAGCTTAGAGAAGGGAAAAAGATTTTCTATGAATGTCAGGTTGCGATAAATGTGTCTATGTGAGTCAAAGAGAGTGTGTGTGTGTGTGCATACGAAGATATATTAGGGAGGCTAGAATGGTCATCTTTCAGCATCTCTCTCACCTGGGTTTTAAAACCTCAGCTACCACTCAGTGAACTTTAAAAGGAAAAAAGCCAGAAGCAGAGGTCATGAAAAATACTTTTGTTTTTATATTCAAATTGCAAACATTTAGAATAAAGCCTGTTGCCTGATATCAGCATTCCCAGTGACTAACTAGGTGCATATTTTTTTGCCTTCTCTCAAAATCATTTAGATGTATAAGTCCAGATGAGCAGTCATTGAAACGGATTCTGCATTTTTCCTTTTGTAGTCTCTAAAATATCAATCATGTATTACATAGCAGGGATTTCTGATTTATTTTCCTGGTTTTGGATTTTTTTTGTATTCCTAGACCACTATTTTGCCTTCTGCTAAAGATAATAGTCATGAATCCTTGCAGATTGTCTGTGCATTTTTGTTTTACAGGATAGATGTAAATATTTCTTTACCAAGTGCAGCAAAAACAGTTTGTTTATTTCCCAGAAATTAGGAACACCACCTTTTTTTATCCTGATGTTGAAGGATGACCATGGAAACTGTAGTATAAACATCGCGAATACTCTAAATACAGTAAAACATGTGAGTCTGATACATATTGAAAACAACAGAAGACCTATCTTATTTCTCAAGTAACAAATTCAGGAATAAACACATATATTTGTTTTTCTTCTGTCTCTCAGATGTAGTCTAAATTGTAGTTTAGATCATAGTCTGGCAGGTTAAAAGAAAGTATTCTTTTCATATAAACATCCAACTAGGGTTTTAGAGCTCTGCTGTGGAATGCAAAAGGGGTAAAAATATTTTCCCCAGATTTCCTTGTCCCGATGATAAAAGAATAGTTTAGGTGCTATACTGTTTTTTTTTTTTTTTTTATTATTATTATTATTATTGTTTGATCTTTCTTTATTGTTTTATTCTAACTTAACTGTATTTAGGCCTTGTTTTCATCTTTATAAAGCACTAGGTTTTCCTTCTTTGTAAGTTACTCTCCCATAGTGCATCTTAGTTTAATTCATTTTTAGCAAAAGAAACACCCAGGTTCAATCTGGAGACCTCCTTCCAACATAATTTAGCTAGACCTTTTCTTAGTAAAGGTTTTCTGGTTTTCATTTTCACTTCATATTCTCAAATAAAAGATCCTTTGTTGTCTACCATTTGATTTGACTTAATGAAAAACACTCCATTTTAACTTAACAGTATTTCCCTTTGAATTTATTATATTTAAGGACACTGTCAAAAATCAAGCATTTAATCTCAGATTTTTATACTTAAAATTATATTACTATCATATGGCTCAATGAGGTGATGTAAAAAGTATATTGAATAGATTTCAAAAAGAAAAGTGAAAAACTAGCCTCATTTTAATATGAAACTAAATACTATGGCTAATGTGCAGATTGGGTATGGTAGTTGACTTTAAAGACTAACATGTGACAGGGTGCCAACAGCTGAATTGTGCAGTATTGACTAAATGAGGTTCACTGATTTGTATTGAGGCTAATATCTTCTTTAAACAATTCCGTGTAAATTGTGCGTATAAAGTCATTGGAAGCTATTTCTCAGGACAGCCTCGCTGGCTAGCTACCTGCTGGAGTGAGGAAGATAATCAATAGAAAGAAATAGAGCTGAGCATGAGACTAGGAAGCTTCAGAGCAGTTAGTGCTGATAAAAGTAGATGATGTCAATATTTGGGAATAACACAACTCTAGGATAACAGACAAAAGAGAAGTGCATATGTTGTAGAGTGTTCAAACAGGGGCAGAATTAATGCATAAGTGGCAGATGTTGCCCCAGGCTGCAAAAGACATTATTTATTCCAGGTATTGTTAAATTCCTAGTGAAACACCACTGTTCAATACAGTATATTAAAATTATATCTAGCAACGAGAGAGTAAGAATACTTTTTACATGAACAGAAAATCTCAGATATAAAGAAGTCGATGCTCTATTGTTACAGAATATTTTCTACATCTACTTGACCTCATGGAGAAAGAGCCTCTGTCAGAAATGAATAGTGCAAAACCAGTGCTCAGTGCTTTCTAATTAAATGAATATTTGGAACTAATATTTAAAATATTAACGAAATCCCAATGGAATAGCATAGTTTGGCAGTAATCAATTCTTGTAAAGATGTAGACAACCTTCCATCTGCCCTCTTCCCCTCCTTTTTTGTGTTTAAAGATTATTGAAACAAAAAATTCACAATGCTTATTCAGAATTATAATATGGTGAATGCTTTTAACCATGGTGTCCTTATTGGTAGTGAAGTATTGGTATACTTTTGCTAATTTAATAGTAGAAATCAGTTTTCCTCTTGCTGTCAGGCGATGAATTTTTGTTCTTCTTTGCTGATCTTTCTGTTGATGTATTATGACATAGTCTGTCAACATGAACAGATATGTGAAAGGGAGATTGGGTGACTGAGACATGCAACCTGAATATGGCTCCTCTTGAATTTTAAGCATATTATCATGTTTGGAAACAGTTAGTAGAAATGTAGGATATATTTTTTTTTCTCTAAAGAAAGCTATTTTTTGGATGTAATTTAAGCAAAAGCAAAACAGGTGGACAATGACAAGGTCCTAAAAGCAGAATGAAATGAGGTAACTCCAAAATACATGCAGGAGAGCTAAAAAAGCTTTCATGTCTAACTTAATAGCCCTTTAAAACTAGTGTTTGCAAAGTGCAAAAGTTCTTGTATAAGAAGAATCAATACAGGCTTATCTGATTATTAAATATTGCTATTTTAAAAAAAAAATTAAGTCATTCCATAAGCTTTACATGGTTTTGTTGTCACAGATGTTTTTATTGTTTGGTGTTAGATATCTGGATTACATCAAGTAGGTGATTATTATGTCAGCTAAAAAGGTCAAGTTCCTTACTTTTTACTTCAAACCATCATAAAGAAACCTTTCTATAATAACACACATGACTATACTCTCTCCATATTCATTTTTAAAAAAAGCATCTATCATCTGACACATGGCTTAACAAGAAAGAATTTCATATTTTGGTAGTTAATACATTGTCAATATTCAAGCATAAAAGAAATATTTGTGTACTGAAATGATTAACTTTTCCAAAGCAAATTCCTCATGAAAATATCAGATTTAGTAAGTAAATATACAATGTATAGCACTAAAAGTTGTTAGTATTAGAAGGATGTGCCCTAAAAGCCTTCTTATATAGGCTTTTTTTTCAGGTTGCTGTTGTGTAGTTGTCATATGTGCCATCATTCCATCTTAGAATTAGAGGAATATCATAGAATTATAGAATAACCAGATTGGAAGAGTTTAATACTTAACTTTAAAGAAATTTTCATTTCAAATAAAGCATGCATTTTGATTTGGGACATAGTAAAAAAAATGTTTAAAGATATATACATCAACTAATTTGTTAATCTTGTGCCACTTTTAGCATTTGTCACACATATAGACCAGGAAATTGGCTCCATCTCATTCTAGCTCTGTGTTGAATGAAAAACCTCTACTGCAAAGAAAAGCATGATGTGGGGAAAGAATAAATTTAGTTCTTTCTTTAGTAATGCACATATATTTCCATACATTTCACATCCTAAGGGAGCCTGTGAACGCATTCAATAAATACAAAACTGTAATTTCAGGAAAAGGGAATTTTTGTATTATAAATTTCACATAGTACTTTATCCTTAAAAGGTCTGAAATTTTAAATGCTGTTATGTTTTTATTCTTTTATAAAACACAGGATAAAGAAAGACAATCAAGGCACTGAATTTTAGGATCATCAGTATTTCTGAGAGTATTAGGTGGTTTAGAACAAAAACATATATTCAATAATAAGACTTGAAAAATAAGAAGATATTAGCTATGTCCAGCCAGACTAGTTCTACCTTACATATCCTTACATATTCATTAAAATCATATCTGTAAGCATTTATATTGAACAATTGCCTATCCTCACCTTATATATTAAGGTCAACAAAAAAAGCAGTTTATGGATAAAGGACGATAATAAAGAGGTAGCTATTAAACATGATTAGTTGGTGTCTATTAAAGATGTGTTAAAATGAAATATATACTGCAGGTGAAGGAAATTACTAACTCCTGCTAAGATGATAGACTTGCTATATGTATATTTCACTATGCCTTTAAAATATTTGTGAATTTGTCTGCATTCTGAGGAGACAGAGCAATGTGGTAGATTTATGAGTGTCTGACGGAAACAGGGCTAGGACAGATTATGGCACACTTGTTTAGAAAAACTGAGAACTGAAGGTTCCTGATTTACACTGACATATATCTAGATGAGACTATAGTTTGCAAATTGCCTAGAGGAGCTATCTTTTATTAAGTGTTAGATGGGTACAGAAATGTACATATTTATTCTAGAGCAGGCTAGGAATACTGATGCAATATTTGAAAATACCATTTTAACATTTTCAGATTTTCTTAAATCTTTTCAGTTTGTGTTCATCTCACCCAACGGTGTTCTGAAGGCCTGTGCTTACCAAACAAGCTGTGTGGTTAGAGAAATTTTACCACATTATTTTCAGTTCTTGGGACAGTGATATGCTGAAATGCTGTCTGCACTACAGGACTAGGAGAGATCAACCTCCAGGTTAGGCACTTTTCATCTGTTTCAAGAGATTACTAATGTATTTGACACATTCAGTGTTGTAATGTTTAGAAAAGGGAAAGACAGTGCCATAATTTCCAGCTTTCACAATTAATGCATTTCCAAAGGCTTTAAACTTTGATACTATATTGTGATGCCGTTACATACTGTTTATTTTTAAATTAGACAAGGAATAACAGGTAAGGCTAAGAAAGCCTGAAAGACTGTTAAATTCCCTACTCAGAGCAACATTGCTTGTTTAATTCCAACTGATATGAAGTAGCTGAATTTTCTGGGGGAGGGTTGGGGGCAGGCTGGCTTTGTGCTTATTATTTTTGGTACATTAACTTCCTCTTTCTTTAGGAGCTGTTACTTTTTAATCCTATTTTAAATCATTATTATCATAGGAAAATTCTGTATTAGTCAGTACAATTCTACTTTCATAATTCACATTTTATTAATGTAATTAAAATTGGTATTTACTTCTGCTTCAGGAACAAAATTATGAATTTAATATCAATTTAACAATGGATGTTGTTATGTATTCTAGTTCTGTCAGCATATTTTCAAGCCAGGTGAATGCATCATACAAATACTAGGCAATATTTTACATGATAATCTATGTATTAGGTGGGAAGTTTTATCAGGCTTGTAGGTACACTTGGTCACCCATTATATATAGAAAACTTTTTTTTTTTCTACACGTAGGTGTGAAAACAGTGTTAAAATATCAGCACTCTTAAAGGTTTCACTGGTTTCTGACAATAACATAAAAAGCACTATGTTAGCATATGCTTTTGGTTGAGAACAGAGAAAACAAAGTTTGTTTTCAGACAACTATTTACACTTTCATTAAGAGTATACGTCCAGTGCATTGATAACTTTACCAAAGGTTTTCTGTGTCTCAACATTATACGAAAAACTGTACATCTGTGATAAGCACTGTGCACTGAGTCATTTTCACCAGTAGCTAGAATAGTTTTCTTAAATCATAAACTCATCTGATCAGGGCAGGGATGCCTGTATCTTTCTGGACGTTTGGATGGTGCCTAGCATAATATAATGTATAGTAGAATATAAGGAAATAATTGGCACTTGTTAGTTATAAGCAGCACTTGTTAGCATAGGCTTTCTAACATGCCAACAAGCAATTAACCTCAGCATCAGTCAATCACCTTTTCATAGTTAACTCGCAGTACACTTTGAGGACAGCTGCCATCTTCTTGTGGAAAAATACACTTAACTATGCCCCTAACTGTCATGCAAGTTTTAAAGCAGTGTAACTTTATTCAAGAGAGCTAGAGCTTTCTAAACAAAAGGGTAATCAAGAAAATTATTTTTCTTCCATGACCGTAAACTAGGAGTAAATGGACTTCATTCGTTGGAACTGCATCTACACATAACTGTGGTACTGAAATTGGGATCAATCTTTTCTTTCTGTACCTAAGAGGTGAAAGTGTAGTACTGTACATAAGTCAATCAAAGTAATGATGTTGCATAGCAATGTAAATGCAAAAGGATAGATTGCTGATGCCAAGAAATTTGCACCCATGTATTGCACCTGTCAGTGAAAGGAAGGTTGCGTTGCAACTGCAGTACAGTGTGGAATTAATGCCCTAATTAGAGACTTCTTCGTCTCTATTAGATATGCCTGACAAGACGATATGGTGAGGTTATTTATCAGCTTATCACTGCTATGGGGGGCAGGAGTAGCTGTTTTGTTCTTTTCATTCTGTTTTTCTAAGAACTACTAAATACTTTCAGTCTTTTTTTTTTTTTTTTTTTTTTCCCCCCCATAAGAATAGCTGACCATAAAAGAGCTTATGTGTGTTATTTGTGTAGGTTGGATAGGTTGATGATGGGTTAATATAACTTTTTTCTCCCATTTCCCTACATGCAAGGATGATTTTCATGGAAGAAAGGTATGGATGAACTGAACTGTGATTTAAAGCAGATAGTTTTATTCCAACAGCAGGAAGCCACTTCCATAAATGCCAACTTTTTTCTTTTTGATAACTCTAGTGAAATGCAGAAGTGACACCTGTATGAAGCATTATTTTTAGAAAGAGAGACTGGGACACTTCTTCTCCCCTGACTATCGAAATGACATACAAATATAACTTCTTTTACTTTTCCTGTGAGTTTTGTGACTTGTGCCTTGGTGTGTGACTGCTATATGCGTTTTTTGTTGACAGATGCGAATAAGGTAAAGAGACTACTAAATAAAAGTGTGCCTGGTCCAAATGGGGCACAATATGCAGGATAACTTAGGGAAACAAGAAAGAAAAAGAAGTAGTGGATTCACTGTAAACTTATTCCTTCCTGGCCAGTCCAGTTGTGAACAGGCAGGTCACTACGGAGTATTTTTGTAATGCGTGATGGAAACAAAGACTGGGAAAATTGAGGCTTGTAAGATATTTTCACATTTCCCTCAAGAGTTTTACACACTCAATTCTGAATGAATAAATCTTTTAATTATGAATTGGAGTCTATCCAGTTCAGGTACGAAACATGAATGGACTTTTCAGTGGATTGTAGTTGATTTTTTTTTTTTTTTTCAAATAATCACTGTAGAAATGACCATGAGGCATATTCTGATCTAAAGTTACTTTACACTGGATTAAAACAGCCTGGCAAGTTCTTGTGAATAGTTGGGCATTGCCTTAGTGATGCTACTCACTTCTCAAATGAAAAGTAATTGAACTGCGAAATAGCCCTATGAGAGCAAAATATAACTGTTTAATTTGATCCTTGCTAATATGTTTTCTTCTTACTGTGTCTGAGGTAGCTAAGGATTACAGGTTGCACCTTGTGCTAAGCTTCTGACCACTTTTCTTGGTATCAGAATTTACATTGCTGCTCATGAGTGTGATCCCTAACCTCTGTTGATTTACTAGTTATATTAGTCCAGTCCACCTGATTAAGTTGGGTTAGGGAGTGACTATATGAGCACTGGTAGCTCTGAAGGAGCAGTAACCTCTACCTACAGTATGACATTTAGCTACAACAGAGACTGCTTCCTTTGCTGCTAGCACAGTTGTAGTCAGAAAACATAGTTAAACTGTATGAATATGAAGCACTCTCTCATGCCAATGCAGAAATACAAAGACATACTGTACTTACTGCAGAATATCTATGGAATATATATTTTTTTTAAATGTTAAGTATGTTTAATGGTGCAACTGTGAAAGAATGGGAAGATGCATGAACTCATTGTTGTGTGTAACTATTACGTGCCTCAAGATAGCAAAATGTTTTGGGCTATATTTCTGCCTAAACTGTTAAGTGCACTACTGAAAGCAGTTTTTGCATGGAAGCTGGATTACTTGCATTAAAATATTTCTCAGTAGTGTGATTAATTATGTAAGAACATGAAGAAAATTGAGAGGAAATAGAACTATGTGAAGCAGAAGAAAGTGTCCTCACTAGTAAAAAAGAGGTGAGAAAATGTTACATTTTCATAGAATCACCAGGTTGGAAGACACCCACTGGATCATCAAGTCCAACCATTCCCACCAATCTCTAAACCATGCCCCTCAGTATAAAACATGTTTCCTTACAGTACTTCTGCTGAAATCAGCATCATGAAGCAGACCTATGATGACCGTTAATTAGGTAGACTCATAATACAAACTTACAGTGTGTGGTGAGCATGGCAAATTTGTTACCTTTGGTTTTCTTTAGGCTGACTGATGCTTTTACTCGTATTTAAAGTTGGCAGGTACGAGAGAATAGGATAGTTCTTTCTTTGTTCTGCCTCAATTGCAGTTCTATTGCCTTTTTGCCTAGGGAGTTAGAGAGCAGTCTTGGCTATTTAACTCATATCTTCAGTATGTCCATGCAGTGAAACACTTTTGCCTCTTGGTTATTAAGACCAGCCATAAAAAATCCATTTAAAATGGTGACTTAAGAAATGCATCCTTGTCAATAAACATGATTTTGCAGCTTTAATCATCTTTGATGACTAAAATACATGGTTGCATAACATGAAATGGTATTAATTATTCAGTCTAAGAGCTCTATTCTGATATTTTTGTACTTATATAAATGTTTTCTTTTCCTAGGTACCTTTTTTAATGCTGAAATGGGCATACTAATTGTAAGCTGTGCGGTAAGAAACTCTTCTAAAATGTGCAGTAACCTATTTACTGCAATTTAATAGGCTGTGAACTTTAAAGCTTCTTTTGCCTGTAATCATGTGAACAAACCCTGCAAGTCATATTGCCCACTCAAGATTCAGGACAGTAACATCAACAGTGAAGCAACCCCCACCACTAGACAAGGTACAGAAAAGAACTGGTGACCTGCGATGGGACGAGAGACCTCGCTTACCAGGATTTGCTCACGGTTATGCTTCTGGCAACTGACATTTCCATTTTACTCAAAACTTCTACTTCTGTGTCATCCGACAGAGCCCCATGAGTGATGGCAGAGCAAACTGTACCCTTCAAGTTGGAAGAAAAAAAGTTATTTACATGTCTAAGTCCCAGAACCTGCTGTTCAGAGGTCACTCTTTGTTACCTGCTGTTTTAAACTATTAAAGTTTCAAAAAGCTCCATAAAGGAAGGGGATATAGTTTGGGGCAGAAGAGTCTTATTGTTTTCATTTTGTTTAGTTTCTTTTTTATTGCATCATCTGATTTTGTCCTACAAGAGGAATATTTAAGATGGGATGTTTCTGTTGCTTACAGTGAATGATATCTTAAAGGGACTGTCAGATATTGCAAGACAAATCTTTGACCCTTCCTAATATTCTTATAAATCGAAAGAGAATGTATTTTAATCTATTAGGACTTCAGGGTTTATTTTATAAGAAAAATTATTGATTCATGCAATTACTACTCTTCTACTGTTTTATCACAATTCCAACTCAGCATTTTTGATTATGAACAAATGTTTAACTCTGTATTTTAAATCAGGCCCTTGAATTAGTGACAATTAATACAATTTCCAGGAATGCATTATCATCTGTATAAGTGCTGCATACCAGGATGCGTGAATGTAGGTGTTAAAGGGGAGCTACAAGTAATGACTTCTTTTCCCATTCACAGTGGAAGAACTAAGAAGTCAAGGTTATTCAAAAGAAATGAATAAATGAGGCCTGGAAAGGTATTTGTTTTTCGAACAGCAATAGGATCTCAGAAACAATAAAACCAAAAATCTACAGAAATGATTTGATTTTCTTAAAAAATAATGGGAACTGAAAAAAACCCCCTGCATTTCATAATGAGGACAATCTTTAAGCAGGGGGGGAAAAAAAGGCTGTCTGACATAGTGTTTAAGGTAAGTTGAAGGAATTGTTCCAGGGGCTGTTCTTTGCTACTATTGCAGATGCATTTAGAGTATTTAGTCTTAGATGTTCTGTCTGTAAACAGATGATGATAATGGCCACTTCTGTCTAGTGTTGCACAGTCTTTAGATGTTTTGCAGTGGAACCAAAAAGTGTTTCATAGTGTACTTAAAAATTTCCTGTTGGACCTCATGCTTTTGAGATAAATGACAGCTTGGGCTACACATCCTTAAAAACCTGGTTCCTTAAGGCAGTGGTGGCAACTTCAGGGTTTTTTTAGTGTTTAGTGGCCTCATTTTTGGTATCATCTCTGGAATATGCAGGCCTCTGGAGACTGATAGAAGTGAGGGTTGCTGTGAATAAAAAAAACTCCTTTAGGAGATTATATTATCAGCAGAACCCTGAATTCTATCTTCCTTACAAAAACATACTGAGCATTAGTATGACATTTTTCATATTTCAGCTCCTAAACTTCCAGAGACATCTTTGTCTGGCTAACATCTCAAGGCTGTTTGTTAAAAGATCTCAGTGGAAGACCCCTTAGCTTTAGATCAGTTCAGCTTGGATCATACCATGGTATGAAAATTAACTTGCAAATGCTATGGTTTTTTTCATTAAGTAAGCAGGCTGATTTCATTAGTATGTCTTGAAAGAACAAAGTGAGAAAAGACTGGAATTGTAAATCTGCTCTAGAGATTTTTGGTGACAGAACTGTCACTATATGGCTGTACATACTTTGTGCTACATTAAGGGAAATTAGGGTGTGTATCCTGACTCCTGTTCTTTGTTGCCAGCCTTTAGGTCTTCTCAAGACTGAGCTGTTTGGTCTGCCAACAGCCTGGGTTGCTTAGCCCATCTGTCTTAGCAACAGGTGATGTCAGTGCTGTTCTAGGATTTGCAACATTGCCAGAAAGACAAGTGGCTGGTTGTCACTGCAGAGCTGTGTAAACGGACTGTGAACATCTGAGATTTCTTCTCTTGTGTATCTTAAGATACTCCCTGGGCTTTACCTGAGTGTAGGTTTATACTCTTGTGACCAGCCTTGAAATGTATTCTGACATGGAATACAGGTATGGGTTTATGAACTTAGAGATATTAAATAAAATAATCATTCCTGCTCAAAACATTCAACATTTAGGGCAGGAAAATCAATTAACTAAATAAATGCAGAATCAAAATGGTTTATCAGAACATTGAAAATTAGGAATGCCACACTTTGCTTTTTAGATTATGAGTGAGTGACAGAAGTGTCTTTTACCTGCTACTTTGCCAGTGGTAGGCACCAGTTTGCAGCTGATATGCAGGTGTATGAAATGCCTGTCATATCACTGACACATGTTCGCCAGATGCCACCAAAGATATCAGGCCCTACTAAAAAATAAGAAAACATAATTATTGCATTATACAAAGGGATGTACAAGGATTGTTGGTAAATTAAAGTTTAAAATAGAGATTAACCCTTGAGAATAACCATTTTTTAAATCCAGAGTTTTTTAAATATATAGGAGCACTTTTTGGGTTTCTGTTTTAATTGTGAAAATGGTCAATTTATTCATGTTGCTATTTCAAGTTTCTTTAATTCCAGTACTTATATAAATTCAGGAAGTAGAATTTCATTCTATCTGATGATTACTTATTTACTTATATTAATCATACAGTCAGAAAATACAGAATAAAAATAAATACTGAAATCTTGATTGAACATCTTAGAGAAATTAATGTAACTAAATATGTCCATACAGAGCTTGAAAATTTCAACAAAATTAAAAAAATATAATGTAGGAATCAAACAAAAAGCTACAAATGCTGTTATTTCTGCAAGAAACCCATTTTTCCTACTATTTCAGCTGGTTTAGATATCAAGAGTAGATATCTACTAGTCCTATAGACATCTACAGTAGATGTCTATAGGACTGCTTGTGAAACTATTTACATTTTATTGTATTTTTAATTCCTGTATTATAAATACTTACAGGCACTGCAGCTGTTTACTTTCATTCTAATGTGAATCTCTAACTCAAGTTAAATACTTAGGGAGACCTACTATGTTAATTTAGGGATCAACATTCTGATATATTTAAAATCAACTAAGATGACCCACAGACCATTAGCCTCTAGCAGATAATTACTCAGAAGCATCTCCTAGATCAGCAGCAAGCCTACAAGGGGACTCCTATTCAGTGTGACATGACCATCATATCTCCTGTCCTAGACATGAAAGACATTTTGTATTCATAATAATTTAATTTCCCTCTAATATATTGAAATTCAGGGAGATTTGTACTGGCACAGTGTATCAGATCACATCACAAGAAAGTGGTTTAATTGTGTTGTTGAAGACATTTAGACTATACAAACAACAGGTTGCAATGCTATTCTTTTAACAATCCAGTGGTCTGTGAATGTGCACATGTGCACAGCAGAACACTAGTTATTGCAGTAAAGGCAGTCTCTGCTTCTGCTATATATTTTCCCAACTGATATGCTCTTTTTTGGGGGGGTTGTCATATCATATAACACTTTTACTAGTTGACTCCTCCCACTTTTCTTTAAACCACATCCTGATTTTTGGCCTCAGAAACCAAACATATGCACAACTTGCAGAACAACACATGATATTGTTTCTGTATAACATCATACTGGCTGAGATATAAATTCTTACAGACAATTTTATGCGAATGAAAAATACCTACATTAAGACATTTTCCATAGTTATGCAATACATACCACAGTAGAGCATATGGTCTAGAGTCAGAAATCTTCACTTAGAACTATAACAAAAGCCCAATTCAGGCCTCAGATCTTCAGACAATGTAATTATGAATAAACCATTCTAATTTCTCTCTATATCATTTCTTCTTTATTCTGTTTTGGATTTCTGAGACTGAGCATCAGCTGGTTCATTGGTATGTCAAGGACATTTAAATTTTACCTATTTGATTTATTTGGTGTTGAATCAAATAAAATTATTATTTAGCTAAAGAAAGGCTAATACTTGGTGAAATTGTAACTTGTATTATGATTTAAAGATATATCAATAAGAAGAATTCATAATTTTGGGAGCAATTTATTTCAACATTTATTTTTCATTATTAGAAAGTAGTTTCTGATTTGTCAGTCTTTGGCTTCATGCATTTTTTCTGGTTTGGGGGGTGAGTGGGGAGGTGTGTTTGTTACGTTATTGTCCCTTCACAATAATGTCTCTTTGCACATGAGGCTTTTCTCCCACAACCTATAAACTTTAATCAAGTGACTCTCAATCCTGCCTTGTGATAATCAAACAGATTGAGTTTATACATTCACAGCAAATAATTTTCTCCTCCTATCAAATTAATCTCGAGTGCAATGTTGTGAGCTCTCCATCTTTTGTTCGACATCCCCACTAAAATATGGACAGCAGATCTACGGGAATTTTTCCAACAATTGCATAAGGATTCCAGGATTACATTAGGTCTGTTCATGCAGCTTCACAGTGGGAGCTCATGTCGAGTTGCTGGTCCACTATGGCCCATAAATCCTTGTGGAGTCAAGACATTCCAAGGCATTTTATCTCTTTTTTTTTTTTGGTGAAATTCCTTTGTATTGATGTATAACTTTGCATTCATCTCTCCTAAAATGCCCATTTTTTTTCAGTGCATCTAGCTTGTCAAGAGATCTCTTCCTTGATCTCACCATTAAGTACTATCAAGTAATCTTTTTGTCATCATTAGATCCTCAAATCCTTAATTTGGTAGTTTCTATAGTCACATCTAGGTTGATGATGGGACTGCTGAATAGCATTGGACCTAGTGCTGATCCCTGCTGGGTGCCATTTGAAACAATTCAGTAATAATTTTCTTTGTAAGTTATTTTTTTATGATATACTGAATACTGAAGCAATATAGTAGATCTTTTTTTTCTTATAAAAACATCATGCAGCATTACAAACTTTTATTATGCATTTAGCAATTATATCAGCAGAAGATAAGCATCCCATAGGCAAAGAAAAAAAAATATTGTCCCCATAACAAAGTTAACTCCCCGGGTTAATATTTTTCACTTTCTTCGCATCTAGCTTAATGTCTCCTTTTCAAAACATTTAATGTATTAATACTACTGTTTTGTTCCAGGACTGGAGGGATTCTGATTTGCCTGACATATCTATCTTAAAACATGTAGAAACTTTCTGAATTTTGAAATTGTCTTTGGGAAGCTCACAGAACTGATGCCAGACACTGGTGCATGTACTTTCTTCTGTTGGTTTTACACATTTTGCTAGCAGTTCATCTCTCAGACTGAGTAATATATGCTCTATAATTTGCCACCCGAAATAAAATCTATAAAACAGGAAAAAAGGTTCTTAACTAGTTTTTAATCTATACTTTGGGAAATATACCTTGTACTAATTTCTCTCTGTGAAAGAGAAAGCATTGAATCTGTTATGTTGACAGATAAAGATACATTCACATTCTTCTTAAAGCTTTATTTATGTCATAGCTCCCCTGATTTCCATCCCCTGGTATTTAAGGAAATTTGGTAATGTGCTTGAAAGGTGTTTAAGTTTTTACAAGTAAAGGGAAAGAAGGGGATGAACTTTGAGAAGAGGGGACTGATTTAAAATGTCTCCCTTCCAGAAGAAAGTTCTGGTGAAGTTTGTTAAAAAGAAGTTTCCAAGCAGTGCATTCTTTTTGAAATAAATCTAAGGCTTTTGAATTCATTGGACTTTTCTGTCTTTATATAGGTTAAATATCACAGCTAACAGCATGGTTATAATTACATGTCATTCTCTTTATCCTCTTTGTGCACTGCCAGTCGGCAAAGGTGTTTCATTTCACACATCATTTGTGATGTCCTATGGCAATACCACATATTTTGGGGAATAGTTCTTGAATGTAGTCATTAATCTCCATTTTGAGTTGCGTAATTCCAAATTCTGGACCCAATTCTGTAATTATTCAAAGCACAGAGTACTGAAGTCAATGGGTTAGCAAGACTATGCTCAGATCCAAAGAGTAAGAGTTACAGGTAACTTTAAATCAAACTACAATACTGTAGGATTTCCTGGTCCTACAGTTGGGCTGCCCTGGCCACAGCCCACATAGGGAAGCAAGTTACTCTATTTATGTGCAATTAATTACCCATAAGGTCACTGCAACAGGTGGGAAATGGGATTCATGGGATATTCTGGACAGTCTTCCCACATAGTGGATTGAAAGAAAGCTATTCTGACAGTCCTATTCCATTTGAGACAGCTACCACAAAGGAACACTATTAATTCCTACTGAGGCAAAGCAACTACGAGTCAACAGTGATCCAGACCCAACTTCAACACAAAGACAGCTTGTGAAATTGAAAAACAGGAATGAAACAAAAAATACTATACGTGTCTGAGAAACTCTATCAACCCTGGCAGAGATATTTATTGCTCACTGATGACTGAGAATCCTGTCTTGCCCAGGGACTAGTTGCAAGTTACTAATGGAGTAAAAATATGGGATGAAAAGGGAATGACAGTCTATGGCTGATTACTCTGATGTCACACTTTGGGAATGGCAGCCAGAAATGTGCAACTCATTCTGCCTTTAGAATCAAAGGCACCTAATTACAATTTTATTTATTTATTTTTTTAAATGCAGTGCTAATGACTTGTTTGTGCAGTAGCTGAATACCATATCCACTGCTATGTAAGCTAAGTTTTTTTCATTTTAACAATTCTAGTTGCAGCATCTGACTGCCTGCGCATAAATATCTGCCAATAGCTCATATGTCAATAGAGAGGAGAGATGCAGCAGAAGTGGAAGGAGTGACTGACAGGTAAACTTCATGATAAGATGTCCTACTCCACTTTGGAAGAACTGTTTTGACTCATTCACAAAACATAGTCTTTTGAAACTCCAACTGTGTTTGCTCAGACCTACGCCCTATTTTGTGGTGCATCGACAGAGGTTCAGCTCTATTCTTTCTTGTACTGGCTTCCTCCCAGATGTTTTTAATTTCTGTAATCTATTTTGCTAGTACTCGACTGTTTTTACCTTTAAATTATTTTTATACCTAGATTGCTTCTGCATGTTTAATACAAGATGAACCTAATCTTCCAAAACTTTATTACCAAATATATATGTATACATTTTCAGAGGTCTCAGTACTTGCAAAATTCTATTTTGGGTTAAGGGTTACTTCTATTATTTTCCAAATACTCTGCTGACAGGAGCTGTATTGTTAAATATCAAGGGAATAGTGGTTTTTTTCTCTATATAAGCCTTTCCTTCAACAGGTCCAAAATTAAGCATGTGCTTGGGTGACACACATTGATATTTACTTTTATTTGATCTTATTCTATGAAATCATCTTCAGCAAATTCTGCACATTTTAATCAGTTAATTATAGCATAGTTTATACTACCAAATATTTATCTGAAAGGAGTTCTCTGAAAGCACAGAAATGAAGAAAATTTTCTAAGTAAATGCATTGTGGTATATAACAAAGACAAACTTTATACCAAGGCACATTTTTCACATAGCATTAGATGGCTCCAGGGTTTGATAGTTTGTTTTTCTTCTACATGTCTGATGTAATCCATTACATGTGTAAATCTGTTTCTGAGTGTGTTCTTTCTTCAAATGTGAATTGCAATAATTCTTTCGCTGTGGCTGGTACTGTGACAGTGCTCATCCCTCTAAATCTGTGCAAACTGGCATTTTCTCCAAGTGCATAGCTCTCACCTTCCTAGGTTTTGCCAGTTGTCTTCAATAACCTTTCATATGAAGCAGTGTTGATATAAACTGTTGTGTCACAAATCAGACCGATTCTTAAAGAAAGATCAGGCTATTGACACTCAAATTGTATCCAGAGTCTATCAAAATGAGAGCAAGATCTGTAATTATTATTTTTAAGAAGCATAGAGGGTGGCCGGAAGAGTTGAAATAGGAACCTTTCCAAGTATATATCCTGAAGAAGGAAGAAGGGCAGTAATAAAACTACACTTCTGCCTGTAAAGAAGAAGACTATTGGAAGGATGGACTCATTAGCTATGTGCTGGGGGGTCATTCTCTATTTCTGCCTCATTACTATCATGCCATGTCTGTGTTCTAATTATATCCCAGATGAGAATACTACCTGGGAATACTAGTGAGCTGAAAAAGAAACCAATGAAATGGTTGTCCCAATGTCAGCATGAAAACCAGGACCATGGTCTTCTAAGTGCTCCAGTAAATTTGTAATTTTTGCTTCTGAGAGATGCCCAGCATTCAAATAGCTCCCCACAACTTCACATTCAATTCTGCTGGATTAAAAAAATCAAGATAAACCTCTGATGAGCTCAGTTTCCATATACTGACTGGGGAAAGATAGTCAAGTAGTCTGCACACTTCCTAGCTTCTACTAAGATGCGAACTGGGTGCAAGCTTACTGAACAAGTTGGCACCAGTCCTCAAGTTGATTGGCAGCAGTGTATAGTGACTGTATTGGGTATTCTCCTTCCCTAACCCTTCAAAACAGAGTCTTCTGGTGACTTCTTTGCTCCACTAGATAGCGGTGGGATTCTCTAGCCACTGTCCTCAGGAGTGGCACAACAGAACACGGGCAAGCTATAACAGATGGATGCTCTTATTCTTGTCAATGTTACAAATAAAACAAGAATATGAAAAACCCATGACTTCGTTTTTCAGACCACAAGTGAAGCTGAGTCAGCAAGTGGTGAAGAAAACAAC
Organism: Coccyzus lansbergi; assembly: GCA_033558105.1. Lineage (NCBI taxonomy): Eukaryota > Metazoa > Chordata > Aves > Cuculiformes > Coccyzidae > Coccyzus > Coccyzus lansbergi. The sequence continues at coordinate 1,572,256 of JAUMJK010000271.1, forward strand.
ATGTATTTATAGTGAATGAACAGTTCTTCTTCATGAAATTTTTGTAGCTAATCAGCTCAAATAGCTGCCTATCTAATACATACAATCTGCATAAAATCCTGCCAAATAAGTGCAGTTGGATGGTGTATTTGGCAGTGCTGAACAATTCTCTAAGCATATTAGATGTTCACTGTTAGAGTAAATAGACTAAGATCTGGTGAAGTTTGAAAAAAAAATGTTTTCTTTCATTCTATGTGCTGCTTCATATGTAAGTTTAGTTCCACAGGTTTTTGTAGAGGTAATGGTAGCAGGAGCAGAACCTGAAGTTACCAATTAACTGTTTCTTTTTAGATGTTCTAATTATGTTCTTAAGCTTTTCTTTCTTTTTTCCACTTCCCTCATACTTTTTTTAGGCATATAAAATGGGTTCACCTTGAAACCGTTTCAGTGTGAAATTCGTAGAAATCCAGCAACTGTATTTATATCAATAAGTTAAATTCTAAGTACAACCTCCAAGTATTTTTGTGTTGATTATTGTATAACTGTGCATCTGTTTGATACACTTCACTCAAGTGTCAGAGTTTGATATTAGTATGTATTTCATACGCGATTAAAAAATATGTATCACATGCAAAACACACTATCATTAAGGAGATTATGCCTTCAAGTGGGATTTTAAGGAGGAATTTTAAGGAGCAATTTCAAAACTACCGTTTCTTGCATTTGATATAGATGACTTATTTCCTACCTTTGAACATCTATCACAGACCTCTTAAACTCTCAATACCTTTGCTTTAATCACTTTATATTACTTCATCCTCTTCTTCCTCCCTGAACTTTTAGAGGTACAGGTAGCCATGAACAAAGGTTCAGAGAACAAAGTTTGCAACAGCGTATTCTATTGATGTTAACTTCTCATGAATTCCAGCACATGGATTTATCTGTGTAACTCCCATTAAAATTAATAGGAACCATGTGACTCAAACTTCTGCATACTGAGCAGTTTCCTTAGTGTACTGAAGAGTTTGAGTCCCGAAAAAAAAATGATGACAATGTATCATTCAAATATCGCATGTATTTTGTGTATTATAGAGTTTTGAAGAAACATCTAGAAATGCTACTTTTGCATCAGAAGTGAAAAGTAGCAGGCAGTTTAAGTTATATTGAAAACTTTGGTATAGTTTTCATCATAGTGATAAAACAGACTACCATGTTTGCAATTTCCACTCTAACTATATAATTTTTTAACTTGGAAAGCCACCAGGAAATCAATAAATTAAGCATTTTTCAGAACAATGGCTTAAGCTTGGTCTTACTCTTTAATCATTTAAACTTATTTTAAATGACAGTCTATTAAGAAGCCATTAATATAAACTTAATTTTAAAATGAGGTTTCAAGGAAAACTTAGACTTGAATAAGCTACAGTAGGAATAGGCAGAAACTGATGAGATGACTTTCAAAGGAATAATGCTATAAACAATATTTATGATGCTATGCCCAAGCAATTTGAAAACAAAGGCTATAATTTACCTTTGAATTATAGATAGACATGTATATCTATGTCAATATTTAGAAGTCCACTGACTTAATAGGAAGTTATATAAGTATATGCATGAGGACATGTGCAGATAATATAATGAAATAAATGGACTTTCTTCTGAGCCATAGACTCATAGAATCATAGAATAACCAGGTTGGAAGAGACCCACTGAATCATCGAGTCCAACCATTCCCATCAATCACTAAGCCATGCTCCTCAGCACCTTGTCAACCTGTGCCTTAAACACCTCCAGGGAAGGTGAATCAACCACCTACCTGGGCAGCCTGTTCCAGTGCCCAATGAACCTTTCTGTGAAAAATGTCTCTAAGTGGCACAGAGAAACTCTCAAGACGTTCCAAATGCCCTCTGATTTTGTAGAAAATCCCAGTTCCTTCTTCCCCTTCCCTTCTTCCTACTCCTTCCTTTTTCTCCTCCGCTTTTTACCAGGGTGTCTTCTGCCTTTACATACTACTCACAACTAAATCTTGTGAAGTTGTGAATTTTCTCACGTCACTGATCTCCAGGAAAGCTCTCCAGTTGAATCCTCTTCAGCAAAGCCATCTTCTGATTTATTAGGAAAAAGTAAGGAATTATGTTTCTCAAATTTATGCTACAAAACAAGAAAAAGATAATCAACATTTTTTCAGTAAGGTATAAGAGTTGCAGTATTGACCTTTGGGAAATTTAAATTTGGTGCTTTCGTTTTTGCTATTACAACATGTCACTGAAGGTAAAGAATTTGATAAGAATTAAGAACTACCAGTGCCAAGCTGTCTACTGTCCTCATAAAAGGTGTAATAAATAGTGCTTATAGGCTATAACTGCCTGACAAAAATAAGAATATTTATTCTAAGTGTTTTATTGAAGTTCCTCAAAAGAACTTACAGTCCTCTTGTGTGGCAAAAATAGATAAGTAAGTAGGTAAACAGGGACCATTTAACTTCCATTGCAATAATTTTCTCAGGAGTTGGTGTGGATGGCATTGCAGAAAGAACAGCAGAGTCAATGGTCTCTCAGTAGTGCACAGGAACAAAAAACTGTGTTTTATTGCAGGAAGTGAAAGTAAAGGGGAAACTTCTGCACAATTAGGTGCAATTCTTATTAAATCAGAGTTGAGATGTGTCCTGGCAATAAAATGTCTTAACAAAACAGTAGCTTTCAGTATGTAAAAAACATAAAAAAAAAAAAAACAGAAAGAAAGAAAAAAATCAAATTTTCTCTCACTTAAGAGATGACAGAAATAACTATACAGAATTTACTAAACCAATCTAGTTTGTTTATTTTTGGCTCAGGAAATGCTGTCACTTCTTACCATTTCATACTCTTCTGTTCTTTAATTGGTTGAATATAGGATCAACTGCTATGAACTTCTGCTATTTTCATCAATCCTATGAAATATACCCTTGTCTATTTCAGCTTATCTGTTTCATCATTGTCACAAACAGCATCTACATGTTGGTGTATCAATGGTGCTGAGAAGTGTTGATGCAACTAATGTTTTCATAGTACTTTGACTAGAAAAGTGTAGCATAAATATTTTATATTATTGCTATTATTGTTTTCAAAGATGTCTTTACTGAATGTGTTCTCTGCTTTGAGATGCAAATATATAGATGAATGGACTTACTTAGTTCTGCTGCTTCTGAAATTACCTGGCAATATGAGTGAGATAGTTTGGGTGGTGTGTTTGTTAGATATTCTTTTTCCTGATATATTTTTCCTCCTATCAATTACCAGATACTGTATGGTAGATTGTGGCTTGCAGTGATCAGAAAGAATGCTGATACAAGGTATTGTCAAAAGCAGAAACTGAGATTTTACTCATCTGCTTGAGATGCTTTACAAATAAATTATCATCATAACAAAAATGTCAGTCTTATTCACGAACCATAGAGGACAGTTCTGGGTTTCATACTAATATGCCTTCTATATTTCTTGCTAAAATATATGATTTTTTTAAAAAAATCATTAGATACTTCTGAAAAAGTTCAAGATTTTAATGTCTCTCTCAGTCTTCAATGATTGAGAAAGCAAAATTAAAACTTATGTAAAGAGGAAAATTTAATCATGGATTTGAATCTAATACTTGGGCATTAGCCCCAAATGTTTACTAATTATGCCCTTAAGTAACACCTCAGGATCAGAAAAGCTAAATGGGCTAAAGAATGTGAAGAAAAACAACTATTCTTTAAAAAATTAAAATTGTTCATTCAATTAAAAAACCCTTAATAAAAGTCCGTACTTGAGTTCAAGTTGCCCACGGGAAGGTCTAATTCATGCTGGCTATTAATGAAAACCTTATATGACTATTAAGGAAAAACCGGCAAGTTACCACAGCAACGTTAGTAATGCTTGTTAACATATATAAGAAACAAAACCTGGATACTTATAATGCACTCTAAATTCTACTTTTATTAGGTCAAACTTAGTAAAATTTTAATAGCTTGAAAAGATCTGCTATTTCAGCTACTGATACATTCCTATGTATATTTTTAAATGCTGTCGTGAAATTCCTTTATTTTGTAGATGACAAATCTACTGTTTGATTAAACATGAACCAATGTCTGACAATAAGTTGGCCATTGTAATAAAAGTTTGCTCATTTCACTTAGTATAGAGGTAATATTTTCTAAACTGGAACTTCTATCAAGCATTTGTGCAATATATATCAATGTCTAGAACTGGTTCTTAAAGAAATGAAGATGACTAAGGTCTACTTCTAATAAAAGAGTTTAGTGAAACTGATAATATTGAGAACTTACATATTGCTTTTTGAGAAACTCCAGAGCTTCAGGTATAAAGACAAAGTAAACATTATAGTTCCTATTTGGAAAGAAAAGGAATGATGAGATACTAATGCATTATTTTTAAGATATTTTCATTTCTGAAACCACATATGTTTTTTATTGCTGAAAATATGCCAGCTGGCATTCTGAATTGCATACCATATCACTTAAAAAAGTAGATTTTACATGTTTTAGTCAAAGTTGACTAAAAGGATACTACGAAAATGAGGGAGAAAAATAAGCATTTTAATTTACAACTATGTTCTAAACACTGGATCACAGCTATCTTCATATAAACCAAAATCAATGGCTTTCATATAAAACCTTTCCAATTTTTCCAGAAAACGTTTGTAAAGGTTATGTATAATGAACTGGTCTGCATTTTTGCATAGTTGTTTTCTTAGACTATCAAAAAAACAACTGTAGAGCACAGTTTATTACACAATGACACCAAATTAATGTAGTAGTTTGGAGCAATGACTGTAAACCATTGATAAGTAACACAGCCATCAATTTTTCCATTGGTGACTTAACTTCAGCAACACAGTTGGTAAAAGTTTTATTGATTTTGCCTTTTTTTTACAACATTGGTAACATATCCACTGATTGCACATGGAGATGTCAACACAACAAATATTACAAACTTACAAAAGCACTTATTACAAATAAAATACAATTTCAAACTGCATCACTGTCATCTTTGAGTTATATCTTGGAAAACTCTGGAGTAAGAGTAAAATTAGAGCTTCTGGTCTCAGTCAGTAATACCACAGCTTTTGAAAATTATGCTATAGCTGCCTGTTAAAACCCAGGATGTGAACAAACTGAATATCTGTCAACCTGGAACAGAGATATCTTTGTACTTAGATCTAGTAGTACTGACATGTATACATATATATATACACACACACACACACATATATATTTTTATATATATTCTCCACCCTCTCGAGTTTCTGTGAATTCTCAAATATCTTCACGTGTACTTTTTAATTGTTTTGTAGCCCAGTCTGCATTTTGAGTGCTCTCTTTGCCTTGTGCTCTCTTTGCAGCACACAATTCTCTCAAAAAAAAAAATCTCAGAACATCTCATTTCACACTTCAGAAGCTTCCTTCATTTTATTTCTTTCCTGATCTTTTTTTATTAGACTTCTTTTCTCAAGCAGAGGATCTCTCTTTGCTGCCCATTTTTTGGGGGAGGAGTGTTCCTGTTCCTCACAAATATATGTGGACAGTCTCTTAACTTTCCCTGCTCCAAAACATTGCTGTGTTCTTTCTCTGCTCTGGTATACGCAGGACAAAGCTCAGCAGACTTTAAGCCTAATTCTGTTGCTGATTTTGACACGGGCTGCATACAGGTCTTCCACCTGACTGATTTCTGCCAATTTGATGAGTTTCAGTCTTGGCATGAGCCTGCTGTTGGCAGAAGTGGGCATGCCTGGAAGCTGTTTAAGTAAGACGGCTCTGGGGTGGCTTTTGGTCATTGTTTTTTATTTGTTTGTTTGTCCATGTCAAAGGTAAAAATTCTGTTCCCATAAGGACTTTCTTCTTCAGTGCCATTTAGCTTTCCTGCCTATCTCTGATGTGATAGACACTGATGTATCTAGTCATATTAAGTCTTGATAATATATTTGTTCTATTTAGTCTGTCTACTTAGGTGACTATTTTTTAGGTCCTATTTTTCATCTTCACAATTTATTTTGCCTTATGCATGTCTGTCATTGTGGTGCTTACTAATCCAATTTAGTTTGTACAAACTGGTACTTGGAATAATATTGCATTCTTCCTTCTATGGTTCCTGTTCCCTAATATTTTCTAGCAACATTGTGCCACTGCTCATGTTACCACATGGATGCTGGCCCTTTTGTTTTGTCTCCAGTAGCAGCTATAATCCAGCACATTCACTGCAAGTTTGGTACAGAAGAGTCATTAAAGATCATCTAGTTCCAATCCTCCTCCCATGGACAGGGACACCTTCCAGTAGATCAGGTTGCTCAAAACTTCAACCTGACACTGAATGCTTCCAGGGAATGGGACTTCTACCACCTCTCCAGCACCCCACCACATTCATAGAGAATTATTTATTCCTTATATTTCATCTAAATCTACTCTCTTTCAGTTTAAAGGCATTACCCCTTGTCCTATCACTACAAGCCCTTGTATAAAGTCCCTCTCCAGGTTTCTTTCACGTCCCCTTTAGGTACTAGAAGGCTGCTATAAGGTTGTTCCAGAGCCTTCTCCTCTACAGGCTAAACAACCCCAACTCTCTCAGCTTGTCTTTGTAGGAGAGGTGCTCCAGCTTCCTGAGGATCTTTGTAGCCCACCTCTAGACTCATTTCAACAGATCCACGTCTTGCCTGTATCAAAGACTCCACAGCTGGACGCAGTACTACAGGTAAGGGTCCACAAGAGTAGAGTAACAGAATCATGTCCCCTGACCTGCTGATGGTACTTCTTTTCATGCAGTCCAAGGTGCAATTGGCTTTCTGGGCTGCGAGAGCATTGGCTAATGTTCAGCTTCCCATCCGCCAACACCTACAACTCCTTCTCTTCATGGCTACTTTCAATCTGTTTTCTGCCCAGCCTGTATTTATGCTTGTGATTGCCCCAACTCATGTGCAGGACCTAGCACTTGACATTGTTGAACTTCATGAGCTTCTCACGGGCCCATCTCTTAAGCCTGTCAGGGTCCCCCTGGATGGCATCCCTTCCCTCCAGCATGTTGACCATGCCACACAACCTTTAATCCCACAGTCCATGTCTGCCACAAAGATGTTAAACAACACCACTCCCAGTACCAATCCCTGAGGAACATCACTCATTGCCGGTCTTCATTTGAACGTGGAGCCATTCAGTGTGATTCTTTGAGTAGTCTTTCCAATTTAGAGACAACTATGTTGTAAGGGATGGTGTCAAATACTTCACACAAGTTCAGGTAGATGACTGTTTTGTCCAGGCAGTCTTTGACCAGACATTATTGCCTACTCTTTTATTCTTCCACCAGTAACAATGTCGCTTTTAAATGTAGAATGCTTGAGATGGTTGCCCTACAAATTCCTAGCAATCTATCTCATGTAGAGACAATAACAATTTGCCCCTTGCTATAAGTTTAAAGTAAACCATATCAATAGATGCCCATATTTAAATACTACCCACTATACTCTTGACTCCACACTCCCTAACAGTGCAGTGAAAGAAAAAAGAAATTGCTTGAGGCCTTTATTTACTTTTTACAGTGAATTATAGGCAGATGGGCTACAGAGAAATGACATTATATACTGGTAAGTTTCAACTAAGGTACAATTTCTTCTATAATTTACCATGACAGCTTGAAAATTCTAGGTCTTAATTGCTTGATATGTATTTTTTCACTTCTTCTCCTAGTCTAAAAATATACAGTCAATAGTAGCAGAAAATACAGGACAACAGATGTGACATAGAATGAAATTCTTCATTTAACATATGAGTATATTTCCTCCACCCAAAAATTAAAAAAAACATGAAGAAAAAGAAATACCCTAATTATATTTTTCCAAGATTTATCTGAATTTAGGAATTCAGGATTAAGAGTGTGCTACTTAATTAGAAAAGCAGCTTACTTCAGTAGGAATTCCATACTGTATTTGTACTTAAAAAGAAAAAGAGATGTCAAGTGGACCTCTGCATATTTGTCAAGTATTCTTTGAAATCATTATTCTGTGTCCTTTCCTGCTGTTTTCCATAATTCATATTTTCTCATAAATCTAATCTAAACATGTTTTTATATGTTGGAGTTATATCTGTAGTCAAGCGTTTGTGGATGTGAAGAAGGTGTGTGAGTTTGAAAATATATCTTTACACACATGGTATTTCAGATGTTCTTATTCACCATTTCCAAATGAAAGATGTTCAACTGGACTCTTCTCCCTTCAGAGTGAGGCCTTTTAATTTTCATTATTCCTTTATGTTGGACTGAACTTTGGCTTTGCTTTTACATTTATTTTCCCCTTCGTTGGCTTACTTGCCTTTCCACACCCTCCCTATTCCTGTAGTCATAAGCACAAAGAATGTTATTTTATTAGCATTGAAGAATGCTGAATTCCACTAGTATGAATACTTCAGTTTTGGCATAAAACAAGGCACTGTCCAAGGAGCAAGAATTCTACGCTACTTCCAAACTCAGATCTTTTCTGTGTCAATGAAGTCTTCTCTGCATCCAAGATATCAAACTGCCATGCTTTTGTTTTTTAAAATCAGAACTGAGGAAATACATCTGATTTAAATAACTTAGGTTTTTTAAAGCAACAGTTCAAATATGTCCCTATTTTCTTGCCTCTCAATGTGAGTTCAATTGAGTCCCTCAGGCAGAGAATTTTTTAGAGAATCATAGAATCATAGAATAACCAGGTTGGAAGAGACCCACCAGATCATTGAGTCCAACCATAGCAGACATCTCTGCTTCATTCATTCATGCACAGTTAGAAAGACAGGAAGTTATTGTAGTATATTTTCATTATGGTCTAGATGTGAAATTCTCTTTGTGGTTGCAGTGCACCTTGAAATTGTACTCTGCATTGGTGCATCACTGGTCATCTTCTTTAGTACACAACTACCAGAATGAAAATATCAGATAGATTTTCATGTTATCTAGGACTTGATAACTTCAATACTTTTAAGAATTTTTAATTGAAAGCATTTAGTTGAAGGTCCAGGGTTTTACAAAAAGTGCATATTTTAATATTACTGAACATGACTGCCAGCATCAACCATTCCCACTGAACTATGGTCTAAAAAAGTTTAACTGAAACCTCTCAATACAGCATGATGGATCTAGCAACGGATTTGAGATATTCATTTCATTAGTTTCAGTTTAAAGGGGGGAGTACTAACAGCAAATGTTTCTGACAACAGACATCTAAGATTTAGGGCAGTAAGAAAGAAATCCTTGAGTATTAGAGGCAAATTAAAAATGCAATTCTGTAAACTTTAGCTGTCAATGTAGATAGGCAAATGTAGCTAGTTTTTGGTTCTCATTAGTGTTGTTGCAGAACTTTACACTCATTGTATTTATGACCATTCTGCAAGCTTCCACAGCAATTAATTTATGTTTAATTATTTTTCATTCTTCTTCAGCTTAAATAGCTCTCCTCCTGCTGCATCATGCATTTATTTATGCACTTGTCTATTCCCTCTGTTTCCTATTTGCTAAGCTAAACAAGTAAAAGTACTTTTCAGATGTAGCCTGAGCTTCTTAATATCTCTTTTCTGCTTCACTGAAACACTTCTGGTCTGAATGCAACTGTCTCGCAACAGAAATGCATGTGCTAGTCTAGATACAATCTTGCCAAGACCTTGTGTAAGTGGTACTCTCTACCAGTACTAGAAAACATTCCAGTACATCCCAGGATTATGCTTTCCTTTTTCATGGCAGCTTCACATTGCTAGTGATAATCGTCATGTGATTGACTGATTAAACACGTATCTTTCTCCTCCTTTACTATTTCCAGCTGATGAACTCCCTGCTTATAGCAAAAATTCTCATTATTAGTCCCTAAGTGCATGACCTTATGCTTTCTACCATGAAATTTCATCTTGCTTCTGTTACTACAGTTGTCAAGGTCATCTAATGCTTCCTGTCTGATATTCCAGATCTCCTCAGTACTGGCAACTCCAACAAAGTTTTTTTCATCAGAAAAATTTCATTAGCATGCTCTCAGTATTTGTAACAAAGCCATTAATGAAAATATAAAATAATATGGTCCTAAGAGAAATCCCTGAGGAACTCCACCAGTGATTCTCCAAACTTATAGAATCATAGAATCATAGAATAAGCAGGTTGGAAGAGACCCACTGGATCATCAAGTCCAACCATTCCCATCAAACACTAAACCATGTCCTTCAGCACCTCATCCACCCTTGCCTTAAACACCTCCAGGGAAGGTGAATCAACCACCGACCTGGGCAGCCTGTTCCAGTGCCCAACGACCCTTTTGGTGAAAAAGTCCCTCCATAAACTTGGGTAATGGATTTGTCCATCATCATTGGCAATGGGCACATTATCCCATTGGCATGGGTTTTTGATTAAGCAGACATTGTTTTTTTGTAATTCGCTGTCACAGGGCTCAAATGGATCCAGTTAATTTAGCTTTAAAATTCTACAGGCAGAAAGTACAGGCAGAAGTCCCATGTTCATGTAGGGTCAGGGAAACAAGTACCTGCTGCAAGCATGGCAGAAACCTTAACATAACACCCTGTGTCAATGTCAGTTACCCCACGACTCTTTTCCCTACTAACTCATGTCAAGGGAAGTTGCTGGATGTCGCTAGATGTGAACCACAATTTCTGGGGACACACAGCCTGTGAGCGAGGTGCGAGTGGTCTGGGGAGAAGTGCCATGCAATGTGCATGAGAAACCAGCATTACGCAGGGTGGCAAGCACTTCCTACCACAACACCTGCAATCCGTGGCAATAGAGGTGTGATAGCATGTTAAAAAGTAATATTCCACAGTTAAAATGTAATTTTCCATAGGAAAAATATTCCCTGTACCTAGGAGCAAATCTAGGATTACAAAAGTGACCTAAGCAGATGCAAACAGTTGTAACCACAAGCTACCAATAAAACAATAATCTCAATTTAAAGCCAGCATTTAAAGAAACCTTAGTTCCAAACAGCAAAGACTGAAACAGGCTCTCAGGAAGAGGAAAACTCACGTTTAAAATATCACACAGCACATCACTATCTAGCTAAAAAACCAACAGAAAAATCCAGCCAAACTTTACAAACAAGATATAAACAAATTTCCTTTTGCAATAAGGATACTGGATATAAAAGTTAGGGAATACGCTGCTGCATGGTTACAGGGAGGTTGCTCTTCCCCTCCGCCCAGTGTCTTCGCTCTGCCTAGCTCTTGTTTTCAGTTTTTCCAGATGTGCTCTTGGCTTGCAGGAAGAGCCCTTTCTGCCCAGGACACAGGCGAGGAGAGGTCAAACTCCTTCCTGATCCATTTCTTTGTTGCCTATTTCATGTCGCTAAGCCAGTGATGGATACGATATAAGTTCAAGAAGTATCTCCTTTCAACAGAAGTCATATTTGTCTCCTGATTAAGTCATGTTACAATTCTTGTGCTAATCACCCTATTTAGCTAGTTCCCTATGTGGTACTGCAATAAAGTTAAGAAGCTCAGAGCAGTTTTACTGTAGAGGAAGAATTATAAACAAAATGTGAAAGTATGGCCTAGGAGAGACAATTCAATCAAACCAGACCTGCATATCACCCAAATTATTAGGAATGTCGGACATGAGAAAACAAAACATTACTAATGATGTAAGTACTAAATCTACCGAGAAACATTCAGTGAAAACTAGAAAATCAATGAAATATCTCTAAAATACTGGTTTTCAAATGACGACTTATAACAAATAAGTACTTCATTATGCCTGGACATAAGTATGTTATTGCATCCAAACGATGCTGCTTTACATTCACTTAGTATAACATCGTTATTTAAGCAATAATGGTGCAACGTTCCATTGTAAGTTGGTTGTTCAGTTAATGAAGTGCCTGAGGTGAAGGCCACTGCTTTACTTGCCCAACACAAGATTTTATTAAGAAACAAGCATTCATCTTGATCATGGCAGCAATTCAGCATCTACTAAACTGACAGCTCTATCTGGAAATAAGTTTCTATCACAAACAAAGTGATATTTGCTGTCATCTGACAAGTGTACTTCATTCCCTACCTAGATTTAACAACTGAGACTCCTCTACTGTGCGGAATCAGGTTTCTTGCTTTATACCAGTAGAATATACTCATATTGTCAGCAGTTATATTTATTGCCCAAAGATATTTGACTTACTGATAGCTATCACTGCCAAAGATTAAGCCCATTCACTGATTGCTGCTCATTATATATGAGTGATTTTTTAGGTTATTTTTAAAAACTAGGATCACTTCACTGATTTTACTAATACGATGGCCCCAAAAGCAGCGATATTTCTCCTCAATTGATATGGCAGTGAACAATATCAGAAGAAGGTAGAATGCCAGGCCTGGAGCAGGGAGAGGTTAATTCTGGTTTGCTGTCCTCTGCCCTTCCACCATCCCCAAAAGAATTGAGTAGAACCACTTTCTTAAGTGTAACCTATACATTCATAAAGACTCACGTCTTCTGACTAACAGAGTGCCATAGGTATGTGAAAACTCACAAGAGAATTCAACATTGAAGGAGCACACTCTCCTATTATGCTTGTGATATCTGGATAGCCGAGAGGAGAACTAATACAGAACAGTATGTTGTATAATCATTGAAGTTTTCAAAGATCTCTTCCTCAAGTTTTATAAAAGAAAATCCACGATGCAGAGACCAGGGTACTTATTGTTCATTATTTTTCCATGACATTATCCAGGTAGTAAACCCTTAGTTGAGTGAAGCTCCGGAGATACTGTACAGAAGTAACTAAAAAGTTAGGAATTTTCTGTCAGTGTGCAGGGGTCACTCAACTGTGATATCTCCTCACCAAAGTAAATCAGGAGACAAGAGATTTAGGTCTGCATTTCAGCCTGAAGATTCAGTGACAATGGTTAGATTCTACCCAAGTCAGTTAGTTTGGAAGCTGGAGGAAATCACCACCTGGGGCTGTGTTAAGCACTTTGTATATTATAGTTTTAACAGGGATTATGTGGTATTCAATAATTGCCTTTATAGTTTGGCTTATGCCACACATTTCCCTCCAGGTCTCCTCCCCTTTCCCATAGCATTTAGAAAATTCTTGCTTCTATACCATTGATGAATATAATTTTATACCGTGTTAGAAAGAATTGATTTAAAAAATTATGTACTATAGGTAAAAAATATTTTATATTTGAACTAAAATATGCCACAGAATTAAGTCAAATCCTGAGTGGAGTTAGGACAGCTTTGCAGTACCTCACTGATTGAAATTTGGATCTAACATTGATAATTTCTGGATCAATATTGTTAAATTTGATTAAATCTGCATGACAACCATGCCTTTTATTTGATCCATTATAAGGAAAATATACCTTTCTTACTGTTCTCAATATTTATGAATAATCACAAATCTGTAGGTGATGAATTCTATTCTGTTATCTCTTCTCAGGGAAAACATAACATACCGATGCTATTACTTTACCCATTTCTACTGTTTTACCAATGGATTAAAGCTTATTTGTGTCTAGCAGAATATCCTGCTCTTTTGCCTAATCCTTCAGTCCAGCCACTCCACAATGCATCAGTTGTTGCCCCAGTTGTAAAGCAGTACATGTCCTTAACCCATCAGCTGGAAATCTCTCTATAGTATGTCAGGTATATCTGCAATATTTGTTCAAATTGAAATTTAGATGCTGTCTTCACATGAAACAAGACATTTTATATTTCTGTGATTTGAAGTTAATGTTTTTTCCAATCCCAGACAAAAAGAGAGTTCTGATTATCTGTGGAGGATGATCCACAATTCTTTTTTCATTCATCCTGGAATAGCAAATGAGTACGTTTACTCTGTCATGTGAAAAGATGATACCCTGAAACCACACTATTGAGCCTGTCACAGCTGTGTTAGAGGGAGGTGACCCATTTACTGACAGAAAATACTAGAATGTATAAAGCTAGGCTGAGATTTTATTTAAACAAAACTGGCCCCGATATGAACTACTTGCTCAGACAATGGAGTAAGTAATGATATTTTAACTGCTAGCCTACTATGACCAGATTGCTACAACTCAGAACACCATTTTAATTTTTAAAAATGCTTTTCATCATGATTTCATTCTAATGCACCTTCTCTAGAACATGTTTTGAAAGACATTTTGCTAGTGTTGTTTAAAATTTACTTGAAAATTTAGACTATCTCAGGCACAAGCAGTACAAGGATTGTTCTTAGGCATTACAAATGGCATTTGAGAGATGCACAATGGGATTATTATTTGGGTATTTTTTTTCATAGATGTTAACACCAAGACAATTCATAATATTATGCTATTGGCTTTCCATTATGGGCCTTCATATTTTATCCTGCTGCTCTGTACTGAGTCCAATAACTTCTGTTTGAATAAAGCATATCTTCCAGGAAGAGAATCTGTCTTGATCTGCAGACATTAAAAGATAGGGAAGCGATCATAGCGTTTTATAACTTGTTCCAGTGGTTAACCACTCATGGTTAACATGTGGCTTAGTTCAGCTTCCAGTCATTAGTTCTTGTTATCCCTTTCTTTTCCTGATTAAAGAGCACTTTAGTACTCTGTGTTTTCTCATTGTGAGAGTACTTATACTTTCACAGTTAACTCTCTGTCAAGTCACCATTCAATCTTCCTTTTAATAGACTAAACAAACTAAGCTCTTAAAGTCTCTCACTGTAGGCATTTTATACAACCTTGAATTATTTTGTGGCTCTTTTTTTACAACATATCCAGATTCAAGAAAAAACAACAAACCAAAACTCTTTAAACAATAGGCAACAGAAATGGACCAAGTGTTACTTCTCTGTCTCATTATTGCAAAATAAAGATACAGAAATTCACAGAATCACAGAATCACAGAATCACACAATCACAGAATCACAGAATTCATTCAGTTATTTATAGGATTCCAACTGCTGTTTTTCAGAATTGTACTTGTACTTAACTTTTGCACTATGATACTTAGAGCTTCCTCAGGCATTGTGTTTCTGGACAAAGATGCTAATCCTACTGGGTTAGCCTGGATCATTTTCTCCCATGCATAGTTTTGCATTTGACTGAGTTGCAACAGGGATTTTTTTAATTATTTTTTGAATGATCTCATTTTACTAGCAATTCAGAATGCAATGCATAGCTCTGTTGTCCTATTCTTTACTGATTATCAAACCTTTCTGCCACTCACAATTTTTTTCTAAGAATGGTTTATGTTTATGTTTTAACTCAGAGATGGAGATGTTGAATAACATTGAGTCTAATGTTGATTCCTGAGAAGCCCCCTAGGATCACTTTCATTTGATAATAACTTACCACTGACTAACTCTTTTTTGAGATCATGCATTTACCAAGTTCTGCATTCATCTACATTGTGCTCTGTTGAATTTGCATTGTGTTGTCAATGATCTGAAACCAGATTCTAAAAGTATGCTAGTTATGGTGGCAGGAATTCTGAGCATTCATTGGGACAAAATAAAACACACGTAGTTGTTGAGACTGCAAAGCAATGAATTCCCTTCACTTTTCAGCTGAAAATATTTCTACAATATGATAAGTATTTCTATAATTCTATAATTTAGGTGGTGTCTTTTCGTATCTATGAAGGTATTGCCTATATTTCTCTATTTACAAAATAAATCTGGAAAGAATAAATTGTTGGACAAGAAACTAGGAAGAAAAAAACCAAACCCAAACACTTCTACTTTTCATTTTAGTTATTCATTTCTTGTGCAGCAGCAGAAGGACAGCAGCTGTCCTATTCAGTGCTGTAGAAACTCATGCAACGCACATTGCACAGTTTGCTCTCTTTTCCTTCTATTCCAAATGGTGCGTGTGTGGATACTAGGCAGGAAGAACAAGAACTCATTTTTAGGATATTAGGTCCTGAGAGGACTCTTCAAATACAAATGGGGCTGGACTAATATGATTAATTTAGGAATCCTCTGAGACTTAAAATTAGATGTAACTTCCATCTAGTATCTTCAAATACAGAAGCTTCAAATCCTAATTATTTAAATTGCTAGTCCATGCCATGGAAGAATTTGCTTGGAATAGGACAGTCATCCTTAAGGCATCTTAATACAAAAAGATTTGAAAATGCCACTAAAATTGCAGAAGGACCAAACACTTACAGTTGGCTTTGCCACCTCACCAGGGCCATCGTGGATCCTGTTACTAATGCAGGGGTTAGAAGCAAAATTCCAATTAATGCTGATGAACTGTTTACCAGCTGCATCATCTACTGAGATAAAACCAGTGAATAACAGAGGCACAAACAGAGGGAAGTTAAGGTGAAATAGAATTTTACCATATAGCTCCTATATTTTGATCCAGTGGGAAGTGTCCCTGCCCATGGCAGGGGGTGGAACTAGATGATCTTTAAGTTCCTTTCCAGCCCAAACTATTCTATGATTCTACTTGCTATAGACACAAAAATGTCAAAACAGACTAGCACAAATAATTTCTGAGGACACAAAATTAGTTAGTGGACTAACTACTGTGGCCCTTCACAACAGCTCACAGCCTTTAAAATACCAAAGGTTTATAAAGATATACCTCTTTCTATAAGAGAGTAAATGAAAATAAATGTGAATTTGCTTTTCTAAATGACCAACTGACAACCCAAAAAGCACAGTACCTTCTATATTGGGCTTTGCCAAAAGGGTGCCCTTATCAGCATCCTTAAAGATCTTGATAGACTGATTGAACGACATCCTAGCAAATTGATGTAGTTATTCACTGATTTTCCCTCCAGCCCAAACTTGCCTGAAGACAAGTTTGAGCTGATGTGCTCAAATGGACCAGATACTACATTCTTAAGTCAACTCTTCCTCTAACTTTCTTTCAGTTACTTAAGGTTACATATTTGTAATTTAAGACCAGTGCTAAGAATGATAAACCCTTAAAATAATTCATACATTTCAGCTTTCATCACATTAAGATACTTTAACGACTATGGTAGCATTTAACCTGTTTTCACTGGGAGTTAGTTCTCTTTATAGCATGTTTGAACTGACCTTGGTAGCTGATCTTTCTATCTTTTATCAATCCCAAGTCTTTTGAATCACCAGGTTACCAAGTTGTGAGACCCTGTCATCTTCACATGTGTACCTAGACTTGCTTATCCTTGCTACCCAATCTGTGTCTTCAATAAAGTGACAGGAAAGGTACATCTAGGTCCAGTCTGCTATATCATGACATCAGTCCCATAGGAGCCTCGCAGTCAAAAGATGGTAATTTTATTTTCAGCATGAATTTATGATAACTAAGAGCAATTCATAGCCTACAATCTGACATGGCATCCTTTTTTCCCCATCCTTTTTCTTTCCCCTCCCTCCTCCCCCAAGATCTTCTTCAAAGTGGATACAGCATTCTAGTATTCTCCATCCTTTTCTATCCACTAGCTGGTTTCCTTCCATATAAATGACTCATTGTAGAGGAGAGTAGCACTTTTGCCCTTTGTGGCATGCTCCTTCAGTGCAGCAGCTACGGATCTAAATAAAAGGCAGCATGTTTCCAAGCACTTTTTTCTCTCAGGACTCACTTGCTAAAATAGAAAACCAAATCCACATGGTGATCATATTTGCTACCTCAGGGACTAATTTTCTTTTACCTCTTTTCCTGTGTTCCAAAGATTCATTGTCATTATCCTCTTGCTCCCCATGCACTAACAAAAAGATTTTAATGTATTCATTATGCAAAATCTTGTCTTTTGTGACCTTTGTCAAGAATGTCCCCAAAGGACTGGCCGGGCTTAATAAGCTCACAAATAAACTACGATGTCGGCCAAGGGCACTACTGGCCAATTGAGCCTGCACCATTGCTGTCTCCCCAAGCCCCCACTTCACACCTGAGATGCCCCGAGGTTGGATTGTGAAGGTGTTGTCTGCCCCGGAAAACCGTTAATCCTTTCCAGTGGCTCCTAGCTAGGCAAACAATCTTCTTTGTGAAGGCCGGAACAATTGCACAGGCAATATTGCCTTTTGCTGCTCCAAAGATAGATTCTGCCCTCCTTTCAGCTCCTCTTTTTCCTCTGTCCTTGGCTACATTGTTTAATGTTTTCATTCTTCTTATTTCATTTATGTTATGTCCTGCTAAAGCTTTGTCATGGGCAAGGCAACCAGGTCATTGGAGGAAAGGTACTCTTTCATCAAATCCTTGTGTTAGACCCTTTCCTCCTGCCCAGAGTTATTGTCTATGTCCTGTGGGGAAAACATCCACTCCCCTATTCAGTCATTGATACTGCAGCAGATTACGGCAGTTTCTGTCTGCTAAGCAGTTGGGCAAAGAAAAGAGTAAGATTGGTATAGCAACCTACTCATTGAATGTATAAAAGATGCAGATAAAATACATAACATCAGAGAATGACATAAGCAGTAAAAAAATTCAAATTTATTGGAGAAGAATGTAAACTTTCAAAACTCTACAATAGATCAAGTTCATAAAAGACAGATATTGCAAATATTAATGCAAATTATTAGTAAATCTGACCCCTCTACCCCACTATGACACACATTTAAAATTTATTATGGAACACATTCAGGGGAATAGCTTTAGGGAATTCATTGCTCATCTTTCTCTTTCTTCCTCTGTCTCACACACTAGCAGTCTCCAGACAGCTTCTCTGAATTCTTCAGAAATACTGCCACTCTGACCTCTGTACCATAGATCCATTGACTTACTTCATTTGACTGTCTGGAGTGACAGCTAAGGTACTAGTACAACATGTTCTCACAACTTCCATGGCAGTATCCACATCTTCTTTGCAGTTCCCCTCTATATTATGATGCAGAATACCGTGACACAGATTGGTTAAATAAAATATTTTTGAAATTCTGATATTTTAATATATATAGTCTAAAGGAAAAGCATGAACAAACTATGGGCTTTACTTAGTAACAGAATTCATTTTATAACACTTACATAAGTTCTGTTTCTGAGATTGTGTCAAATAAGCAAGACTTTCAACATGATGAAAAGTTTTAGGTATTGAACTGCCATTAGCTGTAATGAGCCTTAGAAATATAATATTTTTTTGCCTCTTTTTCTTTTACAATATTTCCACTCTGTTTCAAAATTCCTCCTGGGTTCATTTCAATTTAGAAATCAAAAAAGAAAAAAACCACAACAAACAAAAAAAGCCTCACCTTGAAACGATGACACCGTTTTTTTCTCAGAAAACAGGCAACTTAAGATCAGAGTTTTGTAGATACTGAAAATTTAGACAGTACTATAGGTGATCATCACTGTGTAAACCTATTTGTTGAGCTTAAAATTCTGCTGAAAAAAATTTTATATAACTCTTCCTACTGCCGTAACACCTCATCCAGTTTTTTAAGGAACAAAAAACCCCAAACTAAACCCCTCATTTTAACAGGATAATGCCAACTTCTATTTGCAAACTTAAAGAAATATATATTCATTACTCTGACAAGGCAAGGCAATATCAGGATAACACATTTACCATATGTGGAACTGGACTGTAGCCATTTATTCTTTTAATGTGCACTTCAGACACTCAGGCTGTACACACTAGGTACAAGTTATCAGTTCAGAAGCTTGAGAGGAAAAAAGTACTTTTCTGAGGAACCTCTGTCTTGGGATAGGAAAAGGCCTCCAAATGCCTTAGTAAAATGTAATGAAAGCAAGGATGCTAGAAAGGCTAGACTATTCACCAGGATCTGGGGAGAGAAAAAAAAGAAAGGAAAACAAAAGGCACTTGTCAATAAATACAATAAACACCCACCCTATATTACTGCGGTTACTAAGTGCTAACAATGAGCCTCTGGAAGGCAGCGAGGTGTGCAGACAAAAGGCCCTTGAGAAGTTGTACCGCTTCATCCTGAATAATAGCCGAAATCTGTGAGTGTTTTTCAAGGTTACGCACAAATAAAGCAAAATTTCTTTATTAAGGTTCTAAATTACTCATCTTCTCCTACATTTCAGTCTATTGTGGGGCTCTGAGTACTTTAACTGACCTTTGATAAACAGTCATTTCACCACAGTGATGAGACTACATAAAAACTGGTCTGCACAATATAATGCAGATTAACTGAGGGGCATTCCAGTTTTCTTAAAAATAAGTCAGAATGACAGCAGAGAATTTGCTCATAATCTAGCCAGTTTTGTGTGCACATGTTCTTTGTTCATCATAGAATCACCAGGTTGGAAGAGACCCACGGGATCACCAAGTCCAACCATTCCTATCAAACACTAAACCATGCCCCTTAGCACCTCATCCACCCATACCTTAAACACCTCCAGGGAAGACACAATAAACAACCACCTACCTAGGCAGCCTGTTCCAGTGCCCAATGACCCTTTCTGTGAAAAAATTTTTCCTAATGTCCAGCCTAAATTTCCCCTGGTGGAGCCTGAGGCCAATCCCTCTTGTACTGTCCCCTGTCACTTGGGAGAAGAGGTCATCACCCGCCTCTCTACAACCTCCTTTCAGGTAGTTATAGAGACAAATGAGGACTCCTTTCAGCCTCATCAAATTTCTTTCTGATAAGATAATTTAAACAATGAAGAAATTAGTGTTGATATACATTTATCAGACAATTCTATGACATTTCCTTCAAAAGAGAGTCTAGTTAATGCCTTGTCACAGGTGTGAAAGAACTGATGATTCAGTGTTCATGTGCATTGCTGTATAATGAGGCTGAGCATACAGGAAAAAATCCTACCATTGTGAAGTTGCTACAGACTGTGTCATGAACAAGCTTCAGCTTCCTAAGTGAAGCCAGTGAGTACACTGGTACTGTAAAGCTTGCACAAGATAAAACCAACCATCTGTTTTGATCAAGAAATCTCTCATCAATAGTTTGTCTAACCTCAAAGATCATTAAAAATATCTGTAAAATACAAATACAAAGTGTTAGCATACTTTGTGGCATGAAAGATCAAATGGAGTGAATGTGACATGCTGAACGTACTCTGAAATATTGACAAGAGACCCTGCTGAATTAATTAGGCTATAAAGTTTCATAAGCAAAGCTGTACTAGCAGTGTGGTATTGTTTACTATTTATATGGAAAATTATCAATATCAATCTGCAAAGGCGTTTTAGCACACTAATAAGAAAATAAAGAGGAATAAGACCAAAAGATTACCACAAGAACTAGCACTACCAGTTTGTTGTGTTACACTATACAGTTTTTTTCAGTATAGCTGCTCCAAATTTATCCAGTTTTCATTTTAAAGGAAAAAAAATCATAAAACGCACTAGAGATTAAATGATCAGTATTATTTTCAAGGCATCTTAAACAAGAATGCAGAGTTCTTGGGTCAGAGCTCGAGCAGTTCAAGGCAATTTTTAATCCAGCTTTGTTTTTCTTCCCTGTGTTCTCAGTTTGTGTGTCTTGATGCCCATTTGCGATGAAGTCTCTAAATTACATCAGAAAAGGCAGTTGTCTTTCCAGAGGAGAAGTTGTAAAATTGAACTAGAATAATACCAGATATTATTACTGAAATGATAAAATCCTGAAGTCCATGAAAATAAAATCTACACTTGAAGATATAGATAATTGATTCACCTGAACAAAATACTGTAGTCTACAAATAGCACTGTAAAAGGCTAAAGCACTGTTCTTGCAGGAAGGAATTTTTTTAATTCCACTTTTAATCTTCAGAACTCTTGGATTGCACTTGCTGAGAAGCAAAAAAACTTTTCAGAGCTATATGACTGTATTTATTGAATTTCTAAGCATTTACAGCACCCAATAGTTTTAATGGAAGCTGATGATGCTCAGGACCACTGGAAAATCCACTCATATTCACATATCTATTATTTATATTGATATTCATATATTAGCTATATTATGTACATATATAGTTACCAGTATTTCTGACTGTGTGTTTGATGTATCAGCTAAATATTTATCATAAAGGCAATATAAAACTATACTGCCAATGCACATGCTGACTAGCATTCTTGGGTGTGAGCTTGAACAACTATGGGCAATACAGTAAAATAAAATAAAAAAAGAATAAATTAAATAAATAAAATAAAATAACCCCCAGTAGATTAGAGAAGCTTTATGGGTATCATCCTGACATCATGGTTTTCTATACTGATTTCAGTGAGAGTCAGCCCTAAATAAAACATGTCTATTGGTTCAAGGTTTTTTTTTTCTTTTCTCTTATTTGCCATAGCAAAACATTTAAGTGACATGGAAGAAAATATTAAGGAAAAAAAAATTTCAACTTTAATTGTCTTATACCATATTAGGAAAACTGAGAAACTAGTTTGTGGGTTGTCAGCATAACCAGTACACTGTTGATTGCTGAAGCTGCCTCTTCTGATAAGAGTAAGCCCCAGAAAACATTCATAGCAATTGCAACTTCTGTTCCACATAGTACAGTTTATTTAGTCAGTAAAATTTACACAGTTTAACACATTCCTTGATTCTTGTCTTGCTTTTTCATTAAGCTCTTTAAACTGGACTTCTTGTCAATAAATAAAACTATTGACATTAAAAGGTCACATCTCTGACCTTTCACATGTTTCTCCTGCTCTGTATCTATATACACTGTATTCTTTACCTCAAGAAGAGATTCTTTTATTTAAGAGAGCTTAAACTGTTCAAATTTGTAATGTACTGGGGATTTTGGAATATCTAGAGAGCTTAGTGGATAAAGAACTGACCTTTCATCTCTGAACCCAGTTCCCATTCAACCTAAGATAAGTGAAAGAGTTTTGTGTCAGCTGCCCATGTGATAAAACTAGCTTTACTTTGTATCATTCAACACAATTTGGCATGACTGGCAGTTTTTTTCCTCTCAAGAGAAGCACATTGAATATGGAAAATGAATTGCTTCTGTCTCCGGAGAGGGTGGTCCTCCAGGACCTTAAGCTTTGAAGTTATAAATGGGAAGTGCTAGAAAGCTTGTATTATTACCAGTTGCCAGATCCACATCAAATGTACAGATAAACAGCTGGCCACAGTTTTAAATCAGTGATAGAAGATGATTTACAAATACAAATATGTAACCACTTGCGTGACTTTTCTTCACCCAAATGGAAATTATGCAATGTAGCCCAAAATTGACACAAGAAATTCTAGTCTATGCTTACTTCTATTGGTCGTAAATTTCAACATATATCACAAGAGAATATGCCTATATATTTTCCTCCAGGCAAAAAAAAAAAAAAAAAAAATCTTCTCTGGGCTTCCAAAAAACTACAACACCCTTGCTTCCTGCTATGTAAGCTTGCACTTCAGAGCAGTGGATACACTGGTGGAAGGCTGGGGGGGAGCCTATCTCCACCCACAGTAGAGCTGCTTGCGGCCCATGCTCCTCAAAGCTGTGGAGCCACTCTCTTCTCACAAGCTGAGTGTCACAGCCTCTATGGGGATTGCTCAGGTATGACTGGAGCATTAGATCCAGTAATCGAGGTCAGGTCCCTTTCATGGCACAGCAGTGCCCAAACCACAGTGCTGGGCTTCATTTTCAGCTGGATATGGTGCTTTTCCACTGGTAATGTTTTTAAAAAGAAGTTTTGACTTGTTTTGATTAGGATTATGTACTCTGCCTTTGTGGCAAACTTTAAGAAGAAACCAACAACCTGAAATGTGAATTCAGTTCTTTTTGTTATTGAAACTCTGAACCTGCAATCAGTTAACATGAACCCAGTAATTAAGTGGATTTTTTCTGTCTAGTGAATGTATTAATTATCTGCAATATAACATAATGCTCCCTCTTCTCTTGCAGTCCTTGGAACTAAGTTTGTTTCAGCTGATACTTTTTATTACTCTTTTAGTAATATAAAACCATTTTTTTTTCAACAGCAATAGAAAACTGCTTTGCAAGTATTCCTGGAGATATATTTTTTAAACAAGAAAACCCACCTCAGTGACATTCACTGATTAATTATATCTTTATGATTTATCTATGCATCACACAGTTGGAATTTTTCAGAAATGCCGTAACCTGCAATTTGAAACCATGTCCATCTATTCCACGTCTCACAGTTCTGTTCTCATGTTAAAAAATCAAGAGAATAAATTTCCTTTAAAGATAATGACATCTTTGGAATGTTAATAGTACAAAACTTTCAAAAGGTAAAATTATTTCTTAGCTGAACTAGTAAAGAAGCAGATTGGCTTAGTCCATTTTACACCTTTGTGCTAGAGAATGACTGGGTTTAAATTACAGCAGCTTCAGTCTCTGCTTTTCAATCCTTTAATCCTTAAGGAGCAGAGGTTTCAGTTCAAGACAACTTCACACAGAACATAAGAAAAGATTCTATGAGCCTACCCCAAGTACGATGATCATTTTTTCAGCTGTAATCTTTCACTTGCATCCCATAGCAAAAAAATGTCTAAGGAAAACCAGTGTCAAATAATTAATGCATTTTCAATGAAGGGCTCTTTTCCACTATAGTTTAATACACGTGCATGAAAAGCGATAAATGCTTTCATATGAGCCACTTGCAGATATTCATACCTATGGTTTTCATCGCTGTTTTATTGGTATCCCCTCACATTAGAGAGCCTTTGTGATATGCTGGAGCTTAAATGGAAAAAGAAGCTAGCCTGGGAGGTTTTACATCTGGTAGCCAACGCTATTATTTAAACAAGCTACATCAGTTTTTTAAAAAAAGCTACATAGGTCAAATCAAAGCAATTATGATCTGATCTAAGTTGCATATATTTGTTAATTATTTCCAAGTGTTTTGGGTGCAACATATTTTCCTTATCTATAATTAATATTTTGCTAATAGTGCTGAAGTGCAATGTCTGTCAGGATCCTCTCCACTTGTCTTGATTTCATTTAAAAACGCAGTCATGACAATAATAATTTGACAATGCTTAGGTTTTAAAGCATTATGTTGTTTTTTGTTACAGCGATTATTTAAAGTATATTTTGCAGGTAACTGTGTGTGTCACATGTCTCTGTCTCTCTCTACATACATACGTATAGGTTAATACATATTATCTCACGGAGGATAGAACAAATTACTTGGAAATTAACAAGTAAATATTTGGAGTGGCCGACTCAATTACAGAGCAATTCTGGAAACATAAAAACCTTTATTTAATTTTGTACCTATTGTTTAGAACCTGTTGTTATAATACTTCTAAACTTATGGAGGGTTACAGCTGAGCATTCTGAAAACTGTATAACTAATCACTTCATGAATAAGTATTCTCTGCTAAAAGAAAACATTCAGACTAACCTCAAAGGTCCAGAAGACATTGTAGTTTGCAAAAACAACCCATAAGAAAGATTTATTTTTTTTAAAAAAAAGGTTTTGAAAATCACAAAGACAGATATTTATGAAGAAACAAAAGTGACAACTGCTTATTTTGGTGACTGTTTCCTCTGAATTATAGGAAATGACATATGATATTAGATTCATAATTTTAGGTGAACATTTTCTTTTTTAACTTTCATACGTTTATGCTAAGCACTGACATCTCAGAATTACAGAACTCAGTTCACAGTCTCTTCTGTTTCAGCCGGGAAAAGTAATGTCAGACAATTTTTGAAGAATGCAAAATGTGCGCAGCAACAGAGTTAAATTTTTTTATTTTTGATCTTCAAACATTGTTTGACCTTAATCAATGTCTTCCAACAAGCTTAATGTGACATAGCCCTGAAACAAAAACATACAGCTTTTGGGTCCAGCTCTGGAATGAAAAAGCTGTGATTATTAGTCCTCTGTGTGATCTTTTCAGATTGCACTGATGAGATGAAGTTTAATCTCGTTTCTCTCCTCTCCAGTACCACAAACCACAGGCAGTTTAAGGCAGCCTGGAAATCTCTTACATCTGGAAGAGCAATAATTCATGGGATTTCACTTGACAGCCATGACAGGCAGCAGGGCAGCCAGAAACAACTGTCTCTTATGTTGTGCTATTTGCAAAAAGTCAGAAGAGGAGGAGCAGGCACAGGACCACATCCTTCTTTAGCATATGGTAGAGGAGGAAACCCTTTTATTTTCTGCCAGATGCTCCATGAATAGGTCCTAAATATTACATAGACAGTAGCGATCACTTCCAAACTAAATTCCTTAGTGTCTGCTAAGCTGCAAAGCATATGAGGGCCTATTGTCTGGCAAAGGGTCATGGTTAAATTTGCACAGATTTTTTTTATAGATATTTCAGATTCTACGTTTTGATTTATAGGCATTTGCACACCCTGCTGTGCATGAATATGATACCATCTTCTGAGCAGGATTATTTCATGAAATGTATATGGGATTTAGCTACAGTAACTTTTACTGGGCAGCTTAGAATGGCCAGCAAAGTAGTAGAATTTACTGCAGCACAGCTTGTGCTGTCAGGCTCATGGCTGGTGTTTATGATTTCTGCAGAAGCAGAAATAAACAACTTCTCCTTAATGGCTCTCTTTATGTGTAGGCAGCAGTAGCTCTATCTGGTCTCACAACAGTAGCTAGTACAGTGGTCTGTCCCATTTCATGTGGAACCAATGTCTGAAAATTTGCATTTCTGCTTTTCTGAGTTTTCAGTGGAAGCGACTGGGAATGAATAAATCAACTGCAAATGTCTGAATGAGTAGCATTCCATTCTACTGCTTTTTCACGTTATAAATACATCTGGTTGAAACGTCCAGGTTTCAGAGTAAGATTTAATCTTCGTTTGTCTTAGACTCCATACCCACACTGTAAATACTCTGATATCAATTGAGACTTACTAAAATTACTGTCTTAAGGAAGGAGGCCTATTTTCTGAGTGTCTGTGGTCAAGTAGCTCAATCAACATTTTAACAGGCATTTACATACATATTTAAATAAGCATGATAAGCTGGACAAGTTACACCAGTCAGTACACAGATGAATTAAATATGAATTTCCATAATTTGCATCTGCATATATATAAAAAAACAGAATGTAATTGTCTAGGTAAAGCTTTTTTGATGTAACAACTCTTTTTAAAGTTCAAAGGGATCTCGACACACTCTGTATATATAAGCAGGCAGAAAATAATTTTTTTAAAAGAAATGAGACAACTGCTCTATGCCAAAGAAAAACAATTCCTTTGCCAAACTACACATTGTTAACTTAAAATGTGTTCCATGTGGAAGTAGGAAGACTGATCTTATGGAAAGGCTAGTGATTTAAAGTCAGCTGGCTCTGTGCCTGTCAACTACACTTCTGGCTTCCAGTTTTACAGCTAGAATTGGAAATATTTTTTTCAGGACAGGAGGAGTAGGGGGAGACATAGTTTTTTTCTCATTTTCTGGGGATGCAATGAATTTACCAATTAAATTGCATGTATAATCTTTCAGACTTTTAACAAAGAGCATGTAATTTTGGATCACGTGTACAAATCTCATTCTGTTTTACAGACTTTGTTTTATATTGGACTCATTTTCCAAAGTGAATTTCTTGCTGTTTTTTTTTAATACTCATTACGATTTTTCTAGGAAGAAATTCTATTAACCTATCTTTTCAGTATGGAAAAACTATAAAGACAAGTTTACTTTATATTCTGTGGGAAGTACAATATCTTACAAGTTGCAGTACTGCACCTTTCTTACCTTTACTATTACCAATGTTGATCAATCCTTTAGTCTTTGCACTCCTGTACTGCATGTGAAACACACTCTATCATCACTACATGTGATATTGCAAACACAAAATATTCAGATAGACATGAATGAAGCAGCTACATTACACCTGGTAATATCTTAAAAAGCGACTATAATTCCATGGTATTTTCTGCGGGACTCTCCAAATTTCATTTGTTATTCACATTAAGCTTACATTTATCATTTTATTTTAGTCCTTATTTTCCAGCACATGCTGCATGGTAATTAAGAATACAGAAGTTTCTATTCATTGTGGAGGTTAATTTTACATTCTATAGATACACTGAGCTTTATAAGGTTGAATTCTGATTACTATACTAGGTTTCTGGACACACAAACCACACTCAGAGAATATTTGCTCTAATGCTTATTTTTAAAATATTTCTGCAGATGCGTGAGTGGTAGAATTTCAGACATGATTCAGCCAGAGCTGTTTACTGCAAATATGATTGTATAAAGCTGCTTCTTCTTCTTCTTTTTTTGTTCTAGAATACCCACGTTTTATTTATGATTTTGTATTTTATTTCACAGCATTCCAGTTTAGTTTAGCACGATGTATTTAATAACCATGTCTACTGTCTTAATTACCCTATAAAGCAGGGTTCCATTGGCATTTGACCCTCCGCAGCATTCCAGAGAAACTGCAGGACCATGATAATTACCAACTGCCTGTGAGAAAATTAAACAAAAAAGGCCTAACTTTTAAACCACCATTTTAAAC
Organism: Coccyzus lansbergi; assembly: GCA_033558105.1. Taxonomy (NCBI): domain Eukaryota; kingdom Metazoa; phylum Chordata; class Aves; order Cuculiformes; family Coccyzidae; genus Coccyzus; species Coccyzus lansbergi. The sequence continues at coordinate 1,600,512 of JAUMJK010000271.1, forward strand.
GACCTATTACATCTCAGGAATAAATCATTGATGAAATAGCCTGCTTAACAGGAAAATAGCTATTCCATAGCAAAGAATTTCCCCTTGCATGATCATGAAGAGAATATTAAGTATTCTTCAGCTCAAAAGGTTAGGTTTTATATCTGTCCAATGCCTTTTAATGACACATTTTTGAGTAATTTTACTGTAATCAAAGCCTTTTCCTACGTAGGTTGTAGACTATGACTATTTTGTCAGTCTTAAACATTTTACCAGTCAAAGAATAGAACATCTATTTAAACTATACTAAGAGAAAATGTGTTTATAAATGCTGTATCTTTCAACAATAAAAGAACCTGCATTAATGTAGCTTTATTTCCTTTGATTAACATAGCCATTTGCTATATAGCTTTCCAAAAAACCCCTAATAAATTTAAACTCATAATAGTACAGTGTATTAACTTCTAACACAGTAAAAAAATGTAATAATTTTTGAAAATCTATTTCTTGTCTTGATTAATTTGATCCACTATCTTTATTCTGTATCTAGTGACAATTACTGTACTTATTTCTGTTAACAACCTATGCTCTATTTCTTATAGCTAACTTAACAGGAGTTCTATTTCATCTGTCTTTTTCTAAATGCCAGTTTGTATTTTTTTCTAAATAATTAATCTGAACCGAACATTGACACTCATTTCCAGGTCAGATCAGATCAGTACTCCACATAGTGTAAAGTCTGAACTATAATAAGAAAAAAAAAATAGTTCTACCATTAAAAGTATTATTTTGCACTTTTACATGTATGATACAAGGATATAAATCAAGTGAATATCCATGACTTTTAAAATTAAGTCCAGAACATTTTCTTAATCTCCTTAAAACTTTTCACTTACAAGCCTCTCTGTTTTCAACATAAGCAATTAGAAGGTTAATGAACAAAGAATTTATGGAAGAGCAAAGCCACAAACGAAACTTAAATGGTTTTAGAAAGGGAGTTTCAAAAATAATTCTGTGTTCAATCAAAAATAGCACAACCCTTCTACTTTGTGCCCTGTGGCTCAAAAAAAAAGCCTTGTCACATCTATCTGCATGGTTGAAGGCCTCTGACCACACTTTTATTTAAATTCCAGTTTAATTTATAATCCAAAGCAGAGATTAAATGCATAGCAGGCAACTGAATCCTAGCGGTACATTATAAACTTCTGGATTTGATGATCCCAGTGCAGTTGTTCCCAGCCCAGATTTCACACTGCTGTACTATTGTTCCCATACTACTGTCTACTGAAGTACCACCTGTGTAATCACTTAGACTAGAGCTGGGGTTACTACTGCAGCCTGGGAATTTCTGGAACAACATGCAGTTTAAAAATCATAAGAAAATAAGAACAGCTATAATGGTTCAATCAAAGGTCTAGCTAGGCTCATATTCTGCCTCTGACAATGTCCTGTAGCAGATGTCAGGGGGAGAGGATAAGAACCAGGCAAGCATGCAATATTGTTTCCCATATTCATCCAGCCTCTAGCTGTCTGTAATTCAGCCTTCTTGAATGAGAGCTCTTTCTGTTTTTTTTCCTCAGTAAATTGGAACACATGTCATTTTTAAACATCCACACTGTATAGCAATGACTTCCATGGATTAGCTATATGTTGTATAAAGATGTATCTCCTTTTGTTTGTTTTGAACTTGCCAGCAGCTCCTTTCACCTTGTAACCCATATTCTTGTATGGGAAAGCACAAGGATCAATAATACTCTGTCAAGTGTTGTTAAAGATTTTGTAGACTTTTATCAGTTGGTCCCTTAAGTCTTCTTTGTTATTTTATTTTATTATTTTATTTCATTCTTTTATTTTATAATATTTATTTATCTTCCCCATACTACAGTGCACTGATGTAGTTAATAATTTATAGTAACTTGAAGTATTTCCACGTATCTGATAATTTTTAGTGCTCTTTCCATAATTTTTTTTCCATTTCCACTCTATGCTTTTTAAAATAAAGAACTAGAAATGCCTACTTTGTTGAGAGAAGCCTTGTTTCATATAGTAATCAAATTTAATTTTATACTGTACCACACTCTGCTGCAGGGATGTGTATTAGAATCCAAAATCACAGTCGTTTTGATTTCTCTGGCACTGAATGTCAGTGGTAGGTTCAAGATCTAGAAAAGGCTAAAAGCTACAACTGCAGACTTCTTACCAAGTACGACATAGCTTAGTTTTTTTGGAGTCTGTACTCTAACAGTGTAATTAATGGTTCCATGAGGCACCTGTTTGAGCACCTGGCACATATCAAGCCCCTGTCCATTTCTCATACAGAATCATGTCACAAAATCCTTTGCAGCCAGTGTTTAATCTCATTATCTAGAGCACCAGTCTGCTCTCCAACTCACCTCCACAAGCAAGTGCTTCATTCACAGCTGACACCCATTCCTATACCCAGATCTTCTGGGGAACTATGCCTTTCAAAGGCTCTCTGCTCTCTCATTTTTCACTGAAGAGCATGAGACAAATCCATGGGAAAAGCTTCTCAGATTGCTACATGAATATCTTCAAGAATCAGGAGCAAAGCAGAAGACTTTGAAATACTCGCCACTAGCTACTGCCCGAGGACCCAAGTAAGGTTATCTTGGAAAAGTGTACGTAATAAGGAGGCAATGAAGCTTTATCATAGCCTAAACATTATTGTAGGCCTCCACACTATGGACCCTGTTTCATAACTGATTTCTTATCTTCCTTCTCTTGTTAAGGCTAGGCTTTTCCTGGCAAACAGAAAACTCCATTTAGCCCTACAAAAGTGAAAATGATGCCCAGCCCAGTGAGCTAGACTTCATCTTCTCCTTCCTGTGCCTGGAAATTGTTTCCGGTACTAACTGCTCCACCACTTTCCCAGGGACTGAGGTGAGGCTGATTGGCTTCTAACTCCCTAGTTCCTCTTTCTTGTCCTTCTTAAAGACAGGAGTGACAGTGGCTTTCCTCCAGTCTTCAACACTTCTCCCAGTTGTCATAATCATGTAAAGATTATTGAGAGTGGCCTTGCAATGGGTTCATTTTGCTAGTCAATGGTCCAGCAAAAGGCCACAAAGTTGTTTAAGGGACCTCTCTCCAGTGAGGAAAGGCTGAGAGTGCTTGTACTGTTCAGCCTGGAGAAGATGAGGCATAAATAGATGAAGGGAGGGTCAAAGAAGATAGAGGCAGGCTTTTCTCAGTGGTGTCCAGTGACAAGATAAAAGACAAAGAGCACAAACTAAAATACAGGAAATTCTCTCCAAATGTCAGGAAATATTATGTTCTTTATGAGGGTGACCAAAGCACTGGCATAGGTTTCCCAGAGAGCCGTGTAGTCTTCATTTTTGTAGATATTGAAAAGTGGTCTCAGCATGGTCCTGGGTAAACAGCTCCAGGTGGTCCTTCTTGAGCAGTGTCATTGTACCAATGACCTCCAGAGGTCTCTTTCAACTTCAGCCATCCTGTGATTCTGTGACATTGCCAAGCTTCAGACATGACCTCTGCTTCACCTGAGTTAGCTTGTCATGCTCAAGATGATTTCAGGGAAGATTTGTTACCAATAAAAAGCAGACAAACACCAAGGAATTTGACAGGCAAAGCCTTGATTTCCTCTTTTGTGTGATGCCAGGTGTTGTTCAGATAATTAGGGCAGAAGACATCAGTAGCAGAGGTAAGGGTCAAATAAGGGGTGCACCTAAACATGTTCTAGAAGTCTAATTTGAATTTTGAACAGAAAACAAAAGCAGACATTTACAGATTTTTGGTTGGATGAATCTGTAAGGTGCTTGAATTTACTGAAAATAATAGCAAAGAGGAAAAGCAAATGAAGAAGAAACAATAGATGGAGAACAAATATAAAATTTTTTGTGCTCTTATATGAGGACAGAAGACTGTCAGAATTCAGTAGTCTTTCTCTGGAGGATGAAACATGCTCTGTTCTATCAAGCTCCAGTACCATAGCTGTGGAATAAGGTGCAATAGGAGTAGATCTATTGCTTAAAATAAATAAAACAACATGCACAAAAAAATATTAACAAAACCCAAAAGAAACCCCTCATCAAACTGTACGCAAGAACTAGAATGAAAACTTATTTTCATTGTAACAATATGAGGTGTTGGTAGAATTCTTTGACGATTGTTGTGAAAGGATCATATATCTCCTTGCAGTATCTTCATACATGGAAGAAGTCAAATCACAGCCTTTTACATATACCAGTGTCTGAAGAACTGTATAGAGAGTGTGGGGAGAGAAGAAAAGAAAGAGCATTGTAGAATATTTGAGAATATTGAAGAATGGATGAATTTTCAGCATTATGTAGAGTCCAAACATTGTATGGGTATGTAGTATATGATAGTGGTGGCAGATATCTCTTCAGAATCAGAAGATTTAGGAGGGGGAGCAGGCCAAGATATGTTTAGCTTCTTTTTAAATAAAAACAAATACTATATGTTAGGGAAGATTTTTAAGGACAGTTGTGGACACTGGCAGTAGCGGGGAAGGGACATCTCAGCTCCTCAGAGTACTTGGGAAAACGCAGATTTCACAAGTAATCAGTGTAGTAATATGGGTATATTGCACAAGATGGTAAATTTGGCTAAGGTTTCATAGATATTATTTGGTCAATCTAGCTATACTAGTAGGGAAATAACAAGGCAAGTGCAGTAATCAGTCAGCTGTAGTTGAAGGTAAAGGCTGCAACAGTTTACTGTTTATCAAGAATAATTAATGTTAGCATTAATGTTAGCCATATACTGCATGGTCACTTTTCTGGGCTTCAGGCTTACATCTTGTCTGGTTTCTCTTAATAATTAGGTATTGTAAACACAGGTAGAGTTCCCAGGTTATCTATTGTTTCCACAAAGTTTCACAATTTGTTTTCTTCACCGTTGTTTATCTTCTTTAAATATTCCCTAAAAGTTTTCCTGGAACTACCCAGCCAATCAGTATAAGATCAATGAAATGAACCGCAGAACCACAGTTGGTATTCATAAATATAATGCAGATGTCTCTCTCATTCTCTTCAGCAAATGATGAATATTATTCATATAACTCTTTAGTGGTTCAAAGAAGTAAAGCTGCATTGCTGTCAAAGTTGCTTCTATTTACAAAAATAGTTAATTTTGCATAGCACAATGAAATGGAGGAAACAGCAGTGTTGGCACCAGAACCTATGGAGTAGGCTATATCGTGCATGAGCAAGAGATGGAGGACTTTGATAAAAGATGATGCAGGGGGGTGGCTTTAATGCTTCAATTCATTTTCTGTGTGAGGGGGAGGGATGGCCTATTGAAAGTTTCATTTTAGGCCAGTTAACTAATACTACCCCTTACTGATTCTCCAGCCATGCTCAATTAGAGAGACTCCTTTGTCCTGACACCAGTCAGGATTACTACAATTCATCAACTTTACCCTGAAGAGTGCTTTTATACCAGCTAGACCTTTCAGCTCTAGCTGTGAAATGCCTAGTCACAAGGTTGCCAGTAGATATTTTTCCTTGTGCCTGTAAATAGTAAGCCTGTAGGTTCACATCTAAAGCCCACTAATAATAGGCAATCTAAATTTTTAGCAGGTTTTACATATCTGCAAATTTATTTAGAGCAGTTTTTAACTCATGTATTAAGCTGTACCAGCACTATGGAAATATACCAAACATCAAGAGAAGATTTTTTAAAAGATATTAATATCTTCAGTGAAAGGAGTAGTTGATCTTGTCAGATAAGAAAGCTGCTACACCCCCAAAATAGCTCTACAACCATTTGGACAAAGGCTCAAAGAAACCCCTCCCTTGCTTCAGAGTCAAGAACAAGCAACTGCAGACAACACAATATATCAGTTGTTGTAGCTGAAAGAAATCCAGGCTTTTCCAGCACAGCTTATAAACTACAGAAGGTCAAATCACAGTGATTCAAAACATTTGCATACAGTGCTATGAAAACCAAATGTTTTTCCTTTAATTTGAGTGAACACAAAAATTAAACTAACAATAAAATTTTGAAAAAAAATTCTGGAGAATATGTTGACATGCAGTAAAAAATAAGGCTTCCCTGCAACATTAATTAAAGTGTGAGTCACAGTATAGAGCTATCTCATTTTAACCATCTGTAACTAGTGATTATATTCTAGCCATTATGTAGGCCAATGAGTACAGTCAAGATTTTAGTTGTCTTTCATGAGTATAGTTGAGCAAACTGTTGGTCATCAGTTATAACCTTGTGTACAAAAACCCTCATCCAATCAAAATAGTTCACTTTTAACAGTTACGCAACTGATTTGGTTTTTCCTATTGAAAGTGTTTAAGAAGGTTAAATATAAGTTTGTGGTTTTTTTTTTTTTTTTTTTTTTTTTTTTTTTACTTTTGTAGTTTACTTAAAATTATCTGACGTGGATAGGAAACTAGAAATAAAAGAACTTTCTAACTACAGCATCATGTACGGACATAATACGTAGCTAATGTGCTATACCATCTAACTAAACGTGTTAGAGCAGGAAAAAATGGTTATAGCATTTTTACTTTCAGGAAGGGACTAAATAACATGAAGACTTGGAACAATGACCTTCCAGAACTTAAAGGGGGCCTACAGAGGAGATGAGGAGAAATTCTTTGTTGGGAATTGTAGTGATAGGATGACGAGTAATGGTTTTCAGATGAGTAGGTAAATTTAGGTTAGATATTAGGAAGAAATTCTTTGCTATGAGGGTGGTGAGATTCTAGAAGAAGTTGCCCAGAGAGGCAGTGGATACCACATCCCTGGTATTGTTCTAGGCCAGGTTAGATGAAGTTTTAGGCAACTTGATTTAGGGGAAGATGTTCCTGTGCATGGCAGGGGCCTTGTTGCTAGATGATCTTTAAAGTCCTTCCACTCCAATCATTCTATGATTCTATAAACAAAATTCCAAAATTCAAAATTGTATTTACTGAAGCTAATGTGATCTTCATATTGATTTAAATAGAAAAGCAAAACATCTGTCAGTTAGTACATTTGTAAATATAAAAAATCATCACCCTAAGCCAAACATAACAAAAAAATAAATTAATTCCATAAGTCAAGCTTATTGTTTAAGCAATTAAAGAGTATATGAGGTTATTCTGTTTATTAAATCTCTTTTGGACCTGTTGTTTCTACTTGGTGCAGATGGATACAACCCAGAATGTTATTAAAGAAAGAGATGAAACTAGAAAGAAAAGTGGGTACCTACAAGAACAGTGAAATTGGGAAAGTAAGATTCTGGGACACTTTGTTCCTGCTCCCCCCCTGTAAACTTATTAGTATTCAATGAATGACCATGTTGTTCACAGTTCCAATCTTGTAAACGTAAATCCTTTCTAGAAAGGAATAATAAAAATATTTTCTATGTATTTTGCAAATATTGAATTTCAGCAGACAATTGATTTAGTATTTTGATGGATTCTAGTATATGTAAACATAGACTATTTCTTGGAAAAGTAAGGGGAAATTATTGAAATTACAACATTTTTCACCTCCATTTCAAATTTCCTCTAGAATCACAAATATCTACACACAGCTTAAGCAAAAAAATTAAAGAATGCCCCTTACTTTTCATGAGTCTCTGCTTTTCACTGCCAACTATCTCCCCTGCCGTATTTTTGTCACAACTCATACAGAGCAGTTTTCCTCTGAGCTGAATGTGGAGTAAAGTCAGAATTAGGTCAGAGACATACAGACTCACATGTGTATCTATACAAAAGTCTCTGTACTTATGAAAAGTTTGGGACAAATCCAATCTCTGGTGTCAGTGAGTCAATTAACCTTCAAATCCCGTATTTCTTAGGCATTCAGGTGATAGTACCTATTGCCTCTCACATACTGCATTAGTAACAAAGACATACAATTCTTATCTGATACTCTGCATGTCTGTTCTTCCTCAAAAACATAAATTAATTTAAAAAAGAGGTAGAAATTAAATTCTCCTGTGTGACACACATTTTAGATAGAAAAGGGCTTATTTGATGTGTGTTACTTATTTTACTTTAACAACAAACCAAGATGCTAGGTAAAGCCTGAACTCTGTACACAGTGGTCTGGAAACATGAATGTGTTTAATGTACTAGATATGATTTCTGAACTGAGGAGAATTTTCTGAGTGTCATTACTGTGCCTGCCTTCTCAGCAATCATAGAAGCTCACATCTATCATTTCCTTTGTTCTGTGAGAGACAGACTTCTTCCATGATGGGGGTAAAAAAAAGAAAGAATGGAAAAGACTGGAAATATTTAGTGTGATGCAATGGGGAAAAATAAGATGCAGTCAAAATACTTTCTGCACTTTATATTTTAGATATTTAAATATATATTGATAGTTATAGTATTTATTAATTATACTGAAGGTATTAATATATGTAAGCTACCCATTATGCTTAAGTAATTGCATAACAATTTATTCTATGTTTTTGTTTTTATCTATCATTTCAAAATCTATTTGCTTTTAAATTAATATTAAAATATTTGAAATAATAGCAAAATTGTTGCCTATGTTTTCATTTATACTCGTGCATTTCAACAGCTATTCAGACGAATAATATTAAAAGGAAAAATATTAGTTGTTTTGCAGATCCTTTTAGTGAAGATTTTAATGTATTACTTATTTTCTTAGGAACTAGCCAATTTTTCTTTAATGTGACATGTTACATTGGATATATGCAAGGGGGATCTATATTCTTCAAAACAGTCAATTAGAAGACTAGGCTTAAAAATTATATTCTAACCAAAAATTTTGTAAAGAACTGAAACAGGGAAAAAAACTTGCTGTATTTTAATTCTTTGAATGCATTTGCCAGCATCTGGGACAGCCAGATGCAGTGTTTTTTTGCACTTGCAAACATCACATGCAGTGATGTCATTCTTGTGCACCACTCTGTAGTGAAGCAAGTAGCTCACAGACACTTGCTCTTTCTCATGCCTAAGTTAGCAATATAGCAGGTAAGGTATAGTGATACATGAATTTGAGACAAAAAGTAACATTTTCAATGGGATTGAACATTATACCAGAAGCCCTCAACCTATTTCCTCACTTTGTAGATGGCTGTTTATTTTCCTTCTTCCCACATAGGATGTACTTATGCACTTTACTTAATAAACAGAGCTTACTCTTGACCACTGGTTACACTGAGGGTGCTATCCTCTCTGGGATTACACGTCTGCTGACCCTTAATTTATCAGCACAATAAAAGATGGAGATTGTTTTAGTCTTCCCAACTCCCTGCAGCATGAAAGGATTATGCAGACTAAAATACTACTCTGAGTACAACTATAGGAAATAGTTTCTTCAGAATCACACTAAAATAATTCAGAAATATTCTCAAAAAGGCAATGAGTAACTTCATTTTATGGCTTAATTAACTGCTGATAAAAAGATGAAGGAAGATAAGTACCAAATAATTTCTGCATAGGTATTCCAAATAATATTATAATATAAATATATGCTCTTATTAATACAACTCTTCTATTTATGCTTTAACAAGTTTTAAGAAGTATTCTATAAAATGAGAGCAGACACATCCTGAATTTTTTCTAAAATCTTTCTAGATTTTAGGAAGTAAATCACTACTGTTCCTTAGGTGTCAGTGCCAAATGCTAAATATGTCTTTTCCTTTTTTAAATACTAAATACCTCCAGGTTGTTCTTAAAAGCAGTCCCAGAAGTACATGTTTCATAGTCAGAGTAACCATTGACATTCTCTGTCACAACTGACCACAAATCATTCCTAAAATTATTCTTCCTGAGACATTTTTCCAGGATAAATCTCTGCGGTGACAAAGGTGAGAAATCACAGCTACTGTGTATATGTTGAAGTAAATTACTGCATTTTTTTTTTGCAAATAAAAACAAGGTACAGGAATAAAGGGGGCTCCCTTCCACACCACCACCCCTCCCACGCCCTTAAAACCATAATTAAGAACTTTTTCTAACTTATTTCCCCTCTTTTCTGTTCCTCATGATCATCTCTTCCATATTAAAAAAAGCTAATGTTAGCATTGAGAAGGCGATCAGTTCTGAATTGTTATAAACCTGTGTACTGCTGTCTGAATCGGTACAGTTCAGCCCTGTGAATCTTTAAGAGACACACTGAGGCTGTGAATGAGATCATCTGCCTGAAATTATTTATCTAGCTCGAGATCTGATGACTACAAAAAGCAGGTGAAAATCTTCATGAATACTTGTTTCAGGAAAAGGGTGTGTGGTGAGTGGGACTGAAAGAACAAACCATGGCTTTTCAACATGATATATTGACACATTACAACCTACAAGGAAAACCACAGGTAGCACCAAAAATCCAGGAACACTTAAATAACTGGGCTGCTCTAGCAACAACATTTTCAACTAAGAAAAGGAGTTGTAAGCAAACTTGTTTTTTATGTAAGCCTTTGCTTTTATGCTTTTGTTCACTGCCCTTTTCAGCATCTACTTCCTTGCATTTTCTTCTAAGCTAGACCTGGTCCTTCTTTCTTTACTGCTCACCCATCATTTGTACAGGTTTTTGATGGACCAGATAACCCACAATGCAGCTAAACAGAGATCCTTTATCTCATACGTTTAGTTTTAATGATGTTACCTACTGTGTTCCATTGGCTGGTTCAGCGGAAGAGGTGAAATGAGTCTGCTTCTCTGAACAACGTAAACTGGCAATGCTTGTTTCTTTGACAACTGGTATTTTCTTAACTTCCATATTGCTCACACCCTGCAAGCCCAACTCACTTCAACATTTGCATTACATAGAGCCTCATTTTGAATCCAGGGCAAAGCGGTGCCACTTGTATTCATACATTATTTTTTTATCCTATTCACTGCTTATAGTTGTCTAAGAGAACTTTTAGAACATTAAGTCAGGGTATTTTCTGATTCACGTGACAGGACTAAATGTTTACAATGCTATTTTAGGGTGAATACATGGGGCAGAGCTATAAGTCTCTCTTCTGATGACAGACATTACGTTTTATACGCTATTTTGTTTATAGCCCCCCGTCTGCCCATAGGACTGCATTGTGATCTGGGTGTGGCACAAAAAAGACTCAGACTTTTCCTACCCCTCTGTTCCCCAGTTCCAAGACTTCCATTTCTCTTTAGCCATCAGGCAATGAAAGCACCCTGGCAGTTTAGTTTAAATATATTATTGCTTCTGGGCTTTTTGGTGATTGGAAGGAGTTGTACAGTAAAAAGGTGCAGAGATGTTTGTATGATAAATGGGAAGATACAGACTGAGATGCTTGGCAGGGCAGAAAAAATACTGTCGTGGGCTTGCAAGAAAAAGGGAAAGGAGGGGAGGGAGACATGAGCTGTTAAAGTGAGTGGCAGCCACCTACAAACCTAATCCAAGTAAAAAGCTTTGGAGAACGAGGGACTAACAGGAGGTGCCCCTCCAGTTTGTGCCATCACAGAATGATCAAACAGAATAGCAGTCTTTGCTCATGCTGTAAAAACTTCTGCCAAAGATTCCCTTCCCAGTGGGAGCAGGCCTGGGAGCAGATTGGGTCACCTCACTGTCCCCTTTGGCCAGCGTAGCATATCTGGCTGGGGGTAGGCAGGAGCAACACGCTGTTGCCTTAAAGGCTGGAGCAGCCAATACATTTCCCCACTTGCCACTGCAGAGCTTCAGGAGACACTGCCTGCCTGAGGCACCATGCCTCCTGGAGCTCCTGCTGAGCTGTGCAGCTCTGCATCCCAATACAAGCCTGTGAATGAGATACATGATGCAACCCTGAGTAGAGGGAAAGAGGCTTGTTGCCACATTATTATGCATCCTCCTTAAGACTCCAGGGGAGGCACTGTGTTCAGTTGTACTTCTACTGGATGAAAACAGAAAATATCTGTAAATGATTAAAATGGTAGGAGAAAAACAACCATAAATATTCATCATCTATCACTACTGATTTATTTTCCTAATGCTGTTGTTACTCATAGGACCAGATCTGGCTTGTTTTGGCTTCAGTAGCACATGTAGAGCTGACTAGAATTTAGCAATAATTATGTTTGCATAAATTTAAAACATCACACAGTTAAATTAAAGGGAATTATATGTGTGACCTTTGTGGCATGCTGTCAGATTTTTTCACATGATATCCAAAATGTAATAAACAAATGCTCATGGTATTTAGAAGGTTCTGTAGTTTTCAAACACATCTTTACAAGTAGCACTAAGTGAGTATGATGCTTTAAGAATTAATATAACAGCTTGATCCGTTCCTGAAATTCCAAGCACTGCCTAATCATTATTTTAATACTGTTTTGGTGAGTTAAGTCTTTATTTTTTTAAAAAAGAAAGGAGCTGTGTTTATCACCCTGCTATATCCAGCATGATTTCAGCTTAAATGATTTTATTGGAACATGCAGAGCTCTGTTTAAGAGTGAGATGAATAGAGATACATTCAACATACAAGAAATTAAGAGAAAAACAGTGTAGCTTGCCAACAGGCCTTGAAAAAGCATCCATGGTTCATCTGATATTATTGCTTTCTTTAAAAATCTCCTTTAGTTTGCAGTCAAATCCTCTTTTCAGTTCTGCTTTGATGTAATATTTTGCAGAGAAACTATTCATCATACAATCTGTATGACAATAAGTAGGAAACAGTTACAGTTTTTCACACAACAAACCAAACACTGCGCTTTTATTTACTAAACTAGATGAGTTTTCTAAAACATAGGGATTTTTTTAATAGTTATGTGGCTCAGATTCAGCAGGCAAACCTGTTTTACTGATGGGGTCTCTACTTATCCAATGTTTCTGTCATCAGCCTGACCTTGCAGCTTTCTACAGTGCCATTATACCCTGGGTGCTGGCTTATTTTCATACACCAGCCCCCAACTACTTGATCCCACTTCATCTACTTCACGGACACAGACATTTGTTGGGCTTATTAGCTCAGCAGGAGCCTTATCATATTTTGTATCGGAGGCTGTTGGAGATGTCAAGAGATGGAAATGCTGTGTAGCTTTTTATCCTCCCTTCTTGCACTTTCTCTGAGAGCCCAACAGTGCATTTGGATTCAATGCTCTCCTGCCACTAGCTGCTGAGATCTCTTTAAATATGTCTAGCTTTGCCATCTGTACCAATAACACTGCAAAGGCTTAGCCATGATTAGGCTGTCAAGATTTATTAAGTTAAAAAGTATCAAAGTTTCTTGCTGCAACCCCAGACCTTTTAAAAGTACACTTTCTTTAAAATCCCTTCCCCCTCCTGACTAACACTACAGTCAATGTGCTTTGCTTGACCTTGACCAACATATGCACCCGGGGAACACTAATGAATTTGGGCCAATTCATCTTGGAACTCCAAATTTAATCAAGCTGACATGCCAGGGAAAGCAGACTGTAATTAACTCCTAGCATTTTAGGTAATCTGTAAATTTCATAAACTTAGCTCAATCTGGTTTTATGGTATTAAGCATTTTTTGTGTGGATTTGTTTAACAGACTACAATTGTTAAAATAATACAATAATAACAATTAAAAAGTAAACGCTTTCTCATAGCATTAAATCCCTTTAAATTTTATTATTTGTCCAGGAGAATAGGATATCACCAAACAATGTATACATAACAGCCTGCCTAGCAAACCGAAGAAATCTGGTGTTATCATTTCTTTCTGAAAATGAATCATGCACTCATTTTGTGATGCCTGTGCTATGAAAATATACAGTAAAAAAAAAAAAATCCCTGCTCAATGTTATCTTTCAATTGGTTTAATTTTGATGAAGAAGAGATAGGAGCATTAAAAACTAGCCCATAGGGCTCCTCTTTTGTTCTGCTTCATTTTATTATTATTTGTATAATGGTAGCACTCAGAGGTCCTGGTCAAGATCAAGGTCCCACTGTGTGAAGCGCTGTATGAATGCAAGGTTCAAGCCCAGAGGGGAAAAAAGGAAACACAGTAAAATCCTGATTAAAATTACACACACCCCCCACCCAAAGCCATACTTCTCTGAGACTGCTACTGAAACCTTTAGGCTGAAGTAGTTCTTCTGCCTATTTTTTTTTTCTTTTCCTGTCTGCATGGAGCATCAACAACACACCTAAGCACTAGCCTCTCCACAGTGGTCCTGGTACGTGAGAGATTCTGGTTGGCAACAAACATAACAAAGTCAGCAATCAAATTATTATATACTGATATAATAGCAAAAACCCCCATGGCTACATGAGCTCAACAATTGTAAACCTGTGATAGGTCGTATGTAGGATTTGATAAAAGTATTATAAACATATATTATAAACATATATTTGAAACATATACCCACATATATACATATAGCATTGTGTATATATATTTACTGCAAACATTCTTAAAGGAAAACAAATTATGCCACATATTGCTTCATTCAAATTAATTTTGTTTATTTAACAGTAGAGGCAGAGAAGAGACACAGCCATTAATTTAAGCTCACTTCTTGAATATGGATTTTGTAAAACCCTCACATTTTGGAGTCCTGCTCTGCTGTTTTATAACCCAAAAATTAATGGATGATTATTTTTAAGGCAGATGGCAGTACAAAGAACCACAATGACCAAAAAGTTCACTACGTCCAGTTGATCTTTGTACTCTTCTTTTTCAAAGGAAGAATATTATATTGATAACTAATAATTGATAAAAAAATTCTTTGATTTCACAACGTGTACATATTTAAAGAAACATTTATACAAATAAACATACAGTGAGTAACAGAAAGAAGCGTGCATCTTAAGCTTTCCATGCTGATTCTGGTGACTCTGGGTAGAAAGGTAAAACAGGGTCTGAGCTCAAGCATAATATGCAAATGCATGCACACACTCATCCACTCACTGTATTTACACAAACAACAGCCATAGACAACAGTATATATATTCTACAGGATAAGGGTTTTTTTTTTTGTATTCCAAATGGTTTATGTCACTTTAGATGGACAAATCAGTCATGCTATATCTTTTATTAAAACTTTCCTCATAGTGAAGAAACCATGGTGTAACATGAGCATAGAAGTCCTTTGCTATCCTCAGTCCTATGATCAGTACAGTCTTTGGTTTTTAAATGCACTGGACCAAGGAGAACAAAAGCAATTCAAGGTTTCCTTCCTTCACCAGACTGGAAAAACTAGTCATAAATTGCTTGCTCTCTTTGTTGGTATATGACTGTACGCATGCATAGGTCTCCATCACAAAAATAAATATGTATTTTTTCATTTGTGACCAAAACCAGAAAGTTGAAAAATGAAGATTACCTGACCTCAGTCTATTAAAAAAATTTTCTTTGCAGACCTCTTCCTTTATGCATGGAGTCCCCAAGACTTTATTCTGAAAAATGCACAAACACACTATTCAATGCAAAAAAGAGGAGCCTGCATAGATATGGCCAATGATGTGCTGTATACTTTAAGGGATGCAAAAAAATATCTTCACAGATGCCATTACAATTTATTAAGCAAATTCCTGACCCTAATAGCTAGTAAAAGCTAGCAAAGTGCAACTGGCTACGTAATGACCGGAAACATAAATGCTGGTTCACAGAAAGCAATCTCCCAGCCATCTTAATGTGCAATAGATCTTTCAAGATGCTAAACACCTGACCAGAGTGATCTCACCTGCTGTCGAATACTCTCTAAAATTCTTTTCTTGTCTTGTCAATGAAAATGTTGTGGTGCAAAGAGAGGAAGTACATCACCTTTAGGGTTTCTCACCACCAAGCTACATGCAGGAACAGACAATGCGCACCGGGTGGTCATGGGTGGCCCCCAGTGATTTGGTTAAGGAATATCAACGTGCTATAGAACCATTTTTAAGTAGATCTCAGTGAATTGTGAGATAACTCTCCATTTAGAGACTACCTATATGAAGCCCTGCAAGGATTTATCTCACCCCTCCTTTTCAGAGACAACTGGATTTGTGGATATAATTGTAGTACCACAATTCTGCTGAACTTTCACCAGCTCCATCACAGCCATCTTAACATCTACAATCAATGTTATCACTCAGGAGAGGAAACATAAAATTATGAAAAAATGTTTAAATTGATGTGAGGACCTGAGTAGCTAAAAGGCCACTGACAGCTGAACAAGATGTTTAAAATTTTTAAAGCAACCGCCTAAAGGGAAAAGTAACTTTATGCAAAACACTGAAAGGAGCAATCAGTAAGATTGACTGTACCTTCAACAAAGGATATTCCTCCTGTAGCTGATAATGGAGGACAATCTTGAGGCTATATTAGATTCACTGATAGTCCTTCCTGACTATAGAGATAGTTATGGTAAGAAATGGTTGCACTTCCACTTTCCCAGGAGACTGTGCCCACTCCTGTCAGAGGAAGATCTAGAAACTGTGATTCATGCTTTTATCATCTTCATGTTACTAACTAGGGCTAAGGGCTCCATAGAAGTTTCATCTTGCACAACACTCAGCAGCCCACCTCTTAAGCAGGAAAACCTGCCCAGAGATCGTAATGGAAATCTGCACACTCTAATGGATTTCTGCATTCATTATCCAGATACAAATCAACTTCCTGGTCCTTGTATTTAAGACCTTAACATTTTAGATACTGGCTTCTATCCAACATCCACCAATGCAACTGTACTTATTGAAAATGCTAAAGTGTGTGGAACCCATGTTCAAATGCTCAAAAGTGTTTCCTGTATTAGGTTCTTGACACTGCAGGGAAAATCTAATATACCTCAAAATACAATGCAAATCACATCTTCTTAGAAGCAAATCTTCCCATAACAGTGCAGCTTCAGGAGGAGTAGTGAAGAGTGAAGGAAAAAGAAGTGAGAAGAAAATAAGGGGGAAAAAAAGGATATGTCTCCAAAACCTGTTAAACTTGAGCATAGCTATCCATAAAATCTTTCTATAGACATCCATAATTTGCTTTTGAGTGTGAGATTTATGGATTTATTACATGTATTGATGGAATTAATGACACTTGAAAAATTTCTGCCCAGTGCTTACAATTTGAGGGTGCCCGTATGGTGTGCTGAGCAAGAGCAAAAGGAGAGAAAGAGATGAGTTGAGATGGAGACAAAACTTATATGACTGCAAGGAAAACAGGGCATCAATTTTTTGTGTACCAATACACCTATATACCTAACTCCTTTTTTGGCTGCTGAAAGCTGATTTACCAAACCTTTGTCTTAAAGCAGATAAGGAAAGAAGCGGAAGATGAATGAGGAAAAGAGAGCAGAATATCAGCTAAAAGAGGTTAGAACCTTTATTTTAGTGTTTTTCTATGTATTTTCAGTCAACATTAAGCTGTGCCTATTTTAAACATAGATAGGAACTATCTGATCACAACATCCACATTTTACCTAGGTCTAAGAATGTACTGTGCATATTTGCTACTGCAGTTAAAGCTTTGCTATTTTTGGTAATATTTAGAGGAAAACCTACATAAAAATAAATGCGTGTTCCTAGGTTTAAATGTGAGCATAAATAATTACTAGAAATAAATTTTTTTTTACTCTACTTTGAATTTTTCAAGTTAATATATTTTCCAAGAACACAGAAACAAAGTTCTAGAGTTTAGAAAAGAGGGAACGCGCATCAAGATCCAAAATCACCAGTTCGTCAGCGGTCTCAGTGTTCCCCCAGTTTGGGCTTTTATAGCTTTAAACTACTTATGTTCAAAGTAAAGAACTTTGAAACTGAGGACACAGGAAATATTAATTCTGCTGCATTATAACAGTATGATAGGCTTGTCAACTGGCTGGTTTCCAGCCGATCTGCCTTGTTTTATTTTAGCTTATCCCAGCTCTGTCAGAGCTACTAAGCCATTGATCAGTGCATAAGCAGCAGTCACTAGTCTGAAGTGGTCATTAAAAATATGCTGTGGTGGAATCTCTGTACGAAATAGCAGGCACTTTCTGTCCCATTAGAGGATGTGGCTTTCTCCATGCTACTCTAGATCTGAGTTTTACAAACACAGAGGCTCAGGGACAAGGCTCCAGAGGAGTCATAAAACATTTGCTAGTCTGTCATTACCATCAAACTGGTTGTTAGTGGGGTGGGGTGCTCCATTTACTTTCTGGTACTAGCCCCAAGACTGCTGACAGATTTACATGAAGCAGAATGCATACAAGCTTCTAGCTTCTGCCAGCATGGTGAAGGTCTTCATTTTTTCTCTACAGCTGGACAACCCCAAAACACAGCTAATGCTGTCATCTTCAGTGACTCTAATATTGTAAAAACTGCGAATAGGTAAAATGGATAAACATTTTTGAAAATTCATCCAAACACCTCTACAATTTATTTGTGTAGTGCAAACAGTAGGTTAGGCTATTAAGGCAGGGAAGAAGTCAGAGTATTTTCCTCTAAGACCTTATAACTCAAGTGGCATACAAACAAAGAATTCAGTCCTGGGAGATGCTGAGCTCATACATTCTACAGTGATAGGTACTAGATAACAGCCTAGGTTAGATTCCTAGAGTATCCTAAATTTACTCCAAGGAGGTGAGAGAAGTCGGGTGTATCATGTTTGATGCTAGGGACAAGACAAACCCAAACTGTTAAGAGGTGTAAGGGTTCAGAGTAGCAAAACTAAGAAAACCGTTTTATGGAGTTTTTTAGAGAGTACAGTATGCTGTTGCTGAAAGGAGGAGTAATGAGACCTAGATTTCATTAATTGGGAGTAAACCAGCACAACTGATGCCACTCTATGTTTTTTAGGATTTTTCTTCCTTTTGATTGCTTTTTAAGAATTGCTGCTCCCACGGTAACTCCACTGAATTTGGGACTAGCTGAGGCAATAAACGGGGAGATAGTCTAAAGTTTATTTTTAAAGGAATGCCTTTCAGGTCCTGCTTCAGGCTTTGTCACCATTTGGTTGGGGCTGACTAGATGGAGAATACAGGTACTAGTGAGTATTAGTGTTAGTTTATAGCATCATCTACAATGCACAGGGACAGTCTTTAGTAGAAAATGGAGTGGGCAGTACCCAAAAATCCACATTAGGAATACCCATACAAAATGGTACAGGAATGAAGACAAAGTACTTTCTTTAAAGAATTTATTAACTGGATAATATATAAACAAAGAATGTAGTTCTGTGAGGTGATGCAGTTAAGGCTCTGTTAATTCACACCCTTGCTTACTGCATACTAACTTCTTGTATAGACAAGCAAAATTTAAGCCTTGCAAAATTGTGTATGGTTAAAGTGATCTCATACATCCTTTCTCATGGAACATTGTGCACAGTGTCACAAATAGCCAAAATGTTTGGCTTTGGTGATTTCCCTTTACACCACTGCTGCTTACAGGTGGAGCAGTGACTCCTGAAGCCACATCTGGTAAACTCTCACTGAGAGTGCTAGTGATTCTGCCACTACAAATAACAATGGTGAGACTGGGAGATAGGAGTCATGGAAATTTTGCTCATAGCATCTCCTCACTGCCTGATTCTTTCCAGGTGTTGGTGCTTCCTTTTGAACCATTGAGTAATGCCCTTTTCAGTGAGCTCTTCTTGTATCCTACCATTAGGTAGTATTTGTTGTTATTTTTCTATGTGGGCAGCAGCTAGAAATGGCTCAGGCACATCAGAGGGACCCCAGAAGAAACACTCTGTGTCTTGCAGAGCTGCTAGACCTCATAAGATGGCACACATTGCAATGTCACTTAGAGGTTTATAAAAATCTACCTGGACCATAAAACATTACCAGCTCAGTATTTCCTAGGTTTATCCAGTACAAGGGTTCCAAATTAACATTTCATAATTTACCAAACACATGAGCAATTTCTGGAATTGAACAGTACTGTTCAGTCTTTTACTCTTTATAAATTTATGAGTGGGTTTGTGGCCTGTCACTAATAGGTCTCTAAATTAATGAGCTGACATCTATTGCAACAATCTCTAGGGCAAGCTTCCTGCAAGTTCAGAGTCTAGCAACCTGTCTTTCGTCATACTGTGGATTCACTCTTAGAAAAATGTTGAATTTTCCCTCTGCCTTTCTTTCTACGGTAGTTTACAATAAGTCAGCTTCTCATTCCATGTCATCAAGTAGCACTAAATCCAGAAAAAAAAATCACTGTCTTCTAGTACAAAAATAGTCATCTCATCTTTTAATGGAATTGTGGACAGATAGGAAGAGACAATGGAGCTTATTTTGCTTTACAGCATCTTTACAAGAAATGGGAAGACATCACCTTTTCATTACATATAGGCTGTGGTCAAAGTCTGTAGACTCCATTACCATCCAGTGCCAGGTCAGGAGTCTTGGATATCCATGTATGTGCACTTGCTTACCACCTCCAGTATGGCCAAATTAACAACACACCAGTAGAAGGATAGGGAGTCACATTGGCCATGCCACTGCTGGGCCTTTAGGGTAGCACTGTGACTGCCCAGAGACTGCAGGATTTCTAGGCAGAAGTGGCAGGAGGAGTACCCTGTACAAGGAGGTTAGCCCAGACATTTATAGTATTCTCAATTCTCCCTGAGCGCTCAAGACTTTTTTATGAGACTGTGGTAAAAAAAATAAAAAATGCCTAATCTTGCTATGATAACAAACAACAAAGAACTGGGAATCACACTGCAAGCTCATTGTATAAATGTGCTTTTTACCTCCTAAAAAGAATAGTGATCCCAGTCTACAAACAGGTAAATTTCCCACCCCTCACATCCTACCTGTATCAAGCTGATCTGTGAAATGGTTTGAGGTGGTGCACTTTTGTCTTATCTGCACTGGAAGACTGTGGCCCTGCGAAGAGAAAAGCATATGACTAGATATAGTCACAAAAGTATATCAGGACATTAGCTATTTAAAAATGGTCAAAAAGATAAAAAATCAATTTGAAGGAGGAGGATTGTGGACAGAAATAATTGAGTAAGCACTGCAATACACCCATCTTCTCTGCATTTAACTGTTCAGTCACCACATGGTTTCAAATGTGTGTATCAGCTAAGCACTGTGTTGCAGAGTTTTCATCATTCCTTGAAGACCAAATGACTACGATCGCTGTCTATTTTACAAGGATTATTTAGTAAGCAAAGGCTAGTTCCTCTCTTACTAAGCAGGAACTTATTACAGAGGGAATGCATTCAGATAGAGCACTAAAGTGCTTTCAGTTCTGATTAAATAAAAATAAAGGTACAAAATCATGGAAAATAATATTTCTGTACAGCATAAAAGTCAGCCCAAGCTTTTTAACAGTTCCTATAGGCATTCTATGAAAGAACAATTATATATGTGAGAGAGAAAGAGAGAGAGACAGACAGAAACAGAGAGAGAGAGAAACACAGACAGAGAAGCAGAAAGTGAGAAAAATGTTTAGGATACATGCAGTGAAAACATATTTTGGACAGGAGTAAAAATAATGATCAGAGTTCAAATTAAACTGCCACACAGTCTCTGTAAGTGATCTGCTCATTATATATTTGTTGTTCCTTGACTACTTAAAAATGTTCATCATCACCTCTATTTTCAGTTGACTTAAAAAAAGTGAAAAAGAATAGGTATTATATTTTGCATTATTTCAACAGGCTACTGTAGATAGTTAAACACACAACAATGAAACATTATTATAGGTTGTTCTCATTTCCCAGTTTCTTGGTTTTATGCAGAGCAGTTAAGTGTGCCAGCATCTTTATTTTTTTCTCCTTTGGCAAGAGGGTAAGCAAGCAGTCATTTCAGAAACTGGTACCAGTGCACCTATGAGTCAGTGTGATGTATTTAATGCACCATTTGTTAGAGGCTAAGTACATTACCCCTACAGTGCCCTAACCTCTAATGGCTTGGTGCCCAGGAGCCCAAGTCTGGTCCTGAACCTGAATTACTACTCTACATTTTACTGCAGTGTCAGTTGTCTCTAAAACATACATTAGATCTAGGCATCACAGTGCATCATTTTACCATTGGAGTCCGGTATTACAAAATGTGTCTTTTTCAGAATATTTCTCATTCCCCTGTAATGCATCAAAAATGGGAATGAAAAATTAGACATGAATTTGAAGTGCAGAAATGTTATGTTTTCATCGTTTGGTAGTAAAACTGGAGTAAAAATATAGGTGTTTGTAATATGGTGCATGGATCTGACATATAGCTCTTGGTGTTCAGGGTTAAATTTAAATCTACATTGCCTGGTTACCAATCTCTGCAGTTGCACCCAGGCAAGACTAGGAAAGATTGATGATTGTGATTGTGAGATTAATCCTGTAATGTTTACAAGACTCCTGAGCTGAAACCTGGTTGGTCATATCATGCTATCCAGAGAAGGCTGCTTGGCTTGCCAGGGTAATTTCTTCTGATGCAGTAAATAACTAGGCATAATGAAAATACTCTGATGGATTCTACTGCCTGATTGATGCTCTGCATGCGATACAGCAAAGCAGTGCACTTCCTATCACAAATTTACATATACAAACCAGCAGAAGAAGCATGATAATGTCAGCATCCTCCAGAAGCCCTAGGATGCTACACAATTTTATAGCGGTTATGAATTACTGTTGACCTTTCTGGCCTCTTATACCAGTATGCTAGACTCAAGCATATTGAAAGTCATCAGTCTGAAGCAGTCATTCTTTACATAATTATGGCTATTTGTGTGTGGGAGGATAGTGTTTCTTTTATTGGTAAAAATTAGCATTAAAGAATATCACTGCTGTGCTTCAATGACCAATCTGTTTTAAGCATATATTTTAACAGTAACAGAGAAAGGGATGATTTGAATTCTACAAACTATTTTTATAATGCAAAAAATATCAAAACATAGACTTTTACAATTCAGCAACTAATGATAGAGCATAATTGGTGTCCTGATTTCAACACATATTTTTAAATTTTTTTTCAAAGCAGGTTGAAAGGTCTTAGCATTTAGGACTATCATTTAAAGTAAATTTCTTGCTGGATTTTGCAAGTCTAAAATTAACAGGAAATATTCAGTAGTGGTATAAAAGTCTTTCAAGTACAAATATAGATTAAATCTTTGAAATCATGTAGATGCATTAGTTAAAGGCACTTCCATATTTCTTACTAAATATTTGAATAATCAGGCTTTCAGAACATCACTAAAACACAGCTCCTTATTATCATTTGCATTTTAATGTCCTTAAAATTATTACACTAAGGGAAATGTTTTTGATACATTACAGCATTTCCTCTAAATGTGTGATTATGTTAATGGGTTTTCAATCAGGATCCTAGCCTGACACCATAGGAAAATTTATGCAAAGTTCATACCCTGTCAGGGCCTTTAATCAGGACCATTTATTAGACCCCTGCCTTCTTTGATGGTTGCTGCTCCCTTTATTAAATATACTGACTTGGCCATCTGAAGAAAAGGACAATAAAAGGTTACTGGGGATGAAAGCATGAATGCTATTTGCTCATGTTTCCTTTACAGACACTTCTTCAATAATTAAGGAAGGGCTTTCTTTGCCCTTTTAGGCTTTTGAAGTGCATATCAAACATAACACTTAGTTCTTGTTTTTATGGAATGTTTAATACACAGATTTAGGCTTAGCAAAAGTAAACTAACTTAGAGGTTGCTAACAGAATTAATTTAAATAATTTTCTCAAAAAATCACAGCAGTCACGTATGTCTACTGACTAGTCGAGCTATATTTAACTGGGGCAATTAAAATTACTGTAGTTCAGGAGTAATATTAAAAATATTGGCTTTTTTGCCCTCTTTTTTTCATTACACTAATTATTTTTTTAGATTCTTTCTAGGCAAAACTTAGCATAGCAAAGCATCACTGAATCTGTTAAAACGGTTTTCAATGTACATGTTAGTTACTATATACAATTGGTTACTACACTGCTTAAGGATTTATAGGAGCATTGAAACTAGCATGAGTGACACTATTTTTTTTCCCTGGATCACATGCAGAGAAAAACACAACAACTAGCGGATCTAACTAAGTAGTATTGACAACCTGGGGTTTGGATACAAATTCAATATGAGAAAACAGACTCACTTCAATGAAATACAAATAAACAACGAATTCTGTTTTAACATGTCTAAATAGGTAGTAGGTGACTGACAGGCTTGGGTCTCATAGGAAAGCCATTAGTAGAGCATTTGATAGGAAAACGTTTGATTTGAATGCAAGTTGCGTTTCCCCTCGGGGGATGATCTGAGTGGTATACTGGGGATTCACAGGCGCCCTTTTCACTAGAAAATGCCTGCTGGGCTGTATCTTGGTAAATGAAATTTGTAGGATCCCCTAATACTAACAAGTACATAACTATATCATCTATTTAGAAAGCATACTAATTATATTGGTTCACTGATGCTCATTTTCTCATTCTGCAAAAAAATATTAAAAAGTTTTAATAATGAGCACCTGGGTCAATTTTATGTCCAGCCTGGAAAAAAAATAATAATACTTCATTACTTTAATTATCAATATTTATTGCTCTGAAAAGAGGAATTCATTATTTTTCCCCACAAGCAATTGGTAAATACTCAGTGAAAAGATAGGATTATAGCAAGAAATTAGTTACATAAATGCTACTGACCTGATCCACAGTAAAGTTTAAATATAGGGAACTTTAAAATGGACAGTTATCTTACATTTTTTGCCAGAAACTGAATTGCCACACAGAAACAGTACCTTAAGGATTACCACGGCCATCATCAGAATTTGTGTAATGAATAATCTCTTACAAGTTATTCATATGAAAACCAGCACGCCCTTATTAGTGTTTAGGTGCTTACATGCCTCTGTATACATATTTTTGTCTGGCAGATGCTTTTGTAACAAATGAAATTGGTACCTAAGTTGCGTAGCAAAATTATAGTGGTTTATTTTAGAAAATGACAGGGGATTTGAATTTTTTCTAATGTCAGAATCTTATAGATAAACAGTTAAAGGGGTTATTTTATACACTAACATGTGATCTACCCATACAACCTCTAAATTTTGATTTGTTTCAATCACAAATCCAGAATATTCAAAGAACACTGGGCCAAGTTCAAAACCAATGAACAAGGCACTAAAGAGTTAATGTTCAGAGACGAAGGTTGGAGTTACAGATTGTTTATGATACTAAAAATGCTGCCGAGGGTAATCCTAGTAAAATGACCCTCCAAAATTAGTGTTACATTTAATCACATGCATGTGTTTCTGATACGTCTCATCAATGTTAAGCATTATTTTATCTTTCTGTTTGTCCACACAAAGAAGCAGGCAGACTAAATGAACCCGGTAATGCCTGATAGTTTGAAAGCAGAGAATGCAAGGTATGCAGCTTAAAGCACATCAAAGAAAATATAACAGAACCTCAGTATGTCTTCCTATTAGACAACGCTTTGCTATTAACTAGAAATACTATTCCTTGTATTTATGCAGTTTAGTAGATCAGAAGATACCTGTCAGAATTAGTAATCAGTGAAAAAATAATCCTGAAATATTTTCCCTTTCAGTGCAGTAGGCAAACAAAAAAAAAGAGATTTTATAATTCTCTGAATACAGGAAGCAGAATGGTATTAATTCACGTAAAATGTGGTTTATTGGTTTATGCTGTAGCAGACTATCCTGATTAGCCAAATGGATCAGGTGTAAGGCTAAACATTCAAGTGGATAAGGTGGCTTCTGAACATATAAGAATATGTAACATACCATGTAAATATATATCTGTATTTGTCTGATGTCTCTCCTGCACATGCGTACGCATTCTGCATATCTTAGGCCTTTCTGAAAGAGGCAAACGATATAGATGAAAATCAGCACCAGCAAAAGGCAGCAATCCCATGATTCCATCCGAGCCAATCACTTAACATATCATTCATAATATTAGTCTGCTCCCATCATCCTCACCCTGTCACTGGCATCTTTCTTCATTTTCTTCTGCTTCTCAGTTCCAAGAAAGTGGAACCACTGTATCATTTACTGTCCGCAACCTAAACTGCTGATTTAAAGGCTGATTTTTTTAATTTTCCATAATGTCACATAACTATCCTTTCTGCTTTCTGGAAAAGCTGGAGTTCAGAAAGATCTCTGGTAATTCTAGCACTGAAAACCATGCAGGGATCTCAATTTTTTCCTTTTGTCTCCCAGAATCTCTTCCTTTCATTATAAATTTTATACTTAGAAGTTTTTAAAAAATGTGATATGCAGTTCTCCCCTTGCTCTTTTTTTTCCTTCCAGGATTACAGAGCTATGTAATGTAGGAAAACTTAAGTAGTACCTTTAATTTACTGAAGAAAATTTCTGAATTCTTAAAAAAATGCTATCATTTTTTTCTTAAATGACAAGACACATGACATTTATGAAACATTTTCAAAATGTTGACCGTTGCATTGCTTTTATTAATGATTCCTAAAAGCAAATATAGTGCATTTTCATTAATATTATTATTATTACTACCACTACTACTACTAATGTTACTACAGTGGACAGTGATGACTGTGTGTCTTAAAACCTAATCACTAGTGCCTATTAAATTTGGGTTTCATATGTTGCTGGAGGTAGAACTGATTATCATAGTGAATGAAATACTTGTTTGGTGTATTCCCAGAGGGCAAAAAGTCATTCTTCAAGGTGATGCATCTCATTTGAGGAATACATTAACAATTGAAGGCAGTTAAAAATACATGTGAACTCCCAGTGAGGCAAATCTGAGGTTGACCACATATATTTACTGACTGACTCTTGCCTCATTCAGGGGAGAAAACTGTGATATGGAAGGCTGGTTTCTGCAGCACATGAGACCTTAATTTACAACTCTAATGTGGCAAGTAGATCATAGCTGCTTAGAAAATATTTAGGATTTAACGCTCTGTATGGGTTTTAGATGCCTTTTGTGTCTTCGAAGGTTAAAGCAAAAGTATGAGAAAAGATAAGGCTCAACAGCATTAAAGGTCAAGTTTGTGATAGAAATTAACTTCTTATTTCAAGCTTGTGTGATAAAATAAAGAATAAGACAAATGCATTTTTGAAGCCATGCTGAGATCCACAGTGAAAAGTTTTACACAATAGAAAACAGGAGATAGGCTACATAAAGGTCAGTATTATTGCTATGAAAGACCAAGTTACAGGATGATTGCACTAATTGCAGCATCACCCTGAACGGATAGAGTGATACAGAGGATATCCTATAAGATGATGAAATATATTAGTGTAACAAATGCTATTTTTCTTCTGAATTAATTTTGAAAACATTTGATATTCTAGTGGAAAGTAAAGCAGAAAAAAAATCAGAGTAACTAAATTGCTCAGGTAGAGTGGAGCACTAATCATGTGAAATATGATATGTAAATCAACAATGTGTAATAAAACCCAAAACAGTGTAGTATTTGAGATTTTATGTCATAAAATTAAAAATTAAATTCTACCATGCAGCTTTTTATTTATCTGGAAAAGTGATTTTTCAAAAGGTATAAAAACTACCAATTTGATTCACAAAGAAACACTACCAAATTATTGAATTCTATGCCAGAAAACGGTCAAACAAACATGAAGGAATGAGAAAAAAATGCAGGTAGGTCCAACTGGAATGTTTTTCATCCCCAAATAATATCATCCTCCAAATTCAAGAAATGGTAATTTTTACTGCACAGTATATTCATAAATGAATGCATTTGTATATTTCAATCCCTTAGCACAACCACAGTCAGAGTAAGAATATGTGTATATTTGCTTGAGACAGGATAATAGAGCTGACATATGTTCCCATTAAAGTTTCAAGACAAAAACCAATTGCAAATGTGCTTCTTCTACCCTCTAAATTTTGACACCAAATTCTGACTAGTAATACAATAGTTATGCGCCACAACCCAAGCCATTTTCAGTTACTGGGCACATTATCACTGAAACCTCTTGAGATCAGCTTCTTGGTATAGTGAAGATATCATGATATTTTACCACAGTCTATCAACCTGTACTTTTCCTGACATACAGTTAGAACTAGGATAACCTTCTGAAGCAGCAGTTGAAGGCAGACTGGAAGGCAGGGAAACAGAGGAACACAGCGAGGATAAGAAGGGACAGAATTTTGTCAGAAAACACCCTTCTCACAAAAGGAATAATTTGTGCAGTCTGTAATCCAGATTGCTACACAAGAAATCCTGCACTGAGCTGAGGGATCTAATGTTACATAAAAAGCAAAATCTCATGGAACTCAGGAAGCCAGCAGGCACAGGAGAAATATGGATCCAGAAAGCCTGAAGATGCAACTGATGAGTTAGAATTTACATGGGAAGCGCTGTCTGTAAGTTTGAGGTGTATGAAAAGGAACATAATACTTATTCAGAAATTCCTGATAGAGGCTGTTGGAGAATCAGGAGTTTTGGTATGAAGGAAAGAGCAGTCCAGCTGTATCTTTGGGACAGTGAAAGCCTTCCTTACTCCAACCGGTGACTTACTGAAAGCTAAGGGTAGGTTTGATTAAAATTACGATCTTCTTGTGGACTTGCAAATCTAATAGCACCTAATCTGGAGCCATAGAAACCAGAGCTATAAAGGACCATCACGGAGAAGTATAGGCCACAGAGTCAGTGAGCTTTACTCATAGGTCGGAAGCCTGTGTGTTTCTTAAACAGGATCTTGGCTTCAAGATTCCAATGGCAAATCTACCCTATATTTTGATGTTTAATTGTCATAATGATTTGGAAATGTTCTGAGAGAGATTAATGTTCCACTCAGTTTATTTTACAAAATAAGTAGCTGAAGAGACTTAACCCTTGGATTCTAAAATCTATTTCCTCCTCATTTTCCCCAAATCCCTTTTTTATATTTTTTTCATATCTCTCTTCTACTGTCGTCTGTGTCCTTCTTCAAGCATGGATGGATACATATCCTACTCAGTTTTCCTGTGCTATGTACAGAGTGAAAATCAGTTCCACACTGCTACCAGGTATCTGCTTTATTTTTACACAGAAGGACATATGACCTGTGAAAGCAGATTCTGTAGAAAAAGCTCAAGTTCTGCAGTTGTTTCTGACTGACTCAGTATTGTGTTTCAACACTGAGTTACTGTTGTCCAGATTATCCAATCTCCTATTTTTTTTTCACTCTCCAATATATAATTTTACTGTGTTATATTAAAAAATGCAAACCTGTACACATTTCAACAAGCTGCTCAAGACACTCTGTAAAAGTGAGAATTCTTTATCTTTCAGTACCCCACAGCAAGGTGAAAGATGTAACATGGGCATCTACATTTTTGATAAAGAGGCTGGCTAACACTAGAGATTTGAAACTCAGAGTCTGACAGAAATAGTCCCTTCATTGCATCTCAGCATAAACACCTCATTTCTCTGATCTGTGTATAAGCCAAATTTTTATGGCCTGTTAACCCCACAGAGCTCAAGCTTTTTGACCGTAATATCTTTTAGTAATAAGTCAGTTGGCTGGAAGAAGTCCTTGCTACCTGCATAATGTTTTCATCACCAAAGTCTTTAATCCTATTAAAAGACTGAAACAAAAAACCCATACAACTTGAGAACAATTGCTGTCTTTCAGAAAGTAATGCTGAGTGGCACTGACTATATTTTTGCCTCTTCTTATAATTAAATTTCTACCTACTTTGTGAGTAATGACTTAAATTAACTATTCAATTTTTTACTTAAAATTAACACTTTTCTGTCCTGCTAGCAACTCCCTGGTTAATCTTCTGTAGCCTTTGAAATATTTGGAAATCTTCTACAGTCTTCTAGTACCTTGGAATTTGCTGTTTTCCATTTCTTTATTATTAACATTTATGGTTTAGAGACACTGTGAGTAGTTCCTGAGTGTAAGATGTCTTGACCAGTTAACTTAAAAATGTTTAATTCCAGAAAAAACCCTTTGCTACAGAGAGTAGAGTTTCAATTACAACAGCATCACATGGGACAGATGTATCTCCCTGTTTTATTTCAAATAACTGAAATATCTGCTAAGCATTCCTGTCCTTATACGTCAGGATCTGATCAAACAAACCCAGCAGTGAACCTAAAAGTGCTACCAATAAGATTTTTAAAGCATTTTTACTACTTTTAATTCTATGGACAATTGATATTGAAACCTTTGGCTTTCCTTTACTTCTCCTAGAGGTTTTAACTTGCGGTTTGTATCTACTTCCATTTGCTTTCCCATTTTTCCTTCCTTCATATACTTTTTTTTTGTTGTGCCTATAGTGCCTTAAAGTCAAGAAATTCAATATAACATTATTTTGTTGTCTCTCAGGTTCTAATTTCATTGATATCTATCAGGACATCCTTGAGAAATTTTTTCTGGTTAACATTTCGTAAGTTAAATGTGCATTCCAGTCCTACCAACAATTATTACCTATTTGGGAAAATCAGTTGTTTTAGTATAACAATGATTATAATGGTCATCAATACCTCTGCATTTATATTTTTAAAAAACCTGAAGTCAGAAAAATCACTGTTTTTTCACAGAATCGCTAGGTTGGAAAAGACCTCCACGATCATCTAGTCCAACCACTCTTATCAACCACAAAACCATGCCCCGCAGCATCTCTTCCACCTGTCTTTTAAACAACTCCATAGATGGTGACTCAACCACCTCAATGGGCAGCCTATTCCAGTGTCCAATGACCCTTTCTGTGAATTTGGGTTTTTTTTCTGTTCAGTCTGAACCTCCCCTGGTGATGCTTGAGGCCATTCCCTCTTGCCCTGTCCCCTGTCACTAGGGAGAAGAGGCCAGCTCCCCACTCTCTACAATCTCCTTTCAGGTAGTTAGAACAATAAGGCCTTTTAATCAGAAAAGGCTATAAAGTCATAGAATATCTCATGCTAGAAAGGACTCATAAGGATCATCAAGTCCAAATCCTTGCTCCTCCTCAGAGGAAGTGTGCCTTCAGCTGCCTGGTATAAAGTTAACCATATTTTATGAAACATTTTCTCTATTATCTTTAGAAATTCAGATAACTTCAAAATTTGCTGCATGAAATGCTGATCAAATACCTTGTTATATTATAATGAAAATTTTGTCCTATAGGCAAATGCTTATGGAGCCCTTCATGCTACTTCCTGCTGTGAACAGATATTTTGCATCACTTTCCCACCTGTGATACCATCAAAACTTTGTAGCAGGAACAACTTAAATCCATAAATACCAAAAGATTTTTGTCTTTGAGTGATATCACATTCAGCTGATCTCTAAAGTAATGCGTCACCTTGTGTATTCTGTTACATTCTATTCTTACAATTTCTGTTTTGTTAGTTTTAAATGTCCAATCATATGACAAATTCTATCAAGTTTAAGTAAACTGTTTTACATTTCTTCTAATACATTATTGTCTTGCCTCATTAATAACAGTCATTAGAAATGTCTCTGTGTTTTGATATATTGCATGTGGAATACTAATATAACCGGGACATGTATGTTTTGTATAATTGGTGGTATCTAGTTTTGGAAGATTTCTACTTGGGATCAAAAAGGAAAGTTTTGTGGACTCCAACTAAACCACTTCTTCTTTCAGGTGAATGATTACATGATAGTTTTAAATTAAACTAAACAATTATGTTTAATTCATAAAATGCTTAAAATCAGTTTAATATTTGAACACTCATCCATTCTTCATTTTAATGTGTATTCTAGGAAGTAGAGAGAGAGATGTCTTTCTGCTTACCTATCACTCTAGTGTCCATTTACCTTGCATTATGCTTTCTGCTCCTCATATATCCAGAGGAAAAGACTGACATCTTTGTCACTGACATCTCTGTTGCTGTCTCTGCTAAAGGCAGATTTTTGCAGCAAATTTATATCTCGTAATATTGTATTAAAGTACAAATAATGTCCTTTCCATCTACAGTTTGACTGGGTGTCCTGCTGCTCTGCTTTCTTTGGATAGATACTTCAAATTAAAAAGAATTTTCTTCCAAAATTACTGCGTATTTTGTTTCCCACTTCAAAATATCATCACTACTTTTAGAAAAAAGGTTTATGACTATTCTTTTTTAACCTCCAAACGCTAAATAGTTGTGTATGTGTGTGTAGGTGTCTGTGTGCAGGTTACAAGCTTTCACAGACAACGACTTCACAAGTCATAAACATTCCTGTCCCACAATGCCTGATGTATAACTGTCTTCAAAAGATACACTCCTGCCAACTTCTTCTAAGCTACCACATATTCAGAGAATGCTTACTCCTCTGTCTGATTTCCCTTGTGCATTTCATATTATTCTTCAATAAATTTTATTCTAAGAACAATGTATCCCCTCAAAACATCAAGATTTTAACCCTGATTTGGTGTTGTCGTTCAATACTTCAATACTCAGTCAACTTTTCTCCCAGCTCTAGTCACAGACACTACCTTGTGTTTTAATACAGTACAAATTAATGAGAAAACAAGTTCTGAAGTTTTATTATTTTTACCAAATAAAGCTATTTTTATCATTTTTTCTTCAGACAGATTGATTTTTCCTTTTCATAGACTTTTCCTGATGTGACTCTTTGAGGGGCAGCCCACCCCTACATCACAACCACAAGTTACAGCAAAGTTTCTTTTCTAGGTTTATATTGTTCCCAAATAATTAAAGTTCTGGCAGGAGCACAGACACAAGTTCCACCTAATATGTTATATGATAGGCTGAGGGAGTTGGGATTGTTCAGCCTGGAGAAGAAAAGGCTCCAGGGAGGCCTTATAGTGGCATTCCAGTACCTGAAAGGGGCCAAAAAGAAAGCCAAGGAGGGACATTTTACAAGGGCAAGTAGTGTTAAGATGAGCGGAATGGCTTTAAATTGGAAGGGAAAGATTTAGATTAGTCATTAGGAAGAAATTCTTCATGACAAAGGCGGTGAGGCGCTGGCACAAGTTACCCAGGAAAGTTGTAGATGCTCCATCCCTGGCGGTGTTTAAGACCAGGTTGGATGGGACCTTGGGCAGTCTGGTCTAGTGGGACGTGTTCCTGTCCATGACAGTGCGGTTGGAACTAGATGATTTTTAAGGTCTCTTCCAACCCAAACTATTCTATGATTCTATGGTTCTATGTTCCTTCAGCTTTACCCAACGTATTCCTAAGCCAAGCACTATTCATTATGTCTCTCTCTGGAAATGCAAATAACTTTTCTCCCTTTAGATTACTAAAGAATGTTCAGTAATCCTTCTTCCTCCTTTTCTTCCTTTCTTAAGCAGTCCTGCCCCTTTTAGCTGAAGTCTGTACCGAGACCTTTGCACATTTTAGAACTAAAAGTAATTAATTTACATTTAATTATTTTACTTCCATCAAAGATTCACATATTGCATTTGTGATATAAATATACAAGAGGGAGGCTGAAGAGGCTGTGAAGCACCTTGTACAAGCTAACAGCACTGAATTTGAAGCATGCCAAGGTTCAGATGTCTTAGCTGTACTTGTGACATACCACTTAAAAATAGAATCTCATGGGTGGCATGAGAGGGATTGCCTCTAAAAAGGCTAGAAAGACATATTCAAATGGAGGAATTCGGAAGGACATTTTCCATTTCACTCATCAAATTCCCTATAGTGTTGTTATATAAATCTTTAAATTCCACATGGAGAAATTACAGATATTCCGGATACAAAGATAATGTTGCACAGCTATCATACTCTGGGATTTCAAAGTTCATATTGCACAATCTCACTCACTCTTTGTATCATGCTGATACTTAGGGCATAATATATCTTCCACTTCAGGTGAATAAGCTACCCTAATTTCCTAGGGTAAGGAGCACCTATTTTTATTCTTTGGAAATTATAAATTGCTACAAATGTTTACTTATGCAGAGTATGAATACTAGTGTCATACCTGATGCATATAAGAACACATCTGCTTTCCTACAAGGGAAATTTCTTTAGCCTGGAACCTACTGCTTCATTATCCTGTGCAGTAAATGTAATTTTATTTTTTTGTTGTTACTGGCTGACTCCCTTGTATCCTTCTAGAAGCTCAACACGTCAAGAGGCATAGCTAAAATAATTCTACCAAGTGTGGCAAAGATTAATTCTTTCTCAGTAAGAAAAGACATGGCATCTTTACCTAGGCAGAAGGTGCAATCCCAGACTACAACATTTCTGGTAGAACAACCATGACCACTTTTTATGAATGGGCCTTTTTTATTTGATAGTAATAAAAAATCCAATTAGAAATAAAATCCTGGTCCCCTCACAGACTACATGTGACAAGCTAGATAGGTAATATTTATACCACACATGCACAAACACTGACACTCTTTCATAAGACATTCTGTATATTTGACAACACATCTGTTATTTGCAAAATAATTTGCAATTTTGAATCATATCTTCCTATTTAAAACATCTTTTTCTTTGCACACACTGGCAAAGTCTCAATAAGCAACCCACTGTAAAACTTATAGGTGCAAAAAGAAATATTTCTCTTCATAGAGGTTCAATAAATAGACTAACATTCCTTTCTGTCGTTGAATACTGTGATTAATACTGAAGTATTCTGGGTAATTGTGAAGGTGAAAAATCTGAAGATTTGCAGCACTGCAAATTACTAAAGAATAATTCAGCTTGAGTAAATTATCCATATGTTATTTTCAAATGACAAAGATATCCAAATCATCTACAATACTGACATCTTTAATGAGTCAAGGTTATTTTACCATTTAGCTTACATGTGAAAATCAATAGATAAGCTTTCTCTTTAGCTTTCAGTCAAGTACAGACTTGTTAGAAGCTGAAGGACTTAAACTTTATTTGTGGTTCTATCATGCACAATAAAAATTTAAAGAGGGTTATTCTGATTTTACCTTTGCTTGACCTCAAAGTTTTACTAGTTTGAGGTTTTAGGATGTCAAATATATGTCACACCCGACCTTCTGTTGTCAAACAGTTCAAGAGATATTACACGTAAACTTGTCTTTTAAGGTGAGTAGTAACACATTTTCCAAGTCTTGTGATATGAAATGAAATGCAGAATTTTGATTTTGCTGATATAGGGAAGTTCATATTTGGAACAAAGACACAAAATGCATAGCTTAAACACGTAAGATCTACATCCTTTTTTTTCCTTGCTTAGTGAAAGGAGATACCATACTCTTCAGACCTTAATCTCAATAGAGCATATCCTTCACTATTGGTAATGCTGCTTCAGTATGTCCTGTAGAGAAGGAGTTGCATGCCACAGAATAGTCTGACATGCTACATTTGAATCTTTCCAACTTAGCCGTAAGAAGTATACTTCTCCAGCCTGGGGGAAAAACCCTGGTTTCTGAAAAGGATGGAAGACATGCCCTGTTAATAACTCTTCATAAAGAATATACTTCTTGGGAAGATCAGAAGCATAAGTAAGTGTATCTTTGCAAGAACATAGCTTATCTATGCTTCTGGTAGCTATGGAAGTAATGCAGGTAATCTGCTACTGTGTATTTACAATCAACTGCTACCATCCTGCTGTTCTTGGATGCAAAAGAGAAAAAATATCAAGGATAGTTAACCAACTCTCCTTTGACACATAGAGAAGTTCAATCAGTATATCTATATATCTATTACCCTCTCAGATTGTATTTTCTTATTTATAAATTTTCTTTATCAGCTAGACAGTAATAATAAAGCTCAAATACTGCTTTTCCAGTTCTTTTTTTTTTGCCTTATCTAGATTCATTAGCCTGGAGAAGAGGAGGCTGAGGAGAGACCTTATTGCTCTCTATAACTACCTGAAAGGAGATTGTAGAG
Source organism: Coccyzus lansbergi (assembly GCA_033558105.1). Lineage (NCBI taxonomy): Eukaryota > Metazoa > Chordata > Aves > Cuculiformes > Coccyzidae > Coccyzus > Coccyzus lansbergi. The sequence continues at coordinate 1,636,017 of JAUMJK010000271.1, forward strand.
AGGAGGGTAATGGCCTCTTCTCCCAAGTGACAGGGGACAGGACAAAGAGGAATGCCCTCAAGCTCCACCAGAGAAGGTTCAGGCTGGACACGAGAAAGAAAATTTTCACCAAAAGGTTTCATCGGGTGCAGTAACAGGCTACCCAGGGAGGTGGTTGAGTCACCATCCCTGAAAGTATTTAAAAGATGGGTGTATGTGGTGCTTAGGGACATGGTTTAGTGGTTGATCAGAATGGTTGGACTTGATCGTCCTGTATGTCTTTTCCAACCTAGTGATTCTGTGATCCTGTACAGAAACATTTGATCTATGTCTTTTATTACAATGTCTACCCAGAACATTCACATCTCTCCTCCAGATTTTTGTCCTAGTGAATATCATCACAAATGGCATCCTGTCTAGACATTTCGGGACATCTAAAGAATTTACCATAACAACGTTTCTAAAACTTTGATAGTTCTTGCCCTTATCTTTTTCTTATTTATGGCATTTTGGTTTCTGTTCCTTTCAACCAGCTCACTTTTGCAGTTAATACCCTTTGTTTGGCAACTGTGCTTATTTTCCACCATTCTGACCCACGCCACAATTAGTATGACAGTCATCAGATAAATGCTGCAGTTCTATCATTGATTGTCCCTGCACTTCCACTCAAAACTACTACAATCTCTGGCTAGAAATACTTGGAAAGGGTAGCAATAGGGAACATTTTTTGCATTTGTATGATAAGGATCAGTGTGTTGTTCTAGGCTTATTATTCCTGAACTACCAAAATCCTGTGTAAGAGTTTGGTGATACAACACAGACAAACACTGCAACATCATGCAATAGGCTCCATCTTTTTCAGCCCAAACTTGCATGCTTTGCTTTTTCCATGGATGGAAGATGTTCCAGTGGTGATGACTTCAAGACATATTGAGATAAATATCTGTGGAACTTAAAATGCTGAGGTCCATAGGATTTATATTAAAGTCTATTGTTTTTTTTTTATAAAGCACCTAAAATATGAAAAATATTTTACATTCATATATATTATTTCTTTTTAAAAAAGATTTTCTGAGAGAAGACACAACAATAGTCAAAGATAGCAAAAATAACTGCAATTTAGAGAATTAAACTTCAGTATTCCTGAAATTCATCTTAGGTGAAAAGACAGATGACAAAACTGATTACTTCAACTATATCTGACCAATGCAGAGAGATAAAGAAGCATATTTTGGCTTGTCTAAGAGGAATTTTGTCCACGTGGTTTTCAACTGTCTTTGTCTACAACTTCAAGCATTCAAAATTATGATATGTGACTTCAGTACACTGAACAAGACAGGATGAGCCTGATTAACAAGGTTGAACTTTGATCACAAGACCAAAGAAGCTAAGACAAATATGCTTGGCTTGTTATGAAATGTAGCAGTTTTGCCTTTTTTTTTTTTTTGTTTTGCATGTTTGCCTTTAGGTAGATGATGAGGTAGATGGCAAATGAAGCTCAGACAGTAAAGGACCCACAGATTCAGGTTCCTGTCTCCCTTGGCAGTTTCTCTTTGCTCAGCAGTACCATAAAAGACACAGTTTAGAGGCATGACAGTGGTCAGATAAATGCTGCAGTTAAAACGTAAAAGCTGTGTATGCTACCCTTGGATTGTAGTGATCAAAGCAGCTGTGATCAACTCAAATGTGTATAAAACAGCATCGGATATCTATTTCCAACTCTGCAAATGACTGTCATATTACACCTTTATATCTTTGTCTTCTTTAACTGTCTAAAACCAATATGGTTTGAAAAGTACTTTTATCTATACAGAAGAGGGAAATAGTGTAATATTTATGGGAAATCTTTTCATCCAGTTTATATAGACTACCACTGGGCTTTGCAATATAAGATTTTTATCTTCACAAAGTTATATTTTAATTATGTTTTTTGTTACATTTAGATGAAGAATGACAAAATCTGGCCTACTGTCTCAATAATAAAAATAATATAGGCTATAAGATTCAATATAACAGCAATGCAGGAATATTCCCTAGTAATCGTGAAACTCATGGTATCTCTGACAGAATTGTTATTAAAGGAAATCCATTCTGAATCCATTCATTGCTTGTCACATTGTAGAGAAAATGATTAACTATAGGGGCGCAAGTATTTACCCCATCAGTGGTTTTAGTCTTCCATTACATTATTAGTAGTTGTGTAGACTTGGAATGTGTTAGTTGAGAAATAGACTTTGCCTTCAAGACTTGCAAGCTAACAGATATTTACTTCATTTTCAGCCATGAAGTGTCAAGTGCCAGAATCTGAGAAGCAGGAATCGTTGACTCGCATCACCCCTTTCACATAGAATTATAGAATCATAGAATAACCAGGTTGGAAGAGACCCACTGGATCATCAAGTCCAACCATTCCTATCATACACTAAACCATGCCCCTTAGCACCTCGTCCACCCGTCCCTTAAACAACTCTAGGGAAGGTGAATCAACCACCTCCCTGGGTAGCCTGTCCCAGTGCTCAATGACCCTTCCTGTGAATTTTTTTTCCTAATGTACAGCCTAAACCTCCCCTGGTGGAGCTTGATGCCATTCCCTCTTGTCCTGTCCCCTGTCACTTGGGAGAAGAGGCCAGCTCCCTCCTCTCCACAACCTCCCCTCAGGGAACTGTAGAGAGCAATGAGGTCTCCCCTCAGCCTCTGCTTCTCCAGGCTAAACAATCCCAGCTCTCTCAGCTGTTCCTCATAGGGCCTGTTCTCTAACCCCTTCACCAGCTTCTTTGCTCTTCTCTGGACTCACTCCAGAACCTCAACATCCTTCTTGTGGTGAGGGACCCAGAAATGAACACAGGATTCATGGAGTAGTCTCACCAGTACTGAGTACAGAAGGAGAATAACCTCCCTGGACCTGCTGGTCACACCATTTCTGATACAAGCCAGGATGCCATTGACCTTCTTGGCCACCTGGGCACACTACTGGATCATGTTCAGTCGATGTCATCGAATACCACCAGGTCTTTCTCTACCAGGCAGCTTTGTAGACAGACTTCTCCTAGTCTGTAGCACTGCACAGGGTTGTTGTACCCTAAGTGCAGGACCCGGCGTTTGGCCTTGTTAAAGCTCATGCCTCTGGACTCAGTCCAGTGGTCTATCCTGTTCAGATCCCTTCGTTGAGCCTCCCTACCCTCCAACAGATCAACACTTGCACCCAGCTTAGTGTCATCCACAAACTTGCTAAGGGAGCACTCAAAGCCTTTATTCAGGTCATTGATGAGGACATTGAACAGGGCTGGACTCAGCACTGAGCCTGTGGGAATCCCTCTTGTAACTGGCCTCCAGCTGGATTTAACACCGTTTACCACCACTCTCTGGGCCTGGCCATCCAACCAGTTTTCCACCCAGGAGAGTGTGTGCCTGTCCAGGCCAGAGACTAACAGTTTCCGTAGCAGAATGCTGTGAGAAACTGTGTCAAAGGCTTTACTGAAGTCCAGGAAGACCACATCCACAGCCTTTCCCTCATCTAGCAGCCAAGACATTTTGTCATATAAGGTGATCAGGTTAGTTTGGCAAGATCTACCTTTCATGAACCTGTGTTGACTGGGCCTGATCACCCATGTTTTCTGGCACGTGCTTCATGATAACACTCAAGATCACCTGTTCCATGACTTTCCCTGGCACTGAGGTCAGGCTGATAGGTCTGTAGTTCCCTGGATCCTCCCTCCGACCCTTCTTGTAGATGGGCACTACATCAGCCAGCCTCCAGTCCAGTGGAACTTTCCTGGTCTTCCAAGACTGTTGGAAGATGATGGAAAGGGGTTTGGCCAGTACATCTGCCAGCTCCCTCAACACCCTTGCGTGAATCCCATCCAACCCCATAGACTTGTGGGTGTCTAGTCAGGCAAGCAAGGCTCTGACCACCACCTCTTGGATTATGGGAGTCTCATTTTGGTCCTCTAGCTCCAGGGTTTGTACACAGAAGGAATAACTTTCTTTACAATTAAAGACTGAGGCAAAGACTTCATCAAGTGCCTCAGTCTTTTTCTCATCCCCTGTCACTGTTGTTCCTTCTGCGTCCAATAGGGACTGTATGGTATCCCTAGTCCTCCTTTTATTATTTATATATTTATAGAAAGATTTTTACTATCTTTCACTGACTTTGCCAATCTGATTTCTAGTTGAGCCTTAGCCCTTCTGATTTTTTCTCTACACCATCTCACTTCCCTCCTGTAGTGCTCCCAAGAGGTCTTTCCCCCTTTCCAGAGCCCATAAACATTTCTCTTCTTGATATCACTCAAGATCTCTCTGTTCAACCAAACTGATTTTTCCCCCTGTCAGCTTTCTTTTTGGAACATGGGGATGGCTTTCTCCTGAGTTTCTAGGATCTCCTTTTTTGTTTAGACCCTGCTACATTCAGCCAGACAAGTTAGTACCACTCTGCCAGAAGGATGTTGAATGCTGGTGGTCGCTGAAGACCACTGGGGGAGTGGGGAGGAGGAGAAATGAGTCCCAAAACTCAAAATGCCAGCACTGGTATCTGTTGACAGGTAACAATTAGTAGTGCTGTGACAACGAACTGTTACCTTGCAATATGATCCGATTCTAGTCTCAGTGGAGAAGCAGCAACTAACAGTATGATCTCCCAGATGTGTGTCTTCATCTTTTTCTCTGGGAAAAGAAGGTTAACAGTTTACTAACCATGTGAATAGAATGTTTGTTGTTTCCCAAGACTGGGAGAGAAAAGGCATGCATTTATATTTGAGTTTCTGCCTCGACTGGAAGACTCTGCAGTTAATTGCTACTTAGCGTATAAGACCAGAGCCCACTTGTACAAGGGCTCCTCCCTACCTCTGTCCCTGGGATACAGCAGGTACCAGTCTCGGCTTGCAAGCAGCCCTGTAAAGTTGAGGATGGGAATAGATCTCTGCAATACACAACTTCACTAAGGATAAATCATACCTGACAGATTTGGTGGCCTTCTACAATGGGGCTACAGTGTTGGTGGATAAAGGAATAGTAACCTAAATCACCTGCCTCGACCTGTGCAAGGCATTTGACATTGTCCCACATTACATTCTTGTCTCTAAATTGGAAAGACATAGGGTTCCCCTCTGTCCTTGGGGATTTCTTGTAGCTTCATTTTTTTAAATATTTTTTTTGTTCTGAAGTATATTTCTGTTTCCCTTGATTTATTTCTGCATTTAGAACAATGAAATTATTTTGCTGAGTTCTTCTTATAGTCCTAACATAAGTAATTTAGTAGATCATAGAGGCTTAATCTTTGGGCAGATAAGCTTTCAGGACTTTGTAGATCCTACTTTGAATAGTTTTCAGCCTGATGAACAGTAAAGGCTTGTGGAGAGAGAATGAAAATCTGTCATCACTGACTCACATATTAAGAACTAAAACATTAAGGTATTAACCAGTTTTTCCAAGAATAACAAAAATATAGGCTTCTAAAATATAACAGAGAAAGGAGTTGATAAACCAGATCTTGCTGGTCTAAGCCTTGTACCTTCCATGATCCCAGTGAGATCTGATTTTAAACCCAGTTGCTGCACCAGAATCCCAGTGGGAATGAGATTTTTTTGGGAGTTACAGATGTATTCCAGCAGCATGCTGTGCTAAGTTGTGGTCAGTCAATCTAATATCAAAGGGATTAAGTCTGTGAATCATTTAATGGGAAATTTCTCCTGCCTTAGTGGCATTGATGTTTTAAGGTGTGAAATTCAAGAACGGCTTAGTTCTCCTTTGGTCAGACAACTGCTCTGTAGCCTGTGTTATCAAGAGGCAGTCAAGAAGATCCCCTTGGGTCATGTGGCTGCTGTACATTTTTGTATTACCATAGTAGGCTAGTTTTAACCTGCAGGATGTAATCCTATTTACCTCACATGTGGTCTGTGCACAAGGAACACGTGCTCCACTTATGTATGTATTATTTGCATTACCAGAGTACCTGGCAGCCCAAATCATAGATCCAGACACTATTGTGCTGAGCACTGCATAAACATGTAGCAAAACAATGCCCTCCCCTTCATCCAGCAGTCTTATAACAAAACATAACAGATAAGATTTACACAAAGCAGGGTGGGAAATTTGTCAGCATAATAAACTGTATTTTGAGACTTATTTATAGCTAGGGGAAGCATCTCCTAGGTAGCAGGAATAGGTAGAAGAGAAAACGGCAGAAAATGTAACAAATAGGAAATGAGAACAAGGATCATGGGCTGAAGGGAAGTAGAAATCAATTGCTCATTAGTGAATAGGAGAAGTCAGATAGGGAAGGGATAGTCCAGAGAGTTTTGTGACCTATAACAGCTTATGCTTGATTGAAATATGGAAGGGAGAGGTGATGTTAAGATGTAGACCAGCATCCTTGGATCAAGTTGGACAAGAATGTATTCATCTGGTTCTGAGAAAATTTGCAAAATGAGGCTGAGAAGAGGTTTTTGGGGTGTCTTTTTTGTGTGGTAGTTTATTTTTTTTCTTTTTAACAGGTTAATCTGAAAATATACAGTGGGAGAAAAAGTCTAAGGCAAGGCTGGAACATGTGAATGTAGCCTGATTATGGGCATGAGATTCAGGCAAGATGGTGATCTTGTTCAGAGACACCAAAAGAGAAAGCAACAAGAGACATTTCAGGTGGAATTAAGAAATGCTTTTTAATAGCCATTTTATGCCTAAGGCTGTGGATGTGGTCTTCCCGGACTTTAGGAAAGCAGCTGGGGTTGTTTAACCTGGAGAAGAGGAGGCTGAGACGAGACCTCATTGGTCCCTACAACTACCTGAGGGGAGGTTGTGGAGAGGAGGGAGTTGGCCTCTTCTCCCAAGTGACAGGGGCCAGGACAAGAGGGAATGGCCTCAAGCTCCACCAGGGGAGGTTTAGGCTGTACATTAGGAAAAAAAATTTCACAGGAAGGGTCATTGAGCACTGGAACAGGCTACCCAAGTAGGTGGTTGATTCACATTTGGAGGTGCTGAGGTGCATGGTTTATCGATTGATAAGAATGGTTGGACTCAGTGATCTGGTGGGTCTCTCTCTTCCAACCTGGTTATTCTATGATTCTTCGATTCTATGAATTACAGCCACAGAATGAAAGACCAAGGGCAAAACAATCCAATTCTACAAATAAATAAGGTCTATATATTATCAGCTGAAAGATTCTTGGTTCAATGCAATTTTGTGAATGAAACTGAAGAAAAACCTGTCAGGAAAAATGTTTAAATTTAGGTTCCATGTTGGACTGAAGTAGTAAGCTGGTAGAGGCAATCTCAAATAATAAAATGATGTCTCAGAGTGTTCAGTTTTGCTTTCCCATTTCAGAAACTGCGTTTCCCTTTATGGGTGTCACAGAATAGCAACGAGCCAAATGGACACATACCCATGACATATTTTACAAAGCAGGAACTTCTGCACCCACATTTAATTTAATTCACAAAATAATGATTAAAACATTAACAAGTCTTGAAGCTGCCGGTGTTCTATCCAAACACACATGCCTTAGTGACATAGTAACCCATGAATGAGAAGTTTTGTTTATTTATTTTAGCTAAAGTGATAATTTTCAAACATTGGTCTTTCTGAATTTACACTTTCAAAACTGTAGCCCACATGAAGTATCTAAGGTGAAATAAAAGCAAATGTTGGAAATCTTCCACTTCTGCTGAAATGGAACAGCTTTCTTTCATTGGTTGTATTTATGACACAGCTCAGGAGCAAACCTTGGTTTCTTGTCATTCCTCTATTAAAAGAAAAATTTGTGTTAAAAATATTTTTAATCAAGCATAATGTACATAACCTTGTAAAACAGATCTACCAGCTCTTAAATAGCTACTGTGTCCCCTGCCTTTGTCATGAGGTAGTCAAATAAATGTTTGTTTTTTTTTTTTTTCTCTTCCTGTTAGTGATTTTCTAAGGGGACATCTCTTTATAGTGTTTCCTTAGGTTAGCTGAAATAGCAGATCCTTACTGCACGTACAGTAAGTTTTGAAGCTGGTTACAGAGACATATAAAAGTGAACCCTGCTAGGAACTCCACTGCTCATGCTGAGGTTTAAACACTGGAATTGGGTTCCCAATGGATTTTCACTTTCACAAGTACTTAATGCAGCTTTAGGTGTCCCTAGGGCAATCTGAAGTGGCCACTGAATATCCTTTTTAAGGGGAGTGAACAATGGCTTAGTTCCACCTCTCTTGAAATACAGGATTCATGTTTTCCTCTCTTAAAATTTAGTGTTCCTGGAGGCAGTCAGTAGCATTAGAGAAGGAGACTGTATTTATCTATCCCAAGGCTAGGCACAATGTAGGTAAGGGCAATCCAAGCTTCCCTATGGTGCTTTGTCAAAGCTTTTTAACCCTAAGCTGAAAGGATAACCACTCTAGAGTATGATTACAATTGAGACTCCAGGCCTATTAAAAAGTTGGACCTTTAAGATTGGCAAAAGCTTTTGATTACAGAAAATTCTGTGTTGCTTTTTGTGATGTGCATCTCTGTACTGGGGCTATACAGAGAACACCAAGCAGATTTCACCTTGAACTGATTCTCAGGCTAGAACTCAGATCTCTGGAGATTTTGCTTTCTTGAAAAACAGTGATTTCATTTTTCATGAGAAAAGGAGATAAAACATACTTTCTAGGAAAAAAAAAAACCCACAAAACCAAGTCATAGTAAACAGTCCATTTCTAAAAGACTTCAAATCACACAATAAGCCAGATAAGAATAGCTGCAAGGATAAAATGAAAGCACTCAGATTAAAAGAAGTTACTGTTACAAACTAATACAAAATATAAGCTTTAGTTATAATGTAAGGATTGTGATCCATAAATTTATGTTTTAAATCATTTTGAGGTACTAAACACTCCAGTTCTATTGAATGCCTTCAACTCCCTTTGACCTCAGAAGGAGCTGAAGGCATTCAGTTCATTGCTTGATCTGGTCTATCTGAATATGAACAAGGAGGCAAACAAAAAGAACTAAAAAAAAAAATATTACCTTGATCATATTCAATTAACTGTTCACAAAATCAATGATACTCTTTTTATGAAAACCACAACAATCTGCATATCTATAGAATACTGTATTTCATTAAATATTCAAATGACATTTCAATGTTTAAACAAAATCCATAGGCTAATTTCATTATTGTCATGGGCAGAATATTATACTACCCGAAAAGTGCTCAATAAGATTGATTTATGTTGTTCTGTAAAATATAGTCTCCACTGACCACTTGCCAGGCTGTGTTACAAGAGCCTTTCAAACCACAAACTGTGCTGTGGTCTTTACAATGCATTGCCTTGAATTCTTAGACTGTGCTTTGAAACCCTACAAAATATCAATGACCACCTTACGTATAATCACTAACTAGGCAGAGGTTCATTTCTGAAGATCTTATGAAGTGCCTGCTAGTGTAAATCAAAAGCTTAGCATGTTATTTTTTTCCTTGCTCACCTAAAATATTTATAAATGATTTGTACGCTTCTGCAAACTACTTAAAAATAACAATAAACCTTTAAATGCTCTAACTTAATCTCTTCCGCATTTTTTATGAAACCCATCAATCCCATTCATAATTAATGAAATGCAGGATGATTCCTGGATGAAATAATTTTTCGTCCTCATTGCTAATCAATATTTCTGACCATGTCTGTTTCATTATTGACGACATCTAGCCATATTTACTCTTATAATTAAGTTATAGTTCAACTCCTAACTTTTCCTGAGTGTTTGAAATGGCCATATGGTGTTCTTAATTTCAGCTGCTGTTTCATCTCTCTCAGTAGGTGTCTATTTTATTGTTAAAGGTCATACTCATTTGTCTGCTCCAACAAAGGCAGCCCTTAAAGTTAGCTGTGGTTTTGACAGACAGTGGTCCCTATAAGTGATGGCCTTAAGGACAGACCTGGCACTGGGAGACAGTCACCACAGCAAAGGAAATAACAGATAACAAATCTATGCCACTATTTTTCCTCCTGGCATGATTGACGACATCACAGCAGGTGTAACTTTTCAGTGTCTCCAGATTAAAAACCCCTCAAACAAATGAGTTCTTAAAATACTGTCCGGGGGCATGAAAAGGTTGCTGCTGAACTCAAATGTATTTTTAAAACCAGCTTCTATATTCTTTTAAGAGTAAAGTGCATAATTTAAGAGTACTGAGAGCAATTATCTGATGTCCAGACATCTTTCCACTCTGATAGCACAAATCTTCCTTAAAAATGAAGAAGGTATTGTATTAAATGGGTAAATATTATCTTACAAAACCACTCAAAAGAATCAGCAAAGAAAATTTTCAATATGAAATGCTAAACTTTCTCTACTACAGAGAGTGAAAAAACTTTTAGTGTGCAGTCTTTTAATAAATTGTCTCAGAAAATAAAGAAGCTGTGATAGTAGTGGCATTTGCCCATGCTCTAAGAACATGCCAAAGAAGAAAAATATAAAAAAATGCCTCCTTCACATTCAGCACGTGGAATAGAATCTTGTCTTTTTCCCCCTCAATGCTAACTCTTATAAATATGAAAGTTATTGTTTTGACTAGTACAGCAACTGCAAAATCTCATGTAACTGATGTTTAGAGCTGTTTCCTAATTTTATGGATCTGTCTTTCCTCTATGTGGGTAAGCAGGCTTGATTTTTTTTCCCCCAAAGTCTACTAAGCTTGTCTTTGAAATCTGGACTTCAATATCTTTACAGATTGTCACATATTGACACTCACTGTAGTTGTCAGTATATGAAATGATATTATTTTGTCTGCAACTTCTAGACACAAACAACATATCCTACGTGCACATTGTGCTTCTTAAATATGAAGGTATGCATAGGGTATAAGTGAACAGAATAGAACTGATCCTGATTATAGAAAACACGTGAAAAGTTTACAACATTTCATGGCACAAAGCACTATGCTTACAAATGTGAGAACACATCACAATGCCTCCCGCCAGATTCAAACCGTAATCTGCTCTGTTTCAACCCAAAATACCAATTTTTGGTATATCTAGGGTAAATATAGAACAAAACATGCATGTATGAATGCCTATATATTAACATAAAATATGTGATAAGTGTACATATCAGTCAAGGGCGTCTTTTTTGCAATGTGCCTTGGCTGTTATGCTAGCTGCTAACTCCATGAAGGGTCTCGATAGAGCAAAGTCTACAATAGCACTATGTCTCTCCGATGGGTAAAAACATGTACTAAGTCACCAGTATTGTACAATTCTCACCACAATGTTAAAACTTTGGTTTGAGTTTATAAACATTAACATCTATTTCCCATAGGCATATGTGTAATGATTAGGTGTAGGATATGGTATACTGCAAGACCTCTTGCCACGTTGTATGACCCCTTCCAGTCCCCAGACCATAAGAGAGCTGCTAATCATAAATAGCAATGGGGTAAATGCATGCCAGTTCCAAATTTTTAAACTCTCTGCCCCTTCATCTCAGTCTTTTTCCTGACTCCAAACACGTTAATATTTGCAACCCTCCACCCTTTTTCTACTCCCATTATACTTCTTAACAATGTCTACATTGTCTCTGTAATGCCTTCCAACTCTGCTGAAAGTGCTTCCTCACACAAATGATGATGTAGATCTGGCAGAAGAAGGGGTCCCTGGTGACAAACTACAGGTGTTTACTAGCACAGAAAGCTGTGTGAGCAGCAGTACACTCGGCTCTGCAACAGTGTAGTTTTCAACTGATCTACCAGCTTTACTACAAAACCTTCTCTTGTTGTCAAACTATCTATGGAATTCACTGCTACAACGTATTGGGATGCTGAACTGTTCCTGGTTAGACTGTGATGCAGATAGTGAAGAAACTGGGTTGAGACCAATGGCATGAGGTTTAACAAGGCCAAATGTCGAGTCCTTCACCTGGGGCACATCAACCCTATGCAGAGCTACAGACTAGGAGAAGTCTGTCTGGAAACCTGCCTGGAGGAGTAGGACCTGGGTGTGTTGATTGACAGTCGACTGAACATGAGCCAGCAGTGTACCCAGGTGGCCAAGAAGGCCAATGGCATCTTGGCTTGTACCAGAAATGGTGTGACAAGCAGGTCCAGGGAGATTGTTCTCCCTTTATACTCAGCATTGGTGAGACCGCACCTCAAATATTGCGCTCAGTTTTGGGCCCCTTGCTACAAGAAGGATGTTGAGGCTCTGGACTGTGTCCAGAGAAGAGCAATGAAGCTGGTGAAAGGGTTGGAGGACAAGTCTTACTAGGAGCAGCTGAGAGAGCTGGGGTTGTTTAGCCTAGAGAAGAGGAGGCTGAGGGGAGACCTCATTGCCCTCTACAACTACCTGAAAGGAGGTTGTGGAGAGGAGAGAGCTGGCCTTTTCTCCTAAGTGACAGGGGACTGGACAAGAGGTAATAGCATCAAACTCCACCAGGGGAGGTTCAGGCTTGGCATCAGGAAAAGATTTTTCATTGAAAGGGTCATTGGGCACTGGAACAGGCTAACCAGGAATGTGGTTGATTCTCTTTCCCTGGAGGTGTGGTTGATTCTCCTTCCCTGGAGGTGTTTAAGGCATGGGTGGATGAGGTGCTGAGGTGCATTGCTAGTGGTTGAAAGGAATGGTTGGACACAATCATCCTAGATGTCTTTTCCAGTCTAGTGATTCTGTGAAACAGAAATAACCCAGAATGAGTGTTGGAAGGGGTGGCACCTGCAGACCCGTTCCTGCAGACCTGCAGACTTGGGGCACTAAGAGGTAGATTAATTTCTCCTATTTCCTCTACAACTAGTTTTCTACCCAAAGACTATCTTAACTTTCATTCTGTGCTGCAGAACAATGCAACAGACATGTGCAATGAACATGCTTGTGTGGGCATCAATGCATCTGTGTAACAGATACCATCTTGGATAACTCACTGTAGATTACACCAGGCACCTCCAGAGCTAACAGCATGAGCCACTACAGCTTGAGAAAACAAACCAATCCCCTGTAGCTGTAGCTATAACAGACATCTATTTCCTGTGGATCCAGCACAGAGGGGGACCTGTAACACATACTCATCACTAGTTTATACATGCACATTCGTGCGTGAGATTTTTGTACTTATTGGAACAGGATTCTTTACTTAGTAGAATCCAAGAGAACACAAATCAAAAACTTAAACAGAATAACATTTACAAAAAGATAAGGCTACTAACATTACCGTGGTTTCTAGAGACTGAGTAGGAAATTAGGTTGTAATAATCTGCCTGTAATTACAGAAAACTACAGTCAATTTTTGAAGCAGAATTTTCCAATATGAAATGCAATTTTTTAAAGAGATTTGGCATAGACTCAGGTCATTATTCTTCAGGAAAGGAGGTATTGTTGTGAAAAAAATAAACAAAACAAAACAGAAAACTCAGCTTATATTGACTTTCCTAGGATTTGTTGACAGCCTTAATATAAAGAAGTGTATGATTTGAATAACACAAATATTCATGGTTATATCATTACAGAAATCATCTATGGCTTTTATACATTGTCTTCAAATTTTATTTTTTTCTTTAATATCTGAGCAAATGTGAAGTTTTGGGGAAATATAGTATGCATTATAGTCTTGTCTTTCAATGGTCTAGGTAAGGGAAGTTCCAAAAAAACTTTAAGAAGATTTTGTTTGCCTTGGTCTCTGATTAGTGTTGATGTGTTGGAAAAGAACCACTATTTCAGTCAGACATTTAGTGCTGGATTGAAAGAATGACTTACTGTCTGCAACCATTATTTTCGATAGTTAGTGTACATGCAAAATAATTCAATATTGAATAACATACGCTTGACTCCACACCTCTGATTTCTTCTTAACAGGGGAATTTGGATGATAAAGTTCTGAATATTTGTTATTTCCTAGAGTAAATCTAAGCTCAGAGGTAGACAATAAATAATGCAACAAATAATACTGTTGTTTTGTGTTATTAGTCCTGTGCAAACATACAGGATCATAGCTGAGGCACTGGAATAAAATGAAGACTTCTAAAATGTACCTACAATGGAATGTATATTTTTTTTCCATTTTCTACATGATTTATAATCCAATATGGCCCTGATATGAGGAGTCAAAAGGTAAGAGAAAGTGCACCCACTACCTCCAAGATAGTTGGAAAGTTTTCACTTGATTCAACTCAAAATATCGGTAGTAGCAGAAACACCTCTAACAAAGGAATGCTAGCTTTCTGTGAGGAAAATTGTAAGGCGTAATAAACCAGCTCAGTTTTAAACTGATCATTAGACTAAGATTAAACTCAGCTGAAAAACCAATGCAACATGCTCTTCACCTCAGCAAGGGTGCTACCACGTGTCATGAATTACCATAACACTTTCACTTAGATATTATAATCAATATCAGATACGTATTATTTTCATGGACTGTTTTTAAGACTTCTGTACTAGCAGTGATATATGAGCACTTTCAAAATATTTTATTTACTAAAAACTATGGTGTGCATTTAGCAGCCATCCTGAGCAGTGAGACCGTTGTGTGTGTATACATATGAGAAAATGCTCTGTGTCAGAATTATGCCCTGAACTATAAATTTATATTAAAGATTTAAAAATATCTCCTAATTTACTTACAGTTTTTGAGGATTCTGCTCTGTTGATTCTAGAAACCATATGGGATGTATTAGTCATGAGATTAGTTCCTCGTATTCGAGGAACATGCACAGTAGATGACGTCTAAAGTTAAAATCTCCCGTTTTTGGCCAGTTATCTTCAGGTGAGTGGAAATAAACTGTATTCAAACCTAACATGGCATGTTTAAAGATTACAGTATCTAGACGTTGTTGCAGTTTTGTGCTTGTGTTCCAGTGTCTGTCTTGCACAAGTATAGTTTGTTTTTATTAGTAGGCACTAACATATCTGAAAAAAAAATATACTTCCCTTCTGAAAAGTGCTAAGATCTCCTCTGATTTCAGTGAGAATAGTAAGAGTGGTAATAATTCAGTGAGGAATATTGAACTGTGTCTTTACTAAGCATTGAAACCGGCATGTTCTGTGGACTCTAATACAAACCTAGGACACTTAATGCACTACTTGAATTCTTGTTGATTTTTAGCTTTATTTTTTGGCACCATTAAAAATAACTAGGAACTTATCATGGAACTAGTAACAGTTGACAAGAACTCATAATCCCTCTGAAACCAGAAATTCATTAAAATAGGTTTCAGCAGGAACAGCAAAATATTTTTCATATGAATAAATAAAAATTATTTTAAAGACACAAGAGATTATTCTATTTTGTGTGATACAAATAAAACTGTCCTCACAAAATTGTAATCTTACACAATTTATGGGTAGTTTCCCATAAATTACATGAGTATATTGGAAGCTTGTTAATAATTAAAAGTCTTTTACTTTTTCAACTCTCAAATAAGTATTAGAGTAAATAATTTCCAACCTTCATCTGATGTGACATCTAACCAATACAGGCATCACAAAATAAATAATTTATGAAAAATATTTATTTAAAGAGCTGTAATTTACCTTGCATTTACCATATGCCATTCATCCAAGTATCAATATAAAATATTCATTAGAGAAACTCATTAAACCAAACTTCTATACAATGAGGTGATGGGCCAACAAAAAACATCAGTCATCCCAGGTGTTTAAGCTGTTATTAGTAGATATACAAAAACTAATATTTTAAAGTAAAAAACTATTAATATTTTTACATTTACCTTGGAATCACTGTGGCTATGTGCAAGCTTTTTCTTCACCTGTTTCATGAAGCTTAAGTGGTCTGTAACAGAACACAGAGGTCTAATTCATTAATGATGAATAAATCTGATGTAGTAATTAACAGGAAATCTATAGCTAATCTTAATGGCTGAAAAGCTAGGCATATAATGATATTTAAGTTTGGCATAAAAGATCTTAGTACATTTTTTGCAAGCAAGGCAAATATTCCTGAATGTACGGAACTTTAGATCAATGGAAGGGTACCAGACATTAAAACAGGACTCCCCACAGTCAAAGATAAGCAATCCGTTCTGACTCCTAATACACTGTTTTTAAAGTCTGCCTTCAGTCAATGAGATTATATATGCAGGCGAACAGTGGGAAGAGTATATGCTATCAATATGCCCCAATCAAAAATAACTGTCCTGTGTGGAAATTCTTTTAGGTAAGTAAATAACATTACTTCAGGTCTAAATTCAGAAAATGTAGCATGCCACATCAACACTTTTATGGGATTCACTTATGAAACTGT
Organism: Coccyzus lansbergi; assembly: GCA_033558105.1. NCBI lineage: Eukaryota > Metazoa > Chordata > Aves > Cuculiformes > Coccyzidae > Coccyzus > Coccyzus lansbergi. Next base: position 1,652,197 of record JAUMJK010000271.1, read on the forward strand.
GTACTCGACTCCCAAATATAGATTCTTCCACAGGAAGAAGTTCTGTTAAATATCTGCTTCACGAAGACTGCATTTCTATTATGTGTTGATCTGTGATTAAATGTTCTAATAAAATTAACTGGCGTTGCTACAAACAGAACATCTGGAGCAATGTTTAATTTAATGTCAAACATATACAGGAAACACCTGTCTAAGTGAAGTAATTTAAAAAAAATGACATTAATCCATCTATTGTGGAAATGCTTGTCACAGTTGTCACATTAAAAAGTAATATCAACAAGCACAGAAACCTTAAATTACATTGGAAGAGAAGCCTTCTAAAATTAACAAAAAATCATTAATCCAAATGTTACCATGTCAATCTAATTTTGTGCTAAATAACAATTCACTTTTCTCTTCATATTAAAAATTTATTTTAATTATTGCTCTGTAAAACTTCCAGATGTTAAATATAGCCGCATAATTAGAAGATTAAAAGTATTGATGACACTCTTCCTAGGCACCTCTACAAAATAGTATCCTCTTAAGAGAAATTAAATACATTGTATCTAAAGGGGAAAACATATAAATAAAGTTAAATATAGCTGATATTTAGAATTGGGACCATCACAAGTTCATACAAAGCCCAATGAGTAGGATAGTGTGTTTCTTCTGAAGTTTATAAACATCATATGACATATGACAGAAATATTCTTATTTTGTGGGGTTTTTTTTTGGTGTGTCTTTTATGACACAGTTCCTCTGCCTTACAGTTCTCTGTGTTGTCACTGTCTTTCAATTAATTTTCCACCTAAAATATTCTTTCAATACTACAAGCAAGACTACTTCTTCAGTTGAGGTAAAATTTATTTGAAGTACTAAAAAGAGAAAAAAAAAATTAAAATAAAAAAAGAGAGAGATTTCCCATTCAAAGAATATTATAATACTGGCTATAAAGAAGCTTTGTATGAGCAAAGATTAGTAATTATACATCAGTGTCTTAAATTATTCTCTGCCTCATCCAGCACTGTCCACTCCCAAAAACAAAACAAGGGACCACCTAAAGGTTTAACTGACCTCTTTACCAATTTGTATGCTTTTTACTGCTTCCCATTTCACCTATTTTTGATCACAGATTTCTGCTGTATTTCTAAACAAAATATTTTGTAACTTCTTAAGTACATTCTGAATCACAAAGTCATCTGGTGGGATGACCCTTTGAAATGTGTTAACTAGAAAATTCATCAGGAAATATACAAACAAAATACAAATGTTTTTTCAGTAACCAAAAAATGCGAGTACTATTTTACTCTGGAAGTGATTTTGAACCTGAAGGTTCCAGATATTCCTATATCATAGAATCATAGAATTATAGAATCATAGAATGGTTTTGGTTGGAAGGGATTGTAAAGATCACCTGATTTCAACCTTCCTGCCATGGGCAGGGACGCCTCCCATTAGATCAGACTGCCAAATGCCTCATCCAAGCTGCCCTTGAACATCTTCAGAGAGGGACCATCCTCAACTTCTCTGGGCAACCTGTACCAGTGCCTCACCACTGTCATAGTGAAGAAATTCTTCTTTATGTCTAGTCTAAAGCTGCCCCTGTCTAGTTTACAGCCATTCTGCCCCATTCTATTACTACACGCCTTTTAAACAGTCCCTCCCAAGCTTTCTTATAGGCCCCTTTTGGGTAACGGAAGGCCACTACAAGGTCTCCTCAGAGCTTTCTCTTCTCCAGGATGAAGAATCCTAAATCTCTCAGCCTGTCCTCATATGGGAGGTGCTCCAGCCCTCTAATCACCTTCATAGCACTCTTCTAGACCTGTTCCAACAGTTCCATATACTTCTTATGTTGAGGATTCCTGAACTGGACAGAACACTCGAGGTGAGGTCTTGTAAGAGTGGAGTATATGGGCAACAATCACCTCCCTTGACCTGCTGACTACACCTCTTTTGATGCAGCCCAGGATACTGTTGGCCTAACGGGCTGAAAGTACACATTGCTGGCAGGTCTTGCCAAACTATCTTGATCGCTTTCTATGACAAAGTGACTCACCTACTGGATGAGGGAAAGGCTGTGAATGTAGTCTTCTTGGACTTCAGTAAAGTCTGTGAAATAGTTTCTCACAGCATTCTTCTTCAGAAACAGCCTCTGGGTGGAAAACTGGTTGGGTAACTGGGCCCAGAGAGTGATGGTAAATGGTGTTAAATCCAACTGGAGGTCAGTTACAAGTGGGGTTCCCCAGGGCTCAGTGTTGGGTCCAGCCCTGTTCAATGTCTTCATCAATGACCTGGATGAAGGCATTGAGTACACCGTTAGCAAGTTTGCAGATGACACTATGCTGTGTGGAAATGCTGATCTGCTGGAGGGTAGGGAGGCACTACAAAGGGATCTGAACAGGCTGGACCACTGGGGTGAGTCCAACGGCATGAGGTTTAACAAGGCCAAATGCCAGGTCCTGTACTTGGGGCACAACAACCCTATGCAGAGCTACAGACTAGGAGGAGTCTGTTTAGAAAGCTGCTCGGAGGAGAGGGACCTGGGGGTGTTGGTTGACAGCTGACTGAACATGAGCCAGCAGTGTGCCCAGGTGGCCAAGAAGGCCAATGGCATCTTCGCTTGTACTGGAAACGGTGTGACAATAAGGTCCAGGGAGATTGTTCTCCCTCTATACTCTGCAATGGTGAGACCACTCCTTGAATCCTGTGTTCATTTCTGGGCCCCTCCCCACAAGAAGGATGTTGACGTTCTGGAGAGAGTCCAGAGAAGAGCAATGAAGATGGTGAAGGGTCTGGAGAACAGACCTTATGAGGAATGGCTGAGAGAGCTGGGGGTAACCTTAAGAAGCAGAGGCTGAGAGGAGACCTCATTGCTCTCTACAACTACCTAAAAGGAGGTTGTGGAGAGGAGGGAGCTGGTCTTTTTCCTAAGTGACAGAGGACAGGACAAGGGGTAATGGCCTCAAGCTCCACCGGGGGAGGTTCAGGCTTGACACTAGATAAAAATTTTTCACAGAAAGGATCATTGAGCACTGGAACAGGCTGTCCAGGGAGGTGGTTGATTCACCTTCCCTGGAGTTGTTTAAGGCACAGGTGGATGAGGTGCTGAGTGTCATGGTTTAGTGATTGATAGGAATTTTTGGACTTGATGATCCAGTGGGTCCTTTCCAACATACTGATTCTGTGATGCTATGTGGAGCTTCTCATTAACCAGCACCAGCAAATCCTTCTCTGCAGGGCTGTTCTCAATCATGTCATCCCTCATCCTATACTGAAATCACAAATTGCCTTGACCCAAGTGTAGGAGCCTGCACTTGACCTTGCTGAACCCCATGAGATTCACACAGGTCCACTTCTCCAGCCTTTCCATGTCCCTCTGGATGACATTTTGTCCTTCTAGTGTGGCAACTGCATCACTCACCTTGGTGTCATCTGTAAACTTTCTGAGGGTGCATTCAATGTCATTGTCTATGTCACTGATGAAGATATTAAGTAGCACTTGTCCCATATGGACCTCTGAGGGACACCGCTTGGCATGAATCTCCATGTGGACTTTGAGCTATGGACCACTACTCTCTGAATGTGACCATCTAACCAATTCCATAGCCACTGAACAGTCCACCGATCAAAGCCATCCATATCTGTTCAATTTATAGAGAAGGATGTTGCGGAGGACTGTGTCAAAGAGTTTACAGAAGTACAGATAGATTTTACACATTGCTTTTCCCATGTCAGCTGATGTGTTTACCCCATCACAGAAAGCCTTTAAGTTGGTCAGGCAGGACATGCCTTTGGTGAAGCTATTGTGGCTGCCTCTAATCACCTCCCCATAATCTATGCGCTTTAGCTTCTGGGAGGATCTCTTCCATGATCTTCCCAGGCACAAGAGTGAGGCTGACAGGCTGTTAGTTCCCAGGGTCATCTTTTCAACTCTTTTGGAAAATGGGCACAATGTTGCCCTTTTTCCAGTCACAAGGGACTTCTGATTTCCATGACTTTTCAAATATAGAGACAGGTTTGGCCATCACATCAGCCAGTTCCCTCAGGACTCTGGGATGCATCTCATCAGGTCCCATAGACTTATATATGGTCATGTTCCTCAGGTGGTCATGAATCTGATCATGCTCTACAGTGGGAGGGGCTATAACCCCCCCGTTCCCCTTCTTATTGTCCATTGTCCCAGGAGGGATGAGGAGAGCAGCTGTCAGTGAAGACTGAGACAAAAAAGTTGTTGAATACCTTAGCCTTCTCCTGAGCAGTTAATATGAGGTTACCATTTCCATCCATCAGTAGGGGTATGTTCTCTTTAATGTTCTTTTTCTGACTGACATACCTATAGAAGGTTTTCTTGTTAGTCTTCATTTCCCTTGCCAAGTGTGCCTTAACCCTCCTGACACCATCCTGACAAAACTGGGCAGTGTTCCTATACGCTTCTCAGGTTCCCTGTCCCTGCTTGCACTGCAAGTCTTGACTCAGACACACGGGGGTCTCTTCCCTTTCCTGCCCAATTTCCTTCATGTGAGTGCAAGACTAAGCACTCTTGCACTTTATGGAAAGCATCCTTAAATATTTTCCAGCTCTGTTCTGCTCCCCTGTCCCTGAGCAATGTGAGGACGAGAAAATGGGAAGTGAATTTTGACTTGGACAACCGTGTCATGTTGAGATTTACAAAGCCAAAAAAGAAGAATAAGAAAACAAACAGTTATAGCAATCTCTGCTTGCATGTCAAGGGCTCTCAGAAGAGACCATGGGGCTTACATTTTACATGGTCTTATTTACAGGAGGGTGAGAGAGCTTCTTGATCTTGTGCGGGATGAGCAGAAAATAGTGCTGGAAGCATCAGAGGAGTGAGCAGTACCACATGTGCTGGACTTCCACAAGAGAGTAGAGTGGGTTTATGGCCTTAGCACATCATAATAACCTTGCTGAAACACAGCAAAAGCAGAAAATCTGGTATGATTGACAAGTTAAGGTTTAGACATATGAGGTGGGGCAAAAGGTCATAGTTCTGATCCCAGTTTGGCAGGAAAGCTGTAAACAGACTAGGAGGGAGCATTTAACAGCGTTAGACAGGTCAACAATATTATCTACGTCATACAGTTTCCAGAGAGATAATAGAAGCATAGACTCTATAGTTTTAAAACTAGCAAGCTCTAGCAAAAGCAGGATATTTTTTTATTATTATATGTGGACACGGTGTGAAATGGAGGTGAAATTCTTAATGGATTTAGTAGGGAATAGAAAAGTACTAGAATAGAGGGAATGATTTCCCCATTTCAGCTGCATCTATGAAGGGTGTTCAGAAGAGGGTGTGCAAAACTCTGTCACTGATGTTCTCCATTCAGCTTGGGGCAGAACTCCACAACAAAACCTTAGATGAGGCATGACTCTTCAGAGGTACAATTACAAAGGTGTCAAAGCCGTATGAATGGGAAGCACTGTGTAACTACATCTTATGGGCTAGACCTAATGTCTTAACTGTTTTTGACTTCTCATAGCAGTTTTGTGATGTCATTTACAGTTATCTGCTTTGCTGTAGCAAGGTTGTTTGGAATAGGGACTCAGGACACTGAACTGTGGTTTTTATGTTTATGTCAGAAAAAGTGAAAATAATCCATCAAAGATAAAAGTAATTTTATAAAAGAAGGTAATATAACACCTGTCTCAAACCTTTTAAATGTTGCATGACCATTTAAAAGATTGTTATTTATAAACTCCCTAAACATTTCAAATGCTCCTCATGGTATAGTTAAAACCAAATATATGTAATTAAGACTAACAGTCCCAGTATATCAGAACAACAAATTCTACTTCTCTAGTGTATTCTTTTAATTCTTAATGACTTATCTTCACAGTTGTTGGGCAGCTTAGTCAGTCTGAAGCTACCACAGATTGGGAATGGCAGTGTGAATTCCGCTGACATCAGGAAATACGGAAATATGAAAAAATTGAGGGAGACACTCTTTGAGTGGTAAAGCCAAACAACACAGAAGTAGAGAAGAAATCTAATTCTGAAGCCTCTGTAGTGACAGCAGGTGGTTCTGATGGTGAAATAAAGTACGTCCATTGCTTGGATCACACTTGATGGCTACACACTCCTGATGTTACCATTTTCCTTCTCAGAAGAGAAGTGCACATCCATTGAAGCTCTCCCTTGCTACAGGCAATGCTGCTTAGTGGAAAGAGTTGGAGAACATGGAATCATAGAATCATTTAGGTTGGAAAAGACCTTCAGCATCATCAAGCCCAACCATTGACATACTACTGTCAAATCCAACACTAAACCATGCACTAAATCATGTGCCTAAGTGCCACATCTACATGTCTTTTAAATACCTCCAGGGATGGTGACTCAACCACTTCCCTGGGTAGCCTCTTCCGATGTGTGACAACCCTTTTAATGAAGAAATTTCTTCTAGTATCCATTGTAAATCTCTCCATCACAAATTGAGGCTGTTTCCTTTTGTTTTATCACTTGTTATCTGTCAAAAAAGGTTGACACATCCACTTCACTACAACCTCCTTTCAAGTATTTGTAGATAGTGATAAACTGTCGTCTCAGACTAAACAGCCCCAGTTCCCTCAGCTGTTCCTTCAAAACTTCTAGACCTTCTAATTCCTTCTAAAACTGCTCTAGATCCTTCGCCAACTTCGTAGCACTTCTTTGGACACACTCAAACATTTCAAAGTCATTCTTGTACTGAATGGTCCAAACCCCACAGGAGTCTATCACAAAGGTTTTCAGAATAAGGGGAGTAGGGCAATGTGACTATGCATCTGATCAAAGGCAAATCAGTCTGGTGCCAAGGTTTGCATTGTGGGACACAGGCTCCCACTGTGTCTCAGCTTCACCAAAGCCCATGCTCAAGTGCACAACCAAGCAACTCCAAGTGGTATAGACTCTGCTCTACTTTCCTTTGTAGCTGGGCATTACAATGATTTCTGTCAGGCTAAGGAAGAAGTCAGCTGGAACATCAAGAAGTGGGCAGAACGTAAAAGACTGTGGATAATAATGTGAGAAGAGGGAGAATGACCCCACTGGGGTGTTGCAAGGAAGCCAAGCTGTTAACCAGAGATATTGTATGCTTTTTGCTATAAATTGTCATCTTTAATTCCACTTGCAAAGAGACTTCAGTGTCAGACTCTTTCCATTATAGTCATCACTACGCTTTGTCCAGGCAGACAGAGGCCCAAAACTCTCCAGGTTGTCTCTGAGTAAACTGGTAAACTCTCTACTTACCCAGTCTGGGAAGCTAGTTAGGTAGCTACTAATGTGCCAATGGGTCAAAGGCAGTCCTTGAAACATCTGCAGAGGAGATTGTCCTTGGCTAATTCCCTCAGCAGTAGCAGACTGGGGAGAAAAATCTAAAGAGCAACCAAATATGATGAAACACACAAAGGTATCAAAAGGACACAGAGTACTCTGGATTTTTTCCTTGTTTATTTTTTTGCTTTTTTGTTTGTTGTTTGTTTGTTCTTTTCTCTTTTGATTCTGCTATTTTTAAATGATGTTTTACTACATATGCCCTCCATATCCTTTTCCACAGCTACCTCTAAGCACCATACAAGTACTTTTTACTGTTTGGGTTTTTTTAATGTGTAACCTCTCATAGAGTGTATCTTGAAGAAGACATCAAGTGCATTTGATCTGAATATATTTTGAGGCATTCCAAGGCTGGTAGTTTGCAATTTTGTCTTCTCCATACTGTGTTCTGGACTAGTATTTCTTTGCTTTTTAACTGCACTTTTACAAATATGTTTTGGCCTCAGAAAAAGGAAAAGGAATTCATATAAGTACTATGCCTGGTTTTTCAGTTTTCCAGTAGGGTGGACAGCCTTGTTATGTCATTTGGATTTTCGAAATCATCTCTTGTCCCTTTGAAAAATTTTTATGTTTCACACTAGAATTTTAAACTTGAAAGCAATGAAGGATGCTGCTGTTTAGAAAGGTTCTAAGTATTTTTGTTCTCTCAAAACCAGAAGTTGAAATTGGTCTTAAATTATAACATTCTTGCTCTGAGATTGGTCAAATGCAGTTTGGTTTAACCAAACAATAATTCAGAATTGTTATTAAATCCTTGATATTCTCGTTAGTGTAAGGTCAGTTTCATCACTTATATCCAAGGAAAACCACCTGAAAGAGTCCTTTACAGTTCTGAGCTATCACAAGGATCAATCCTACTTCTACAAATCCTATCTGGATATCACCTTGTGAAGACTCATTTAAAAAAAAAAAAGTAATTTTTGTTCTTACAGAAAATCAGTTCATATATCTCCTAGTATTTCCATGTTCCTAAGTTTGGTTTAATATAGTTCTCACCTGTGTTTTAAAATGCATAGAAAGAGGTACATTGCCTCATGCTGTTTTAATATGTAGCAATAGAATACTGAAAACTTTGAGATAAGTTTATATCCAAGTTCTATAAAATAATTATTTTGGTTTACAAGTTCTTTATGGATAGGAATGTTAAGTCTATGTGACTGCATGCCCTCTCATGTTATTTATACATGATAGAAGTTGCAATTTAATTTGTAATAAGATTTGCAGTCTATCCCTTCGGTTGAGCTAGTGGAATTTTCGTATTTCACAAAGGCTTTACTAATGGTCACAAGCATGTGTGTTAGTTCAAAATCATCCAGTACCAGAACATGAGCTGTGATATAGAAAAGGCTGGTTGAATTTAGAGTCTGAGATGTATTCAGGAATCTCCTGCATACTTAGGATAGAATTCTACTTGCAAAACAATGGGAGTAATCCCAGCTCTGCAGAAGTTACTGCTAGTGCTTTCAGTGAATCCAAGATTTCACATCATGTCTTATTCTTCCCTGAGGATAAACAGACTCACTTGGTCTTAAAACTAGAGTATCTTTTCTTATTCTTCAGATCAATAAGAGTGGAAAAGTATGTATTCTCACTGTCTGAGGGCCAAGAAAATTGGAAATATTACAAATTGTAGCTGTACCTCTTAAAAATGTATAAAATTTTAAGATAGAACTGGGAACTAACATAACTTTTTATGTTTTTTGATCATCTAGAAAGAAGGCATGGAAATTTGTTAGCTGAAAAAATCATTAAAACAAAAATCTGTTTGCATAGTCTCTTCTAAATAGCTTGCTGGCACTCATATGGGATTAAGAGGAACTTGGACTAAAACAAATGAGAGAGAAAGTGTTTGCAATGTGTTGGTAATATGAATAAATGTAAAAGATTCCTCTGTAGAATCTGTCAGCTTGCAGTGTTTTGGCAGACCACAGAATCATTTTGGTTCAGGAATCCACATTATGATAAAGAAAATGCTTTCCAAAGTAAAAATAATATATTTTCATCTAGGAATCAGCATTTCACTTTTAGGTACAATATACTGTCACACTATGTGATGCTACTAATGATGTACTATGCAAAACTTATGAGATACTGGTTACTTGCAAAAAATGTAAAGTGACAATCTATGCACCTACGTTCACCGGCAACAGTCCTTGTAACATATGTCATGTAGTAACAATGATACAGCCAACTGACACCAATTAAAAAGTCACAAATGGTTGCTTTTCTCTAATGTTCAAAGAGCTCAAAGAATTTAGATGTATACATTAAGGATCAGATGCTTGGTTGCATATTCTACAAACTGTGTTTTAAACAAATTAGCATACAGATGGCTGTGACAATAACTAGCAGGAAAAAGTGAAGAGTGAATTGTCGGAAAGTTTGACAGGCCATTACATATTGAGGGTCTTATTTTCCTATTGCCATTTGAACAGTCCTATAGTATTTCTATTCTGTGTTTTGCAGGAAGATGGAAGACAGGTAGGTCCCATTAAGAGACTGGAGTTACAAGGAACTGTAGTAAAAATTTTTATACTTCTATACGAACTTCCAGTACAACCTTGGATAAACAATCCATCTGCCTTGGTTTTGTATATCTGAAAATTTTGGATACTGCTAACTTCCTGTCTCAATTTTTCTGCATGTTAGTCAGACATTGAGGTACCGTAACAGTTCAATTACTACCACAGACCCATTTAATTTTTTTTTTCCTCATTTTTCAAATTTTTTTTTTACTGTTTTTTTAAAGTAGTCTGAAATGCCAGGAATCTGTACAGCAAAGCAGAGAATCCTGAACTAGTGACAGAGAACAAGAAACAGACATTTGGGTACAAAAGGTACTTGGCTGATCATTTCCCAGGAGTAAAAGCCACATATGAAATACAGGTCTGGGCTTATCCAGAAATACAGAGAAAAAGGGGGAAAATGGCAGAAAAACCCATATGTACGATAAAATATAAAGGAAAAAGAAGAGAAAGAAAGAATACACATGTATTAAAAGAGATACTGAAGGGCCAAAGTCACTTTTTGGAAGGCTGGTAAAATTGCTTTGGGGTAGTTAATGACAGTAGTCTTCTCTGCACCCAGGGAATCAGATATAGATGTGCCTATGGATAGAGTTATCTGTAAAATTAATGGAGACAACCACTACTCTCAACAGCTATGACACTGAGAAATTTTAATTCTCAGGGTATACATTGGAGAACAAATGCAACTAATAGCTGATAGACTTCTGTATTCCTAGATGTGTTTAGCTGACATGTTTCTTAATCAAGTATCCCCCAGAAGTACTTTTGGAGGAAATAACGTTAAGTAATTAATTAACATGGAGTTAATTAAAAATTGATTTCATTTAAATTAAAGAGAAAATACAAAAAAGTGGGACAGTAGGTAAGGTTTGGGATTTCAGAAGTGCCTCGTTTGATACGGGAATTAAGCAGTAAAGTCAGTTGGGTTGAAAACCTTGAATGTGGTTATCCTGAGCTCAAGAACTTCACGTCTGAAGATTTTACAAGTAAAAAATGTTAAATCTAGCAGCAATCTGTCACAGATAAAGATAAGAGACCTTCCAAAAAGAGGTATTAATAAACACATAAGCACCTCAAATCCTGTATAATCATAGGCATGTAAATAATAGGAAAAATGTATGATAACAAAGAAATATTTAAAGTCATACTGAGTGAGATAGAGTTTGCCAGGAGATGTGTGTCAGAAGTTTATTAAAAGCAGGTTGTTTTTTATCCCACTGCTCCAACTAGAAGACCATTCAACCAATTCAGAACTTCCTTATTTTTCCAGAGTTGAAAACACTCAGGACCAATTTCACAATGCTATTACTTGGACCAATATTGCCTTTGAATTTAACTCTCTTTTTCCCCTTACTAACATGCTCAGTAAGAGGGGATCATCTCTGCTGTTTCTCCTCTACTTTTGTTTCCTTTAATATTTTTCTTTTAGTTTCATTTAATCCTTGAATAATGGCCATGGGGCCAGTACAAAGCTGTACTATTATCAAAAGCTCCCTATCGCTGGCTCTGACACCTCACTTTGTAAATTTGACTTTTCATGTCTCCAAAAGAATGGTGGATCCCATGGTCATCAGCTAATACTCCTCCTAGCAACAATTATTCAATTGTTTTCCAGATGATTTCCCAAAATAGATATGCCTGTTTTGTTTATTTATTCAATCAATAATCATTAATAATACTACGATGAATGAAGAGCTGGGTCAGATGAAACATTACATTGATTATTGATTATTGATTATTGATTATTGATTATTTTCAGATGAGGAGCTGGAAATAAACTGGAACAATATTTCTAACTCACTGCTCTAGTAAGCAGTAAGACTTTGATGACCTTCAAAACAGACTTACAGTAAAAATTACCCTAAATGATTTTCAGGTAGAACTCAATAAATCTATGGGAGGGATTACATGATGTGCTGTCTGTGAGTTTGAATAGAAGACCCAAAATGCCTTTTCTGGTCCTGTGTTTCTAGCTAATCTTTACCTTCTTTCAATAATTAGATTTCTCTCTATGTTCCTTAAATAAAAACAGTTTTCATCTTGCAGGTCCTTGTCCCTTAGTCTTTGGTTTATTTCGCAAAATACAGAAAAGCTGTCTTTTGACCTTAGTTCTGGTTTGTCTGTTTATTTGTTCAATTGTTTTGTTTTAATTACAGAGAAAGGCAAAGCCTACTGTTGATGCATCGTCTATATTTATCTCCTTGAATGAATGGTTCAATTTGAAGCTGTAATTTTGAAAAGACAATGGTATTTCTAGATTTGAACCCTGATAAAAAGCATGTCACAGAGGGAGAAGGAGTAAAATGCCAGGAATCTTAAGACTTACGGCAATGTAATGACTGAAAAAGAAAGCACTTCCACTGTAGAGAATTCCCTACAGTAATTTTGGAAATCTCATTATGGACAGATCTTCTGTTTCTTCGAGATAGTCTCAAATACAATTCTCCCGCATTTCAGTGTAATAGTAATAACCTCTATCTGCTGATCAAGGCCCAACTCTTGAACATTTGTAATTCAGGACATTTTATAAGAAAAATAAGGAGTGTAGTATGCCAATTAAATCTTCCAGAAGACAGGATTACCACAGTTTTGTTTGATCGCAGCCTTGTTTAGTGTTTGTCAGGGTAATAAATAGCAGAGAGATATGTAATATTCCTGTTTCTTTAGGTTCAAGTGTTGCAGTTTCATTTGGATAGCCAATATTAGTATTTCATGTACTTAGGGAGGAAGAGAAAGAGGAAGGAAGACCCTTGTTCAAACTGGCTCAACAGGTGGTCCTTTCTTTCAAATGAAAATGAAGTGGAAAAAAGGAATCAAAATGAGACATAATAGAAGTCTCAGCTATATGATCCTTTCCTCAAATCTTGCCTCTTTTAGAAGCCAAAACTTGATGCCATGCCTCATTTTTAGCTATTTAGTGATGACTGGTCTTCCTAGTTTGATGACAGAAGAGCAGAGGACAAACCCCATGCTTGATGCAAGATGTCTAAGGGAAAAAATGACTGGTGACTGAATGGTTTGAGCAACTGGAAACTGTCCTCACAGATGCTATAATAAATTCATAGATTAATTTTTCTGACGCTGTTCCTGTGCACACACTGCATCAGCAATTAAAAAACAAACAAACTCCATATAAATGTTACCAATATTTAATAGTATCTTTATTATTTTCTCATATATCTCCTTTTTCTTCTCCTTAAGTATATCATAATACATCTACACAAATGTTATTACTTTTTCTAAAAGATTTCTTCTGACCAGTCTGTTATTTCACAGAATTAATTCCAGACAGAGGAAAAACTACCACTCTCTGATTGTTTTTCTTGGGTGCAGATGTCACCTTTCCTTTAAGTTAATAATTTTATAACCAGCGATATGGCTGATTTGCTCATAAAAATAAAGACACTCTGGTTCTATATGTTATTTATCATTTGGTTTCAGAAAGAGAGTACATTTTAATGTACAAATCCATTCTCAAACAAATCTGATTCCTTGCTAATCCATAGCATATTTTGATCTTTACTGGGTAATGAAGTCTTCACTTTTATGTGTAAAAAAATCTCATGTATAATACAAACAACATTATCTCTAAAACTGTGATACATCATCATACATGCAAAACCAAAGCCTTGGGTAAGACAGCCTGGCAAGTTAGATGAACCACTTCAATTTTCCATCAATCAAATCATAGTTTATTGTTCAGCTGAACTACCTCAGGCAACACAAATCTAAAAACTGTCATTTTGGAAACATTGCATTTTTTTTCTGTCACATTATAACTCAAGCCATGGCCATAAAAAAGAATGTCATACCATTACTGACTGTAATATTCCTTAATTTAAGAACAACTAATTCATCTGTAGTGTATGCAGTGTCCCTAGTATTTGGAGTTTATAGCAGTGTTCAGTTACAGTAATCTTATAAAATTCCATTAGTACATTTATTATTTTTTAAATAATGGAGATTTTTGAAAATTCAATTAAGAGTAGGATGGTTGTTTATAATGGTATTTAAACGCCTGCATTAGAGATAAGGCTTACAGTTTAGATTCATCTAATATTTCAGTTGTTTAGTTTCTATGAACACTAAATTGCAGAGAATTTAGGCTTCTATAATACATTTGATGAAAAAAATTGTTCTTTTTCTATTTCTTTGAAGCAATGGAAGTCTTAGAAGTTAAAAATTAATCTGGTAAACATTACTGGTCCATTTGTGTTCTGTAAACCCAAATGAACCTATGACCTTTTTGAAATTTAGGCTATGGAATTCCTTTAACATAGAAAACCAGCAATGTAGTGCTTGTAGATTTTAAAGGTGCTACTTGCCACCTATTCTGAATTTCTAAATGACGAAGTGTTTCTTTACTTATCCACAATAAATTGAAGTGCATATACCAGTTAATGGAAGAGCAGAGGATGAGAATTACAAACAGAAGAAGGTATATTCTTCCCTGATTAAAATGCATAAAATTGAGAGTGTGAAAAGAAAGAGACTTGCTAATACAAGTATGCTGTCTTCATCATCAATATGCTCAAAAGTATAATCACTTTACTCCAGGAAACCATAATCTTAGTTAAGATACAAGTCTTTGAATTATATGGGATTAAATTTAAAGATTTAAAGAACACACACTTCACTGCAAAGATATATATCACGAGGACACCTGTCCTGAACTTAATTGACTACCTGCTAAAAGAAAAACCTACTACAAGAACAGATTTACTGTGCAGTGAGGCAATGATTTTAAGAGGTCTCTGCTGAATTAAGAACTAGTTCCATTGGCTGAGCTGGGCCATGTTCTTGAACAAGTTCAGACATATTAACTGAGCTTTTAGGTACTTCTATGCACCATTTATTTTTGAAAAATCAGGAATTTTCACTGCAACAATTACTTATGCACCAAAGTCATAAAATTCCTGTTGCTAGTATTCACCAAATACATGCTAAGCAAGTTCCAGCAAGGATTACTGTATACACTTTGCAAAAAGGTGAGGGAAATCAACCTAAGAGTAGTTAGGTATAAAGAATATAATCATGGTACTTGCATTTCCTTTCTTTTTTTTAAAAATCAAATCATGTTATTTTTTTTTTGTATGATACAAATTTCCTAAGGTATATATTTCTGCTGTTGTGATACTTACATTTGCTGATCATATTTATAAATACATTACTTTTTTATCAGCCTAGTACACTGGAAAATGTATGAGTGAGAACGCATAAAATAAGACAAGAATCAGATCTGTACAGTGCCTTTTTTAGAGGGTCACACTAAGGCTCAGAAGTGTTTTTGGCAAACAGAAATACCAGTTCTAAGTTTTCAGAGCATATTAGAGTTTTAGCCATCTCATTCCCTGTTTCACCACACTGGTGAATAGCATAGGTGGCAATCACAAAAACTAGGCATCAGTCATCCTTTCCCGATTAACAAACCTATACCTTCTACTGTTATACTTTTTTTTTTTGTAACAGTTCTTTTTCTGTGTTATACTATTTTGTTTCTCCTCCTGAAGGAAACTATTTTTCTTTGAGCTGAAAATGGTCCCCTAAGCTCTTCTGATGTCTCAGATGCAAGTTTTCCAGAAAGAAGAGGAACCCTGAGAATGCCCCGATCTTCTACAACAGGGTAGGTAATAGAGAAGTAGGAAGAGAGTGTCATAAAACTAGTTAAAAAAAAATAGTTACTGACCCATCTAAGACTCAGTAATATGGGTTAAAGTTGCTTCCTCTCAAGTGAAAACATGGTTTTTGTGACTCATTCCTGCGACTCATTAATATATGTATATTTTCACTGTCTATAAAAAAAATCTTGTTTCATCCTGTTTTGCTAGAAGCTGGACTTCCCTCCAGTGATATTGGCTGCTGGCAGAGGAAGCACCCAAACCTTTGGCATATTCAACCTTGCAATAAAATCCAGGGTGTTTCCTAGATAGGGTATAATTAACTGCAAATGCTATGTTATAATTATGTTCAGGGTGTGACTTAGACAAAATAAAGTACTTCTTGGTGAAGATTGATGTGCAATTCTAAATGCACTCTTTTTTGTGTCTGGATACTATAAATATTTCAGAATACCATAGAAAGCACCCAATCAAAACATTTTAGGTCCCTTAAATACTGGATCTTAGTTTTACAATGAGATGAATTATTATTTTGTAAACTCCTTTGAAATCTTGCAGTTTAAATTATGAATAAAACCTAGCAAGTCACAGTCATATTTTACATAATCGTATCTCAGATTATGCATTACAATTTGTTCAATCTTAGGAATCATGTACAAAACTTGATAAAATTAACATGGAAGCTCTCCGGTAGTCAGAAATGGACATTAAAAAGTGTTTACGCATACCTGCTTTGGAGACTATAAAAAAACCTTCCAGACAATACATTGAAAAAGACACGCTCCTTTCTAACTTGCAAGAAGTACGACTCCAAATAATTTTTCAATCATGCCAGTAAACCAACCTTCAAAATGTGACACCAGCTTTACAGTTCTTTTCTTCAAGAAGCATATACTCAAGTTGACTTAGTATTTTTTCCTCTTCCAAAAACTGATTGAAGATAGACCTCTTCCAATTAAGTTTATCTTTGTCTGTCAGTTGATACAACAGAGTATCATGATGTGATCCAAACCACACAGATTCAAGTGTTATCTCAGTCCTGATACCTTCACCATTACCCTCACTTCTGAGTACTCCATGCCTAGAAGGAGTCTAATCTGGAAGACAGTCACTGATATCTAGTCTGCAGCACAGGTGGCACCACAACTCAGGCATGGACTGCGGTTCAGTCATCCACACTGTACTGAATTCAAGACAGGACTCTCTCCAGGGAGAAATGCCTTCCTGTAAAACAATCGTCTAAAAATAAAGTATTTGTATGGTACTTTTTCATCATCAATTGACACTCTACACTTAAACCCTCATGTCAGCTATTTTCCTTTGCAATGTGCCTTCTAGAACACAAGGACTTCTTGCTTTTCTATTATTCCTTTATTAAACACCTCACATATAAGGAAGTACAAACAGTAGGAAACATGCATGCACCTGTAGAAATAGGCAGAACATTTTCACAGTAGACATTTGTTGTAGCACTATGGTCCAGAAAATAAAAGTGAACTAAAGTGAAAATGTGGATGTATCCTTCGTAATAACCCATTGAAGGTTTCATTTATGATTTCATTACAATGGCGTGATCTCATTACAGAGTATCCCATCAATTTATAAATAGTGAAAAAAATCAATAAATAGTAATTTATTCAAGTTTTCATTAAGCAAATGTGTTGGTATAGGAATATGGCAGATCCTCAGCTAATCAAATACTGCCTCTGGCTTGCCCTTTTCTAAGTTTCTTTTTCATATTTATCACATTTAAAATGGTTTCAAAGGAGAAAATCAAACAAGAAGTAAGATTTTTAACAAGGCAGTCATTTTTATCTGTCAAAATTCTTTTCATTCTCTACAGATACATATTATATTAGTTAATTCAGGCCATATCATTAAGGAAAAAAGAGAAAATAAAAAATTGCTTGTGACTGTATTGTTACGTCAGAGTAATTGATTCATTAGGCAGCGTTTGACTAAAATTTTACAAATTTGAATCCATACAACCTTTTAGAGAACATAAGTCTTACAACATCACAGAAAAATGGTAATCAAAGAAATACTTTCTCTTAGGTTGGTGAGCAGAGGAAGCATATAGGGAAAGGGAAAGTTCCTTTAAATATGCACATGCAAAGAACTAGAAAGTACTTTGATACTACTTTCCTGAAAAAAAATGTGCTTTTACAGAGGATGAAGCTGTAGCCCTATATTTCTGTGCTTCTGAATGGATTAATCCTGCACAAACAATGACTAAGGGGTCATACCAATGATGAAATCTTACAACTTTTTCAACTGTTAAGACACGGAATCCCATTTTAAACAGGTGAGATGAAAGATAAATTGCTATGAAATACCAAAGAATATAAAACCTGGAAATCAGAAAATGAATAGGAGACTTTGGAAAATGACTTAAATGTTCCATTTTTTATGAGTATGTTTGCTCCCCCTCTGACCTTTTCCCACATTTGTATTTGGAACTAGAAGTATATATTTCCTCTTTTGGAAATCTTTTTAAGAAGGCCTGCAGACAATATGTTGCATCAAAAGAACTTCGGGTGTTTCAAAGGTATTTTTTTGCTTGTTTTGATATTGCAGTTAATTTTAATTGCAAGTCATTTTGATGATGGTTGGGTGGACTGTTCAGAGAGAGAAAAAGCAAACTTGCCCAATGTTCATTGCTTAGAAAATCTGAACTAAACCATAGCACTTATTTTTAAGGGAATTTTTTTTAAAAAAAAAAGCCCAGAAGCACAAGTGCCTTATGATTTTTCTCTCTGTGTGTCTTTGTATATATTTATGTCTTACACACAAAGGCAACATTGAACTATGAAATAATTAGCCAGAGGCTGACACTGACTTGCATATCCTGGTCACTATGCAGAATATAAGTCTGCCTATTTTATAGGCAGACTTAAAACCACAGGAGCTCTTTCTGGATCTATGATACATGTATACTTTATTCAGAATTTTGCACCATTTTTGCACACACTGAAGTAACATAAATATAGATAGCAAGTGGAATGTCAAAGAGATCAACTATATAAATACTAGGTCTATCACACACACAAAAATAAAACTGTGCCTGTAACACTTTTTATTTCACAAATTAAGCAAATCAACTACAATCACCTTCAAAATATTTCCCTTCTGAGTTGACACACGGGTGCATCTGTTGCTGCCAATGTTCAAAGCAACTCTGCATATCATTTTCTGAAGGATTGTATATGTAGCCACTGAGGTAATCAATGGAATCCAAGAACTGGGATAGAACAGTAATGATAAAAATGGTCAAATAAAGAAAATGATTGTTACAAGAGTGATAATAGAATCATAGAATAGTTTGGGTTGGATGGGACCTTAAAGATTATCTAGTTCCAACCCCCCCTGCCATGGGCACGGACACCTTCCTCTAGATCAGGCTACCCAAGGCCCCATCTAACCTAGCCTTGAACACCTTCAGGGAGGGGGTTATCCATAACTTCCCTGTGCCAGTGTCTCACCACTCTGATAGTGATGAAATTCTTCCTTATGTCTAGTCTAAAGCTGCCTCTGTCCAGTTTATAGCAACTCCCCCTCATAAACAGTCCTTCCCCAGCCTTCTTGTAGGCCCCATTCAGGTGCTAGGAGGTTGCTAAGACATCTCCTCAGATCCTTATCTTCTCCAGTCTGAACACCTCTAACACTCCCAGCCTCTCCTCATATGGGAGATGCTCTAGATCCCTAATCACCTTCACAGCTCTCCTCTGGACCCGTTCCAGCAGTTCCATATCCTTCTTATGTTGAGGATTCCAGAACTGAACAGAATACTCAAGGTGAGGTCTCACAAGAGAGGAATAGAAGGATAGAACCCCCTCCATCAACCTCCTGACCACGCTTCTTTTGATGCAGCCCAGTATATGGTTGGCCTTCTGGGCTGAAAGCACACTTTGCCAGCTCATGTTGAGCTTCTCATAAACTGGCACCTGCAAGTCCTTCTTCACAGGGCAGCTCTCAATTATGTCATCCCTCATCCTCTACTGAAACTGCAGGTTGACCTAACCCAAGTGTAGGACCTTGCACTTGGCCTTGTTGAACCACATGAGGTCCTCACAGACCCACTTCTCCAGTCTGTCCAGGTCCCTCTGGATGACAATCCATCCTTCTGGTGTGGCAACTGCACCACTCAGCTTGGTGTCTTCTGTAAACTTGCTGAGGGTGAACTCAGTCTCACTGTCTATGTCATTGATGAAGATATTAAACAGCATTGGTCCCATTACAGACCCCTGAGGGACGCCACTTGTCTCCATCTGGATCAATTGTTCTTTATATTCTCTGGTGCCAAGGAAAGAAGTAATCGACGTATTTGCTTCAGTAAAACTTTTAATTCAACAATTATGGAAAACTTTCTTATTAAAAGAATGTTGTTGGAACAGGTTACTCTTTGAGATTGAGTAAGGCCAGGCCTGCAATGGCTATTTTTTAAGAATGTTGGATAAATATCTCTCAGTAACACTCTGTGTATAATTGATCCCTTACAGAGCAGGAGGATAGATTAGATGACCTCATAAGATTGCTTCCAACAAAACATTTCCATGAACTTGTGATTGAAAAGAGCCCAATACAAATATATGTCAGAATTTTATTCTTAGTCACATAGTTGGTTACTTTATAATTCTATGAAAAAGCACTGAACTGGAAGGAACTGACAGGAAATGTGTTAATTTGGCAGTTTAGGGATAAAAAAGTCTTTGTGCATATTTTGATGCCTGTTACTGGTATAAAATACAAACAAAAATCTGCCAGAACCTCCATTAGACAAATTCAACCAAGTAATTCTCTTTCAATGTGAGACATATGATTGTGTATGCAGCCAACCTCCGAACTCTTTACTTGTATTATTTCATGTTACCATGATGAAAATCTGTTCTGATGTTTGCATGCGTAGAGACAGACAGGCAGACACTCATGCACTCCTTGTTAAGCAGTCAAATTGAAGCAAAATTTAACTAAAATTTTACTACATTGGTGTATAAAAGTGAAAGAGTTATAGGTAGCATCAGTTACAGACAGCCAGGGCAAGGACAATGGTAATATGTATTTTTAAGATGTTACTTTGAGTTTGTAATTAAAACTGTACTTACGTAAAAATTATCTGATAGACATTACTGTTAGATGACATGATGTTTACTACTGCAGGTAGGAACTGCACATCAACTGATCACAGGAAAGTTGAAAAATACCAGCCTGTTTGGCTTTCCAGGAGAAACAGTCAGTAAACAAAGGTTTGGCAATTTCAGACCCACAGTGATTTCAATTATATTATTTCCAGCAATTCTGCGGGTGATGGAGAGAAGAGTCAGACTTATAGGCAGCCTGCACTGTCCAAAACAGAAAGGCCAAGATCCATCATCACTTTACACGCATCAAGTAGAAGAACAGCTTTTGTTTGATGCATTTTCATAGTAGCCAGGAAGAATACTGTCGTAGCTGCTGCCTGAGAGTCTCTGTAGCAGTCAGACAGATGGACTTCCAGCTGACTTGTGTAAGGTTAAGGATGTTCAAACATTGGTAAGACGAGACTTTAAGGTAGAAATATTGCCACATTTGGTGATACCTGGATGCATTGAAATCCCGACATAAAACCAACACAAAACACAGAAATTTGAAATGCAAACCTTTGAGTTCTCTTTTCCATGTAAACAAATCCAGCATTGCCTAGAGAAGAGCTTTTCAAAAATTACAGCTCTTTCAAGCCTCTATTATTAAGAACTATGATGTCACTGATTGTGTCAGGGAAACGGGTATTTACAGCTACTGTTTTTCCTAAGGCTTTAAGATGTGAGGAAATGATCCAAGTTACTTTAAGTATTAAAATGCCTTAATCACTTGCACTCCTCCTCTTCCTACCACCGTCACCATCATCACTAAAAGGAAAAGTAGACATAACTCAACTTTCTCCTGAGAATCTCACAAAACTGTTTCAATGTACTTATTTAATCTATGTATTTAAAACATCTTTTATTGCTTCCCCAGCTAATTTTAATAGCTTGTTATCTTTAACATCCTTTTACCTAACTTGTTTGTAAAATTGTAACTTTATAAACATGCATTTAATTTGCTTTTGTATATCTTCCAGTTTTTGTTAATACTTTCTACTTCAAAAGTATTTTTATTGTCATTTATGCCAACTGTTTTTTTAAAATTTGGAAGCGTATCCTTCTGACGTGAAGTATAAAATTATTGGATATTTGCACCAAAGAAATGTAACTAAATAAAAAGTAGACTTATTATTTGGACTACTAATAAGTTTTAGGTCATCTGTTAATCCTTCTTTATTTACAAAAGAGGATACAATTGTACTTTAGGGTTAGTAGTGTCAAGTGCATTATTATTATACTGGATGCTAACTGATCCAGTGCATTTAGACTTTAGGTAACCATTACACTGTACATATATAGCTTTGAAATCTCCTCAGAATACTTCCCTTCTAAAAGCTGTGCCAGGAACAATAAGAATTTAGTATACTGAAACTCGAATATTTTGGAACAGCACTGATGTGAGTGTTAGGCAAAAGCAAGAGGTTTTTGAACAAATTCAGCATAAGTAGTTTGCTTAGAAATGAACAACTTGTTCTTGAAAATGTTTTTTCCATCTTGTTTTACTGTTAAGCACAGTCAGGGACAATTATTGGTACAAATCTTGATGATTATCCTGATAAATTTGGCAGTGAAAAGCAGTGAGAAGATCCTGTAGAAGGATGTCACTGCTTCCAAATTTCTGGTCAATATAAAGGAGCAACTAAAAAAACAGCAAAAAAATGAATGCGTACACTTTTACACATAATATAGTACAAAACAACTGGATTTTTGAGATCTCACACTGCATATTTTTACTAATATTAATAATACTGAGTATTATGCAGTAGAACTTGTAGACTTGAACTTATAGTAAGCTCCACTAGGTCCTTATGTCTACATGTAGAATATGGTCTTTATTTTTATGATGAGTCTTCAGTATTTGAATTTGCAGTGATGTTAGCACTGGTCTTAGCAAGTTCAAGTACTTTGAAAATCAGCAACGTCCTCACAGAGAAAAGTATGTTTTCTGAGGCTACAATTTCACCACCACTTCTACTAGAATTTTACACTATCAGGTACTAATTTGATTTTGTTCAAACGTGGATATGCCATTGCAGTACTGCTGAACTGGCCAGAACATGCAATATGGCATTTATATCAGCTTTCTGCTCTTATAGAGGTTTTTTAATGTCAGTTGTAGGAGGAAAAATGATACCTGATCCAGCATAGAGTCAGTGTTACAAACGTTAAAAATAATCTTATACCAGACGAGTGCTTTGCATCAGGTGACTGTGGCATTTCCCATCCTATAGCAAGAGCTCTGAAGCAAAATTTACTGTATTGTCAAGCCGTGGCCTGAGGCTTTTAAGCAGCTTGATTAGAAGATTCATACTGTCATATAATAGAATCTGTTGAATGTGATGAAAGGTTAGTATTTCACACAATGATTTGCAAACCTTCAGTTGAAACTTAGTAGGTTTGAGTTTTCTTCTTATTTTTTTTTTCTAGGGGGAAAGTGAGTTGGTATGTGCCTCCAAATTTCAATAGGTCATTTACAATCAATACCACAGCAACTTCCTTGTAGTATATAGTCCATTCATTTCAAAGAAAGTAGCAACACAGTAACTTATACTAAACTTGTTTCTAATATGTTTAGAATAAGAGTGTGAAAAGCTTTATCTTCAAGAGGTACTTTCAGTGAAGCAAGAATTAAAAGTAAGAACAAATCTTTGAATGTTTCATGTAAAGAAAATTGAATCCAGAAGCTGTAGTCAGGTGTTTTTACCCTTTTAAGAATGGCATGTTTCTGCTTCAAATGCATCTCAGAAAAGCCTGTTCAGTTAGGGAAAAAAATGTGATGATTTAGTCAGGTCCAGATAAAATGAGAATTGTTTCTAGTGGGAAAATACATGCTGTCTTTCAGGATTGACTCTTGTCTTGCACTGAATGTTCCTCAAACCCTGATTACTGTGAGATGCTATCAGATACCTATAGAGGTAACAGATAGATGTTACTAAAAATCATTAAAATATAGGAAAAATTCCCAGAAGATTTTACCTCTATCCTTTTTTATTTTTATTTTTTAGTTTTCTTTTTTTTTTTTTTTATTAACACTGTAGCAGTCAGCAACCCTTCTTTTCTTTCTTTCCCCCACCACATAAAAAGTAATGTTTTCTGATATTAGACTAAACAAATTATTTACAAATATTAATTCAACTTAGAAATTATCAACAGTTTTACCAAACATATTATTAAGACTATGTTTCAGTTTATTGTCATATATCCTAAAGCGGGTCTTTTTGTGTATTTGAATATTATTTTGGGTTTTTTTTCTGTAAGTAAGTCAACACCTTCATAAAACCACCCAATTTTTATATAGGGTATTCCACCATGTTTCAGAGATCTACAGAGTTAGTCATGCTTAGAAGTTGCAAATTATAGGGTAAGGGACCACCACAATAAATACTCTTGCTCTGTATGTCAAATATAATGCCAAGTGTATAGAGATATTACCAAATGCAATCCAAGCAGATCTTCACAAATCAAGCCTTAAACTAAATAGAGGTGCAAATGAGGAACTAACACAGTCTTTAGAAGAGTCAAATGCAGCAGTCTGACTGTCTAATAAGCTGCCTGGCTGGCCAAGAATACCACTAGGAAAAAAAAAAAATCTCACTTCAAAGGAACAGGAGGGTGTCTTCAACAAGTCAGAAATTGGTTTTTGACCTTTCTGACTCATGTAAGCTTTCAGGATTCCCACCTGTGGTTTCTTTTCTAAATGATTTGATGATGAAAAGATAATATTTTTTCTTCTTTTGAATAGAAGAAACACCTCCCTTTTTGTATGGTTATAGCACCATTCAAGCCATCTCTGAACACGAGCTCTTTCTACAATATTTCTCTGCATTGCATTTCCTACCATATTAACAGCCTGGGTAACAGAAATCTTCGTTGTAATTTTGTGTGCATACATTTTTACTGTAAAGCTGACATTAAAACCAGTTTGGGTGTTTTGGGATTATTTTGTATTAGATAAATTCAGCATGAATGCTGTTTCTTTTTTTTTTTTACAGAAACAAGACATGACATCTAAAATGCATCATTGACTGAAGTTAATATTTTCAAAGCTTAGATTTCTGATCAAAAGCTCCGCCACATTCTACCCCTCTATATTTATCATATATGTTGCCTGCTAATTGTTAAGATGATTCTGAAAGACATCAGTGGGATACCAGTTCACCCCAGGAATGAACTGGTTCATCTGAGGGGGAATTTACTGGCTTATTGGGACATAAATGCACTTGTCAACCCAATGAAAGCTAACATGAATTTGAGAAATGTAAAATGAAGAAAACAGATTTAATTTCTAGAGCCTTTTTAGACTCTCTTTTGCAGTGTATTATTTATACCTTATAAGAAGTGTAAAGGTTTAAAAGGGAAAAGTTTTCTTAAGGAAATTTTCTTTGTTATGTAGAAAATTCATTATGAAAAAACTTTATTTTTTCTGAAAGGAAAAATCAGATGCTTCTCTAAAGTACTTTGATAAACTACTATGTTAATTATTAATAGGAAAATGCTAGCTTTAAACAGAATATGGGTCCACAAACACCTTTCAGAATACTTCAGATATTTAAAATGCCACCTCCTATTCACTGTCTATGACTGTGGCATAGTACAGCACAGGTAATTTCAGTGTTTTGTGACTAAGCCCAAACAGGTTCCCAAATGTAGTCCACAGAAAAGCTCCCACTTACATTACTGAGAGCAGAAGCAGACAGCCCCAAGTTAGTAATAGCTGGTGTGTCATTAGATTTATCTCCTGCAACCTAGGACTGCTTCTATGTGGAATGATTCATTGCAGGTTCCAACATAAATTATGGATCTAGGAGAAACTGATAGTTATACAGTGCAAGTTGCAATGACTAGAACTTGTGTGCTGTTTCTTCTTCTTTCTCTTAACTACAGACACCAGGTTAACAGTAAAAATGTTTAATTTCCCATCTCCTTCTACATGTTGTATCAGTATCCAGTATTACTTTCTCTATTTCACAGAAACTTCCCCCCTGCCTCTCACCTCTGTACTGTAATAATGCAAAATTCAGAAATTAGATTCTCCTTTCCTCAATCTTCCTCTGGTCTTAGTTGCTGAGTTTTGTTACCCAAGTGTTGAAATCAGCCCCAGAGGTGGCCAAGTTCAGTGTAGAATAAAGTGATTTCTGTGTTGCTCATTGTATGACTCAATGTGACAATAATGAAGCATGGGTCAGTATGGTTTTCAGAGAGTTGACCTTGGATCAAAATCTGTTCTCATTAAGCAAAATTACAAATGAAATTCAAAGCACAATTAATGACCACAGAATTTTGCCAAAAGCAGTAACCACTAAACTAAATGAGAATGTGTTGATTATGCAAATAAACAACCAAGCTGGAAAGCTTGACTATTGTCTAAAACAATGCATTTCTATTATTATTTATGCTATGAAACTGATCAGAGCTGGAGCCTTATTATGCTAGATGCTATACAAACAGAAATTACAGGATTGCAGTGTAATTTGATGCAAGATGCAATAAGTAACAAACCACAGAAAGAGATCTCTAGTCTGAGGGGATTTTGTGCATATCCCATTTTTTCATTATCTAACAATATTTATAGTCATTACAATTTTGTTTTTAGTAATCGAAGGACTGCTTGAAACTGAAAATAGCTAACTCAATTCTGGTAATTAAATTAAAAGCTTTGCCATGTGAAAGCTCTTGGTATTGAAAACACATTTATTTTATTAAGGAAAAGACAAACTTTTTCTTGGACTGCCAAAGCAGGGCAAATAAAATGTCGGTGGATTACACTTTCCCAGCAAAGTCTTTAGCAAAACTAGGAACTCTTGAACAAAACCTTCCATTATTAGTTGTAAATTACTACACAGTCCACAATAGAGATTACAGATACAGTGTCTGAAAAAACACAGCACTGAAGGAACCACAGAGCAGGAGAACATGTAAGTTTGACCTTGGAAAGAAAGATTTAACTCATCATTTATAAAAAGCCAATACAAAAAACAGTTTCCAGTCTCAATCTGTTATCTCTTCTGCTCCCTGGTTTGCATATCTACCTATTTGCTTTTTCTTTAAAAGAAATGTCTGTCTCCTTTGTGCCTAGGAAATGAAAAATACGAAGGGGAAATGGTTTAATGTCTATATAGCAGAAACAGTGAAATTGTGTAACTTCTAACTGCTGTTACATGTGCAATGTAATCAGCAAAAAAACGGTGAAGGAAACTATGTCTCTGCAGATGCAGAAAGCTCACAATTCAGTACCCAGATGAAGTCCACACAAGTGACAGAAACAGACAATTAAGCTTCCAGTCAGAAACACAATCTTGAGTGATTCTCATCGTAGCAGTAGGTTATAGAAAAGGATCTTTGATCAGAATAATTATAGAAAATGATAGTTTCCATTTAAATTCTATGGAACAGCAGATATGACCTTAACTATGTGCAATGAGTTGTATTGTTGGAATCTTAAATCATAGGAACACAATGAGCTAGACTGAAATGTTGTAATAGGCCTTGAGTTTTCCTTCTAAAACAACTGTATGCTGTGCCTAGGCTGACTGCTATTCTCTGTTTAGTGATGATGAGTACTCATCACACAGCACATTTTTATTATGAGTAGCACCCCAGTATTTTACTCAAGAGCACAGTATAGACAAAAGACCAGAGAATAGATTAGGGCATCATCTAGGAAATATTAGCTTTACACTTTTCTTTATAACAGGTGTTTTTATCTTTTTGTCAGTGAACATGATGAATATATTTAGAGCTTGAAGTACTTTTCATTCATCTCTCCTTTCTCTGGGTTTTATAGTCACAGGCCTCAAGAAGTTGTGGAATCTTACATATAGGTTAAAAAAAACCAACAGGAATTAATTTCATTTGGTGAAAGACTGTTGTAAATGCATGTCCAGTAAAACTGCATGTCCAGCAAACACAGTAGAAGTTACTAATCTGTAATTCTCTATGGAGTTGTAACTTAAAGTTCAAGTTTTGTTTTCTACTGGATTTTTTTTTTTCATATTTTTGGAAAGCCAATGGAAAATTGTTTTGTTTCTCCTTCCTCAGAAAAGGACTGTTAGCTGTTTTGAGGTAAATTTCCAACAAAATTCATAGCAGGTACATATACTACACTGAACAACAGAGTTTAATAATTCATCAAGATGATGCACATAAGGAAGCAGAGCATGAAAACACGTTCTACATCTCCCTTCTATACTAAGCTTCATTTTGAAAATGCAGTTCAGAATACTCTTTCAAAAGTATGCAACATTATATTCTATGTTTTTCCCCACATTAAAAGAATCAAGTTCAAAATCTTCTCAAAAATAGGAAACAAATTACAAAGCATGGCTGCTTTTGCATGCCACAGGTTACCATTCTACATGAGGAGTGTATCAACTTCCACCCTTAGAGAAGACTGCATTAAGACTGACCATTCCCTGCATGATCAATTATCCTATTAAAACATAAAACCAAAAGAAAATCCAAACAGTATTAAGGTTTTGTGCATTTTTTGCAGAAATCAAAGCTGACATGACTTTCCCAGCTGAAATTATAGGCAATAATTATACAGTATAATAATTTTTACAACAGGTTTAGCCATGACACTGAACTTCCTTTTCAATTGATTAAACAAAATGAGCACTCATAGACTAAGTTTTTAATTTCAATTTCTCAACTTGTTTGGGAAGGACTGGGAAAAAATCCAGGAAGTTTTTTCTATCATAGTATCTCTTTATCGTAGAAGCCTATAATAAACAAATATGAAAACACACAGTATAGACTGTACTGGTGTTCTTTTTGTTAGGTGCATATTTATGCATGCAGTATGGAAGGGCTATGTACAAAAAGAAGGTACTAGAATAATTTTCTGAGTACTTGACTATTTCCTCTGTCTTCTAATCCAGTGCTACTCTCAGGTTTTCTCCAGAGAAATTTATTGAGTTCTGACACAAAAGCTTTAAAATCTCTAGGTAGACATTTTGGGTCTTGGAGCATTTTTAGCACTTGTTGACTGAACACTTTTTCACTGCCTCAGAAATAACATAATGTACATTCTGGATACCAAAGTTTCTGAAGATCATATGTGAATTGCTTTCTATAACATGAAGTTAAAGAGCAGATTAAAAAGAGAAACCTTCCACTTTGGCAATTAGTCATTCTGAAAAAAACTCATCCAGAGTCACAAGGGAAAAATTCTTCAGGAAATGTATAGATAGGGTCACCTTTTCTTCAGGAAATGCTAGCAAAGGGAAAGGTTCAACGTTCAACACTAGAAGAGGAAGAATAACTTTGCTATCACACATACTATTGTAAAGCTGGAGACAGTTGAAGAAAACCAAAGTGGAGAGCATCCAACAGTAGACATGTCAAGGCCCAAGTTTTTAATGGAAACATACATGCATACATTAACATCATCTCAAAACAGTGTATCATGCAGCAGGTAGGTTCACTGTTGTTTCACAGTTTGTGCTTTGCTCTGTACTTGCAGTGAAATCAAACCACCAGCTAATGCAGAAGGTCTATTTGGTTTTGCAGTAATGCTTATCTATTTGCTTAAAGAATTCTTTTGCATGTTCTCTAGACAAGGGAGTTAATACTTTATTTGTATATCACACTATATCTTCAGCTAACATGCTTACTGCTGGTGTATTCTTGTTTAATTTTGCATAAACTAACATCATAGACTGAAAGAGCAAGAGGGCCAATGTACTCAGAAATCAAGTAGTCATGAGACTTTGTCACTACAGATATGCATATACTAACACACGTACACGCATGCACACATACACACACACACACATACGCAAAAAATAGGAAAAAGCAGTCAGCAATTTCAAGAGTCACAATTTACCATGGAAGCCTCTACTTAATATTCCGCTTGATCTGCCAAGTTTATAGCCTGGCAAATCTGAATACAAATGTCGATGCAAATGAGGATTCATTATTCTTACATCGTCTTTGTGTTGAAGCTTAATGTAACTTGGTTTCTGTGGTTGCTCAGGGAATGTAGATTGTGAGACAGAAGGGAAAAGAAAAATGTCAAAAATCAGAGAAGCAAATAGGGAAAAGAAAAGTAGCAGAAATGGAAATAAATGAAAAAAAATATTGCTAAGATTTCAGACTAGCATAACATCAAACTAATACATTACATTCTCCCCCTATTGTCTCATAAGGTACATTTGCTTACCATTATCAGCAGAGAAGGAGTTAACTAACCAAGACCATTCTCCACAGAGTAAAAAAACATAACAATTCTCCTTTTACTGATTATACAATATTGTACCCATCGTAAAGTCAGTGTCCTATTTATCTGAAAATTTCAACATTCTTTCATAATTATAGAGCTCATCGGCTGGTAGAACCTGTATATTTAGATCTGTAAGAAGATTATAAATGAATTTAAAACCACCCCACCAGTTCTGCTTCTTTCATTATAAATTACTGCTGAATAATTCAGAAACACGTTAAGAAAACCACAGTATGATTAATAAACTACACAATGAAAATCACAATAGTTTAAATCATACATTTATTGTCCCATTTATAGCCCATCACAAGCAAGGGTTGAAAAGCACCAAATTAGAGAAAACATGAAATGCTTTAAAATTATAATTAGATCCACAATGCCACAGTACATTGTTCTGATGAATCTTTTGTACAGCTAGCTTATGCTTATATATAAATACCTTCTCAGTAAATAGAAATGTACTGTAGGCTTGACTTTTAGAGAAGCTGTAAAGCTTAGCATACGCGATGATCCCAAAGTCAATGCTGTAAGGCTTGCTTCTTCATCCATAAATAAAGCACATTTGCATCCATTCAGTCAAATTAGCTCCATATAAAAAGGTGGTTATAATTAGCTCCTCTTTCAGGTTCCCAGTTAAAACTCAAGCGCGTCTGCCGTCTTGATTAAATCCACCATCGTCTTCCAATATCTAGTGCTAATTCTTCCAAGGAAATATTCAGTTGAGGTGTTATTTTATTCTGCACTGCTGTTAGTTGTCTAATTTACGCCAAGTCCCTGCAGTGCTTTCCTTAAGCCATCCTCTTTGTCTTGCCTTTGAAATTTACCAAATCTTACAAGAAATCAATACTTAATTGATTATTCACTTTTCTGCAGCTTCAAACAGCAAGCATGCATAAGATCCTGGAGTAGTCACCCGATTTCCAATGCAGGAGGTTGCTTGGTGGCAGGGATCTGCAAGTATCCAACAGCAGGCATTCCACAGAGCTGTGCAGTGGCGTACAGTGCCAGCATCCAATAAAGAAAACGAAGATACTCTAACGAAGCAGGAAAAGTTCCCATGTGAGACAGATCCATATCAATGCTTTAAATAAAATGCGGAGACTCTTGCTTTCGGATACAAGAGCACCATTCTCTTTGCAGCTACCTCTCAGGTTTTTTGCTTACCCTTTTCTTCCCATGGCACTGAAGTGTAATATCCAAAGTGCCACCGAACTCAGAGAACTCCACGCTGGAACAGGGGTGAGGCTCGTGCTATACCTCTGACATAGAATAAGGATGGCAAGCACGTAACATTACGAAATGTAGGACAAATTCAGGCGAGAGAGAGAGAGGGAGAGCAAGAGACAGATGGCGGATCTGGCTAGGAGCCAAAGCCAGTGAAATGAATTACATTGCTGAATAACTGTACACCATTGATTCTGCCACTTGTTGCTGCATGGCAAAAAGGGCCCTGATGTTGGCAGGAATCTCCTCGCGTGTCGTGCATGCTGAAGACAACTTTTCACACGTAACTTACTGTGCTGACAATGGCACGCTAGAGCAGGGAATGGTGTGTGTGTGTGTGTATGTGTGTGTATGTGTTTGTGTGCATGGGGGAAGTGTGTGCATGTGCATGAGGGAGAAAAAGAGAGAAGGCTGGATTGTGAGTGGGGGGTGTATGGGTATGTGCCTGTGTACGTGGGGTGTGGGAGCCTGTGCGCGTGCGCGCGTGTGTGTGTGGAGGGGAAAACAATCACTGCAATCCAGCCATTTTGTTTAATGAAGAATGGAAGGCTGGCATTCAGAGACGTGGTTATGTGCCGCATATTAATGTGTGCTCTGTAGACATCCTCCCCCTTTTTAAATGAGTGGCACAGGAACGAAGCCCTCTATAGAGCAGATACTGTGGGAGCAGGAGCTCACAAGGTAACATATCATCGCTAAACCTGCGGACGTGGCATCCGGCATTCCACAGAAGAACATGTTGCTGTCTGACAAGGAGGAAATGCGGGTCCCACGATTATGATGTTTGGGTGTTTTCGAAAAGATAGCCAGAGTTGAAGCGGATTGTTCAATAAATGCTTCATATCCAGGATGAAGGGAGACATTATGGGATGCCCAGGGGGCTTTGGAAATCAAATACAATGTTTGAGTAGCACAATTTGAGGTACATTATAAAAAAGCAATTTGAATTGCCAATGAGGCGACACATATCTGCATGCTAATTAGACCTGTGTCAAGCTTAGTCTGTCGGGTTGTGTTGATGGCTAGGAATGCTCTTGTAACTGCTGAGAGATTGTTTCTGCATAGATTATCAGCTTTGTCCTACTGATCATTTCCTGAAAACAAACATGAAATGTAAGATCAAAAGGCAATTCTGAAATTAAAATTATTGATTGATAAAGCCTAGATTTCAGAATCTAATTAGAGGAGGCACAAACAAAAGCTGATATTATTACAGATTGTGCCTGAGCTAGCAGCCAGATTGTGCAAGGCTTGTAATTTATCTTTGTTTATGCAGCCAGGATATTAAAAATGTAATTAAAATGGTAAAACGATCTGATCAAAAATAGCCACCTAGTGGCAAGTATATTATTTTAAATGGATTATAAAAGCATTGATCTGTGCAAATAAAAGGGTTTTTTCATGACAAACATAGCAGCTCACTGAAACTTGCTGAGCAATTTGTCTTTTGCTAATAAGTTGTCTTTTGTGTTTTGTTCCATAGATAAGCAACATCATTTATAAACCTCATTTGCACACTAATAAACATTCTGTTATTACAGGTGATGTTGGGAACATCCTTCATAAATTATGGCATATGAAAAGGGAAGAAACAAATAAGCACTTTTCTAGACATGTACTATATATGTTTTGTAAAATTAGAATATTCATCTGACAGCAGCAGGAGAAGTTGCTTATTAACTCACTCTGTTGTTCTGTTTAAGCCATGAAATGGTAGAAACACTATCAACATGTAATTCATCTTCATGCCTATCTCAGGTACTTAAAAATGCTATAGAAAACACACAGGGCCCAATTTACTAAATCTATGCATATTCAATTACTAAATTTCATGGTAATAAAGAGGTCTTTGTGATTTATACATTATTTTTACTCTCATTTAGCGCCTTTCCAGAGTTGCCAGGTGGATTAAGTATTTAAAGAACAGACTATTTAATTACACACAATACAGAAATGAGTTTTGAAATTTCTCTGCTATCATGAGTTATGGTCAGTGAAAATGCCAAAGGAAACTTTGTCATATGCTAATGAAGCTACACTACAAAAAACAAGCTAGAAACTATTTTTCAAGAAAATATAGTCAGAAGATTATAAGTTCATGAGCAAGGCTTACCTCATGTATTTCTTTTTATTTCAGATTTCCACATGGAACCACTATGGAAATACTCAATTCCTTTTTAAGAAATTCACAATTTAGGGTCCTGTCATCAGCTCTGGAGTCTTTTGTTAGGTGCACTTAAAATGCCAGATTAAATATTAATATGTGGTTAGAGTTGTGCTATTTTGCAAGCCCTGAAACCCTATTAGTAAATCATGATCTGGTGACTGATGCAAGAAATTTCAAGGCACCAAGAGTGCAGATTGCCCATCAATCTGATGGATCACTAATTTTTAGTAAATCAAGCCCTTGGACTTTTAGCTTTAAGCAGATGTATACTTCACTGTGACGGGAAAAGCAATCCAACTAACAGAGCAATTTTCTGCACCGAATGTGTACCATAACAGAGTTATTTTGCATAATCAGTAAGTTATTTGAGTACAAGTGTTCATTTAACAGGCTGTGGAAGAGGGATGCTGTTCTTGAATAAAACACATTTTAAGCTAGAAAGGAAAGTTGTATTATTTTTATAGAATAGTATCAGGATTTCAAAAAAGACTCTCAACACAGTACAGCTCCACGAGGACACCAAAGAAGAATGCTCAGGTAGAAGCAGTGTCACATCTTCCCAGACTGACCAAGGAGCTGTGTGCCTTCAATAGACTTCATGACCCATTGACCATAGGTCATGTATGCAAAGTTGTTGGTGGGGTGAGGAAGCATCAGGAAAGATCCCGAAGAACCAAACAAATAAAACAGTGTGGGAAACAATCTGGGTAAAAATATTGAAAATGCTTTCAGATAATAAGGTACTGTTGTAGAGAAGAAAGATCCCCCCTGACACACAGAATGCTCTGATATGTGGCTGTCCTAACCAACTGAGAAGAAAAAAAAACAGTACCCAGATTCAAACTACACTCTTATTTGTATGGAAGTTGCCATTAGAAAGAGCCTTCTCCAAACCTCTTCCGCCAGTGCTGCTTGACCGACACTGAGAAGGACAAGTCTGAAAGAATGATAAATCTTGCACATATCCGTATCTTTCTCAGGTCACCCTCTTCAAAATACCAATGCGCACTGTTTAAAACATCCCCCCCAATCTTAATCTAAAATAAAATACAATTAATAAATTTAACTTTTATTCTTTAGCGGAAGTCTACAAATGTAATCCTTTACAATCAACACATTGAAAGTACAACACATGGTATACACTTAAAAAAGAAATAATTAAATTGTGCAATAATTCAAATCTTTCCCAAGCTGATGGACAATCTGAGACATGAGTTACTGTTATTTTTCAGCCAGGTGGCCATTTTAAAAATATTTTCAAATACTATATAATTATTTTTATTTAAAGAAAGTGATCTGAATCAATAGACCTACTGGTATTGACATTGCGAAGTAATATGCAGCAACATCAACCATTCTGAAACATTCCAGTGGGCTATTAACATGAGTGAGAGTCTACTGGGAGCAGCCTCCCCAGCTGAGGAACATGAAAGGTGTTCTAATTTCCACTAAGCCCTGATCAATGAACTTATCACCACTTAGACAAATAGAAAACCAGACTGTCTGTGCCAAACTGAACCAGCTTGGATATGTGACCCACATCAGAAAGATATGCAAATATTCAAAGTAAACAAAATGGTAAAACAATATGTGGATGTCCTTCTAGTCTTCCTTTGCCACAAAGCTAATACTTTGCTACTACATCCTGTGGAAATACAAATGCTGACAAAAGAGAGCTCTCATGTATATAATGGCATTCCAGAGTAATGTACAGATCACTGTTTCTGAACTGTAGCTCCTATTGTGCTCTGTGTTGTACTCATGTGTTTACCAAATGTGAGAAACCTCCTTTACAGGCTATTAATGCTATTGTGGTCCCTTCAACATGCACGCAAATACACCCACTCTTCTCACCACACACACTTTCTCAGTGTCTGTCAATATGTTACAAAGTCTGTGTTTCATTACCATATCATATGGAGTATTGATTCCTGTTCCAAGCTAAATAATGTTGTTTTTAAAAAGATTTTTTACCCTTTAAGTGGGGTTTGCTAGCTGAACCGCAGACTGGTAACAAAGACTTATTATAGTATTTGATACCGTATATACTTTGGCAAACACCAAAACCAGTAACTTAGGCGGAAATCTGAATGCTTAATTCCACTTTTACAAACAGGAATATTGTGCACAAGATCCAGTTACATACAGTCCATGTTAAAAAGGGAAACAGTCCTAACAGACCTTTCAGCATAATAAGATTCAGACCTTAACAGTAAAGAAAATGATTACAAGTTTTATTAGGCTTCAACTAGTTTCCATACCAGATCTAAAATGTCACCTTGCACCTATATAAAGAGGATTATTTATGTAATTATCTGTACATGTGTCCTCATCAGCCACTGTATACAATCATTTCAAGGCATTCAGATTCAGCACAAAAACATCAAGGCCTAAGTACAAATATTATTACTATAATGGGTTTTCATTTCTAGAGGTCATCAGGGGAAGGGATTAATTTTGCTTGCTTTATTGTACACATAGAACAGCACACGGGGTCATATTACAATGCCTGTATCTGGAAAATCACAGTCAGCTGTAATGAGAAAGGCACTTCTTAAAACAATTTTACAATTTTGGGTATATTATCTGTATTTTATTTAATTTCTGTATTACTTTCCTTTATGTACATTTATTTCAGGTATCATTAATTGATTGTTAGTGATATTTAAAATATGATTTAAGGTGTCTTTTATTATGTTTGAAAACTACTTGTTTTTCCTTTTCAAGATTCTTTTTACTGGCAGTGATTTGAAACATTTTGTCTCTGAGTTGCTATACATATTTTTTTCAAAATTACATACAGAACTTGAAATCTGTTAACCATGCTGAAAGTACTTCAAATACATTGCATTTCCTTACAGTTCCTGTATATTATACATAAAATGGTCTCTGGCTAATAACTTCAAGGCACAGTTTTACTTTTCCCTTGCTTCCTTGGAAAGCATGTCATTATGAGGTATTATTTGAATGAGATGGCCACATTCTCGTCTATGCTGCATGAAAACGATATTGTGCTGCCCACAGAACTTCATTGACATTGTGAAGCAGGTATTGTATTGGCAGGGTCAGACGTAGCAGGAAAGTGAACCCAAAAGATCATGTCACAAAATGTCCACATATATATGTCTGTACATAATATCTATTTAACGAGTGTGAAATTAACAGTGATATTTAGGCAGCAACAGAGAATTTTGTGTCCATTTTCAGTCAGTTTCCAAGTTGTGTGAGTGAAACTTAAACAGAGTCAGGACTGGCTGCGAAATCTCAGTAGAACAAGCTGAGATAAGAAAAAAAGAAATTTTTTTTTTTTTAAATAAAATGTTAAGAAAATCGAGATGAAAAGAAAAACCAGCAATTGAACAGAACCACTGAACAGTGACACAAATACTGGAATAAAATGAAGTAAAGAAAAAATTTAATACCTATAGCATTTTTATATGTCTTACAGAGATCATTCATTTGCACAATCATAATTTATTTTCCTTTTCTATGGCTGATAAAACCTAGATTTTGTTCAAGTTAGAGAACTTTTTCCCTAGATTTCCTCAATAGGAATTTTAAACTACTGGAAAAAAAAGATTGACCAACCCTGCAGAAGTTCCCTGAGTATTTTCAGTCTTAAGATTAATATTCTTCTGACATATTTTGTCTTGTAAAAGACTTGAGAAGCATCTGTGTCTGGAGTCATGATTTCAGGGGCCAAGACTATCTATAAATGTTACAAAAGGACAGGAGAGTTGCACAGAGTAACAGCATTATAGTCAAGATAAAACGCGTGCTTCCTTTCCCTACTGTGCACCTTCTCCAGCTCTGCAGTTTGGAAATGAACACATTCTCCTCAGCACTGTCTTTATGGAGCAGTGAGGACTATTCTTGGCACTTGAGAGATACATGCGCAAGCATGATGGCCACTGAAATTATGAGTACAACTGAAGGAATATGTCCTTTCCCATTCTAGCAAGGATGTCTCAGGGACTCTATTGACTCTCATGACTTGAGACTATTTCTCACTCTGAAAAATATCCATTAAACATAACATATGACATATTCTTGGATAGAAAATTCAAGTTGCTGTGTGAGAGGCACATAATATGTACCTTGGTGGTACTTGCTTTCGGTCATAAGTGTACCTCCTTCAGAACTTGCAGTCTATGTATTCATCTCTACTTTTTTTTAGAAAATATGCAACAGAAGTACCATTTGGTTTGGAGCAGCATAGGTTTAAGACTGTAATGACCCTATATGTTCCTGTGCATAACATATATAGGAAGGAAAAGACGATAAATGTGTTCTGCATTCTTGTAAAATGACATTAAAAGCCAAAATTTTGCTTAAGCTTGAATAGATTAAATACTGATGTGAAAGTTAATCATATTAACTCTTTGTAAAGAACTTCTTGAATCCTACTTTGCTTCTCCATCTAGACATATTTATCATCAAGAGAAGAAACAAATACTGGTACAGTGGCAATAGCTAATAAATGTAACTGTATGACAGAATATGTATTTTCCTTTTCTGAAGTATTTGTACATAATCACATGTATGTACAAAGAAAACATCCGTA
This sequence comes from Coccyzus lansbergi, assembly GCA_033558105.1. Taxonomy (NCBI): domain Eukaryota; kingdom Metazoa; phylum Chordata; class Aves; order Cuculiformes; family Coccyzidae; genus Coccyzus; species Coccyzus lansbergi. Next base: position 1,689,947 of record JAUMJK010000271.1, read on the forward strand.
TGACCCATACCTTTCTTGTTGCTTAGAATGTTGTTCTTTAAAATTCGTAGAATCATAGAACAATCAGGTTGGAAGAGACCCACCAGATCATCGAGTCCAACCATTCCTATCAAACACTAACCCATACCCCTTAGCACCTTGTCCACCTGTCCCTTAAACCCTTCCAGGGAAGGTAACTCAACCCCCTCCCTGGAAAGCCTCTGACACTGCCAATTCAAGACAATTTCCTGAATAAATAAAATTAAAAACATTTAGGATATTAGTTGAATCAGAAAAAGAAATACGATACAAATACATTTAATTACTCCAGAGGATTTTTTAAATATTTGTCTTTAAGTATACTATTTTTTCCAAATTGAGGATTTGAGTCCAGTCTTCTGGGTACTTAAAAGAGCCACTTCAAAGTTAAAAGGTCTGATTCCACTTGACTCTCTCTCTCTGAGTATACTACCATCCTGACACCTTTCCTCAGCCTTGCACTGAAAATACCAGACCACTAACTCACAGAACACTGCTATAGGCTGGAGGCTACTGGTTCCCTGCCTGTTGATCCTTTTAAGCCAGGACCTTACTCACTCCATTCCAGTTGGCTATTATTCTTGGATAGATTAGTGGAACTGTGTCCTTTCTTAAGTAGGAATTCTACACTTATTTGGTCTGGAAGGGGCATTCCTATGAAGAATTTCTTATTTTAAGATGAAAACAAGAAATTAAAAAAGCCCAACTCCTGACTAGTTCTACCCAGTTCTACTTGAACACAGTCCTATGCAAGGAATTCTATACAGCATGAGGCTGTCAGAATATTTGATGTCCCAGTTCCCACAACCCTGTTGGTTTAGACCTTATTGTCTTCCACTCAGAAAGAGATGCCAAAGCCAACTGGCACAGGACATCCCATCCCCATACAACAAAACTCCTCCAGAACGTAGAGGCTGCACTCAAAGTGTCTGAGATTTTTCTCTAGCTCACAGTAACTCTTGAACTACATCCAGAAATTAGTTAGCTGAAGGCTAGCTGGCACAGTTTGAAATCATGCTGAGGAACACACTAACATTCTGACAGTAGAAAGGGTAGTATTCCAGAGCTCCAGAATGTTCCTAGACTGTGTTTAATTTTAGGCTATACATTTAGTCAGTAAGTCTTTCCATTAATGAAAGTAAGCTTTGGACTAAGTCCTTAGAGGGCCAGTGACACTTGAAGGATGGGAGCGGGATACAATCAATTTAAATATGCATTTACAAATTTACAAAATATTATAAACATGTAAGGTAGCGCATCTGTCTTCATCAGACTCTAGAGCTGTAAATACCAGATGTCATTTATAGATTAAATGATTTTCCTAAATCTAATTTTGTATTAATACAAGCCATTTGTCAATTCAACATGAAGGTTTCTATTTTAAACATTCAAAGTCATGGAATGCAAATCCTAAGGTTATCCCAACGATGCATTGCACGAAACATAAATTAAGGTATGAACTGAACAGAAAAATTATTTGCCTTAGAAGTATTGAGGAAGATCTGAAACTGACCTGCCTGTAGCATCTTAACCTTTGCTTGTTTTTTCAAGATTCCTCTTTTGGGGTAAAATCTTCTCAAAACCTCACAACTCTGATGGTCTGGTCTCCTGTGCACGCAAAAATTTAACTGACAGTAAATAAAATTCAATATGTGTAAGAAAGTTTTAGTATGTGAATTCATAAGGAAAAACAAATAATTCATGTGCAATTTAAGATGGACTTTTTTTGTTCCTATCTGTCTTCAGTAGGGATAGTTTTCAAATCATGGAATGATTAAGTACTCTGTAGCTTTTTTTTATTATCACTTAAAAACCTAATCCTTTCAAGTAGCTGGTAAACACAGGATTATCAACAAGTGTTCAAAGAAATTAAATGAAATCATTTCATCTTTGATAGAAAGTTTTAAAAAGTAACATACTCATGGCTGATTCCTTTTTCACCATGATACAGGAGGACAAAATATCACAGAAGGTAATATTGGAAAAAAAATTTGAACACTTGTATTTGATGCTATTGTTTACAAAAGGAAAACTTCATAATGCTCTTAGGTCTTAGATAAAATCTGCAAATCAGAAAATATAATTATTAAAGAACAGGCTTTTTTCAACCTACATTTATCAGAATCCCTAATTTTGAGTTCTCCTGGGAATTGTCAATACAGTTGAAAACTGAAAAAGGAATAGTTCAGTAATGTTCAGTCTGCATATCTGGAGCCTGACTAAGGCAACTGAAATGTCAGGCATAAGGCAATGAAGGCCACCTCTGCGTCGGCCCCTGATGCCATTGTGGTTAGTTAGATCCATGGAGTTAATTCTTGTTTTTATCTCTATTCTATGTTAAAGCAATCCTCCATAATGTCAGGATTTTCCCTCTTCACTATTCAGCATCAATACTTCAAGAACTTACTCTTCTCTTGAGAATGACTACTCTCTTTGAAACCAGCCTAGACCCAATGCTTTTCTGTTTTTAACACAATGGAATTGTTTACTTGTGCATCCAGGGTAGACGTGCAAAGAGCAACGCTGGCAACATGCTCCCCAGATAAGATTAAGCTGTTATAACGTACAGTAGTAGAAGAATTCTATTATAGCAGCTCCTTGACTTGAATTAGCTATTCTAGTAAAAGATTTCCATATTTTCTTGACTTTATTAGCATAGTTATGGTAGGAGAAGGAACACAATACAGATAAAAGCAAAACGATGATAGAGGACAGAAAGTAGAACAAACAAGAGTCTGATCTTGACAGACATATATTAGAGACATCATTTGAGTTAAATGTTGACTGCAGTACTCTTGGAGCTACAAAAAAGAGTACACATTTCTTAGTTTTGTGTGTACACAGAAATATACTTTCATTTGATGATATTATATTACTTGATAACAGGTATAAAAGTCTGTCATGAAATTAGGAGTTAAGACTCTTTAGCTTGTTTTCACTGAGGCTGCAGTTTGACCAGTTGACTGTATGTACTTACTGATAAATTGGATGAATGTTCAAGACTTCAATATTTTTCAAAATATAGTTTTTTCCTTTTTAGTATTAACATATTGAAACATTTAGAGTACTTAAACGGGGCTTAGATGTCAGTAACATGTGCATCCAAGACTTAGGGTATTCTGTTGACTTTTTAAAACATGAATCCAAGCATAACCAGGTTTTCATGGCATAGATGTTTATCCTGTGGGATCTTTCCACAGGTAAAAAAATGTAAAAATTCCACAAACCAAAAACTGAAACATGAAATGAAGAAGCAGGACAGGCATCTAAATATTTCTTCCTTGAAGAAGGAAGTTCTTGTATCATATACCCTCACATATGATCTATTCACTGCATATGAAAACTCTTTTATTTTTAAAGTGTCTGTATTAAAATATGACAAAGATGCTGATATGAAATGGTTTAAACTACCACTTGCTTTAAAGAGTTACATAAATACCTTTATTTTTTGTTCATGAAGATATCAGAATAAGAGGTAATAAAACTTCAGTAATATACAATGTTATGTATTACGTCTCAAATGACTTTCCAGCAAAAACCTTGCCCTACCCACATCCAAGCATCTGTGGTACTTCTAAGCAGAAGGAAGTATAAAATCAAATCTTTCCTATGACATCATTACATAATTTATTCTCAATTACACCTTGTGAATGATTTTAAATATCCAATTACTCTGCATTTGAATTTTGCCAAAGATTATTTCAGTTCTTATCACCTTTGGATGCCTGTTCAAAATGCTTACTACTAAGGCATTAAACATACCCTCACATATTGTCACACTGACTGCAGGGTAAATGAGTCTATGATGATTTCTCCCTCCAAGGCTTGGAATACTAAATTAAAATCTAAAAGAAACAACAGCATTTTTTCAATATAACCAGGGGCTTCTCCAAATATAAAATATATTTGCATAGTTCCAGACTCATTGAAGAGGAAGTAAGTTGACTTATTCACATAAAAGATGCAGTGATGTGTTCTTATATTCTGTCAAGCTACAAATCTCAAAATTTGCCTAAAGGCAAATTGGATAGTATCTACTATTAATATAAAACAACCTATATAGCTTTTTATTGATATTACAGTTTGGTTTTCTTTCTTCTAAATTTAAATAGCCTCTTGTCTGACAGCACATGGAATTTTTTTTCCTGTTGCTTAAATACAATTTTTCCAGGGGAGTTCTTACCTTTCGAAATGATACCTGCTTCTAATTAAGAGCATTTCAACATAGTATTGCTCAAGACTTACTAGACTGTGTCGATCCAACACTTAAGTCATGAATTAAGTAAGTATTTCAGTGGAGGGCTTTCTTTTTCTTGCCCAAGTAAGGACTGAAGAAGTGTTTGGGGTTTATTTTGAAATTAATAGCTAGCAATTTTCTTGTTCATTACAAAAATCTTTCTTTTTAAAGCTTCCTCTATAAATTATCTGAGTCCTTCCCTACCATGGCAAATGAATTAGAACAATGTTGTAACATTACATCATCTATATAATTGTAAAATAGATTTAATACAATCAAGAATAAGTCATTGACAAATAAATTCAATAAACATGGTCTGAAAACTAAGTCTTGGCAGACATCACAGTCCATTTCAGCCAAGCCATATTCCTTGTCCTGTACAACAAATCTGTGTGCTCTTCTTGTTAAACAGTCATGAATTGGAGTTAAGTGACTTATCCTCCTCTAATCAACATTCTAGAATCAATCAAACCAAATGTTTCTGTGAAAATTACAAAATACAGTAACAGTACTTAGATTATGCTCAATGCCTGGTCACTGGCAATGTTACTGTTAAAATACCAAATGCCAAAATATATTCTTGGCACAGTCAGGAAGAAATAAAGTCACACATCTAAAGACATGGGTTGAAATCCTGCCAGCTAGAGGGACAGGATGAGAAAAAGCCAAGATATTTTTATTCTCTTACCTACTGATAACAAGCTAAAATTAACTGAAAACACAGAAAATAAGCTCAGAAATGGTCTTCTGGATGTTGATTGCAACATCAGGCATCACTCAGTGTAGTGAAATTCTTCACGTTGATCCTTACTTTGGCACAGCTGAAAATGAGTTCACTCTATTTTCCGGAAGTGTTTCACCATTTCTGACCAGTATCCCTGAATGGGAAAGAATACAAATTCTCCTAACAGTTACCATTATTATTATCTTTTTTTCCCTAAGACTTTATGACATAAAGTGTAAAGGCAATTCCTTTATCTTTCTCTTTGGCTGAAATCACAGTCAGATAAATTTCTACTTGGCCAAGCTGGAAAGAAAGGAAGGCAGAATTATTCTATACTGCACTGTAGGGAGTAGGTAGACTTTTGCTATAACTAAGAGACTTCCAAGTAACTTTTCATAGCATTTTTACATTATTCTTTAAGTTGCAGTTCAGATTTTTTATTGCACATTAACTTGTCTCACTTGAAAAATAATCACTTGAAAATGTTTCCTAGTTTAGAGGATTATGTGTGCACTAATTTAACTACAGCAAAAGTGTTCATTGCTTCAACATTTCCTAAAATTGGAAGGCCTGACAAGGACCACTTATACTACACTATACAAAAGTGATTAAGAAAAATCACATTTATGGGTTACATAAGGAGATTTCAGTAATTTTGTCCTGTAAGGAAGAAGTTTGATGGAGAAAACTACCTGTATTAAAATCCCTATCACTGAGAAGGGAGGTTAATTTTGTTAATTTCAGTAATGTACTTCTAAAATATATAGTTTTATATTTGGGGAGTACAATCAAAAGTCATCAAAACTGAAAGTAATCAAAACCCTAATCTAGTTCATTTTCAGTGAAAAAAGGAAAATTTTTTGTTTATTTTTAAAAGAAATAATGACAGTATCAAAATGTCAAAAAATCACAGAATCACAGAACAACCAGGTTGGAAGGGACCCATCAGATCTTCTAGTCCAACCATTCCTATCTAACACTAAACCAAGTCCCTCAAGACCTCATCCACCCGTGTCTTAAACACCTCCAGGGAAGGTGACTCAACCACCTCCCTGGGCAGCCTGTTCCAATGCCCAATGACCCTCTGCGTGAAAAACCTCCTCCTAATCTCCAGCCTAAACCTACCCTGGTGGAGCTTGATGTCACCAAATGTCACCAAAGTTTACCTGTAAGCAGAATCATATAACTGTGGAACCCTGAGGTTGGAAAAGACCTCTGAGATCATCAAGTCCAACTGTAGCTGCCCACTACTAAACCATATCCCTGAGCACTTCATCTACCCATCTTTTAAATACCTCTGGGAATAGTGACTTAAGTGGTTCCCTTGGGCAATCCGTGCTTGATAACCCTTTCAGTGAAGAAATTTTTCCTGTTGTGCAATCCGAACATCCCCTGGTGCAACTTGAGGCCATTTCCTCTCATCCTATTACCCATCACTTGGGAAAAGAGATCAGCACCCACCTTTCTACAATCTCCTTTCAGGCAGTTGTAGACTGTGATAAGGTCTCCCCTTAGCCTCATTTTCTCTAGGCTAAACAACACCAGTTCCTTCAGCTGCTCCTCGTAAGACTTATTCTCCAGTCCCTTCATCAGCTTTGTTGCCCTTCTCTGGAGTTGCTCCAGGACCTCAATGCCTTTCTTCTGGTGAGGTGCTCAAAACAGAACATAGTATTAGAGGCACAGCCTCACTAGTGCTGAGCACAGGGACAGAATGGCTTCCCTGGTCCTCCTGGCCATGCTGTTTCTGATACAAGTCAAGAAGCGATTGGCCTTGTTGGCCACCTGGGCACACTGTTGGCTCATGTTCAGTTGTCTGTTGACCAACACCTGCAGATCATGCTCTGCCAGGCAGCTTTCCAGCCACTCTTCACCAAGCCTGTAGCGCTGCACGGGATTGTTGTGTCCCAAGTGCAGGACTCAGCACTTAGCCTTCTTAAACCTCATCCTGTTGGTCTCTAGCCTGTTCAGATCCCTTTGTAAAGCTTTGTCACAGAAGGGTATCAGCTTAGTTTGGCACAACATGCCTTGCATAAACCCACGCTGACTGGGCCTGATCACCTGGTTGTCTTGAATAAGCTGTGTGATAGCACTCAAGATGACCTGTTTCATGATTTTCACTGTCACAGAGGTCAGACTGAGAAGCTTGTAGTATCCTGGATCCTCCCTCTACCCCTTCTTGCAAATTGCTGTAATATTAGCTACCCTCCATTCAAGTGGAACTTCCTCAGCCATCCAGGACTGCTGGTAGATCATGAAAAGGGCTTTGGAAAGCACTTGTTGCTCTTCATATGCCTCGAAGTTCATGGAAATCTATACATTTCTTCTAATGTATCCACAGAAAAGTAACTAAGACAATACATTTCAGAAAATAAACTGAGACCCTCATATGCAATGCAAAAAATATAGTAAAAAAATTGCAGATCTATTCCATTATGAGGGGAGGGTAGAGACTAGACAGGATACTTTAGTGCCCTAAATGACAGTAGACAAACATTTCAGCAAATAAATTCTACTGTTTAGTGAAAAGATGCAAAATTCACTGTGAAAGAATTCACATCTTCACTTATATAGAGGTTTGCTGTTTGAAGAAAGACTTACAGAGGAAATGAAAAAAAAAAAGCCAAAACGTTTACCATTAATTCACTTTTCCTACTGGTTCATTTTGAGTCTTTTATCATGCACATCTGACATTTTTTATCAAGAGGCATGGAGCTCTTCCCATTCACTGTATATGGAGGTTGAGTGCCTTGCTCAATATTGTGAATTTCTCTCCTAGAACTGGGAATATAACTTCATTCTTGTCATGCTTTGGCTAAGCAAAATACATATGTATTTTTAGCTAGTCTTTAGTGGTAGAGTGTGGCTGGGTTGTAGGACCATCTCCCTAGCTCCTAGTCTGGATGACTTCTGTTCCATCCTATTTTAAGAAAAGATGTAGTAACCCAACACTACAGCCTCTCCCCTTCTCTCTGGTTTTCTTGGGAAAGAAAATGAAGAGATTAGGTTGGATGGAAAACACCATATTTTCCCCAGTCTGAACAACATGTCACTATAAACCAAGACAAATTTGTGGCTTTAAAATTTTAACTCCTTGTTCTGTTTTTGTATTGTACATCTCTGTGACTAGAAACAAAGGCTAAATAAGTAGGATTGCCCTGTATGAATATGTTTGATTTTTAGATTAATTATCTAATTAAAAACATTCAGAATCAATATTTAATGCTCTAAGCTAAACATATTTACATTATTTGAGGAATCTGATCTTTAAAAAGCAAACCAAAATGAAATTTAGCATGTATTGGCAAACAGTGAATTGGGAAATGGCTACATCTGCCACTGAGTCTATCATATTTGGAAGACCTGCAGTAGAGAGTCACAGTAACATTTTATGGACTGGTTTATGCTGTAAAGTCTTTATTTACCTGATTGAACAAGACTGACAATATATGAATGACCCCTCCAATATATTGCTATATATGAGTTTAAACCAAACTGAGATAAATTTAGGAAATTATCTGACTAGTGATGAAAAATGGAAGGTCATAGCCTATGTTGACCTCTGAATTTTTTTAGATGCACATCTTGGAAAGAAAACATAATACTTTCTGACAGTGTGAACTTTTGGACAATAGCTTCTAATAGTTTGAGGAAGGATAGTCTTGGATCCACAGTTAAATTTAGGGGTGGTTTTCCATGGCGCTGAAACACACTATTCCATAGTTCCGATACTTGATAACTCTAAGTACGTTCAACCCTAATATATATTTCACCACATCAGCAAAAGAAAGTATTTGGAATTGACTGTATGCATTATCAAATATTATTATTATTTTTATAATGTATACTTTCAACCAGATATCATCCTCAAATATGAATCTGCAGTTTAATATATCTTATCAGAAAGCAAAAACTAGATTTTTATGGAATTATATATTCCATACATCTGAACCTAGATACATATGTTTGGTTGGTGGTTTCTTTGTTGTTTTTAGGTTGTTGTTTTGGGGTTTTTTTAATAATTACCAGTACAATGTTCTGACCATAAAGATCTGTTAAAATTTTACCAGAATGTGATATTCATTATCATAGCCTTTAAAGGGGGAGCTTAGATATTAAAATGTGTCTGCTAGATGTGCACTGACAGTATATCACCCTGTTCTAGTAAACACATATATTTTATTTTATTTTTTTAGATTAGTCTCATCTTGAAGCTTACAAATTGGATTAGGAGGTTTGATATGACTGGAAAACATATTGTCAGTCTGCTTAGCATTTTTATTAGTCATGTAGATTATCTGTAGGCTATAGATGACCTCAGTCAACTTAGAATTCTTTAAGTAGCCAGAGACAAAGCGACATCAGCCAATCATAAGAAAATGAACTTGATTATTAGGTCTAAATATGTGTCAAATCGATACTGTATCACTTGCAAGGCTAGATATAAGAAGGTGTTTGCAACTTTTGCAATTTATGAGACAAAAGAACAAGAGTTAAAATAAAAGCCACTGAGTTCAGTATAAATAAAAAGCTCACGAGTTCAGCATAATACAATTTTTTTTGTATAATTATCATAATTTTTAATCTTGAATCTCTTTGAAACCCCAAGAAATATAGGTAACAAATGTGTTAAATAAAACCCTAAAATTATCATGTTATTCCTACCATGTCTTTGTTGTTACTATATGTGTATCCAGCATTAAGTAGTTTCTTCTGCTTCTGATTGTAACAAGAAATGGTTTAATATCAGCAATGTACAGGGATACATTAAAGGGTTGTTTGTAATCATGCTTAATTTATGCATCACATACTGTGATCTAAATTTTAGGGGAAAAATACGTAACACAGAAACGTAGCTATGGTGTACTTGCACTGTTTCCATGCAGTACCCTCATCTGTAGCAACATAGGGAAGGAAATATTCTTCACAACTATTCATTTTCTGCAATTCGTTTGTTCTTGGTTGTTTGTTAATCTAGAGTTGGCCTTTACCACTTTGACTGTCAACTTCACTCTTGTCTGCTTGCTTTTGTCATATTTACCTTTTTTAGGAAAATGGAGAACGAGACTCTCAAATGCTTCTTTTAATTAGCTAAGCAAAGGAGTAGAAAGTAGGAAGTAGTATTATTAACTAGATTGGATCTGGTCCCATGCTTAAGGAAGTTACTCAGAGGTAGAATCTGCTTACTGTACTGAAGCAGCATAATTCAAAATACAGTTCCTCTATTGCCTAGACAGTATTAAGCCCATTTCTTACAGCTAGTGAGACAGAGTGAAGAGACACCAATCCTTCTTTAAGATAACCTTACAAGAAGACTTAATCTGTGTATGCTTCATCTGTGTCTACAGGCTGGATCTTAAATATTTTACCACACAGAGTTCTTCTACATGACAGCCGTATATTCCCCATGGATGAGCTCCAACCTTGAAGCTGCAATAAAGACAAAACAAGACTTGTCTCTCCCATAGTCATGATCATAATGTGAAAGACTTCTCTATCACACAATTAATAACCATGAATTTAGTTTTGGGTGGCTTATCCGGTGTTTTAGTGATTTTCATGTAGAATTTTCCATTTAACTTATCAGAACACATTTTTTATGTGTTTGCTAACATTTTTCATTTCTAAAAACTAAAATTGATTTGGAGGATAATACTGTGAACTGCATATTCAGAAAAGTGGGGAACAATGGGAGATAGACCAGTGGATTAGTGCCCTCTCACTAACTCAGCAACCTGCTGGACCTGGTGTGTCCAAATACCACCCACCTGCAAACTGCAAGGTTGGTGTTAGAAGAGACAGGGAATGGCAGCAAGTTCCTGCCAGACAAAGGAAACCTGCTCCCCTCAACCAGACAGTAAAACCTGAGATCCCCCTGGTGAACAAGTACCATGTACTGCAAGTAGAATCCAATCCTGACGACGATGGCTCCCACAGCCTAGAATCTTTCCCTAGGCCACACCATCCTCAGAAAAAGATAAAAACATCCTCCATTAAGAAGAAGAGGAGAGTGATTGTTGAAGGGGACTCCCTCCTAAAAGGAACAGAGGGACACTTTTGCAGACTGGACCTGCTCCACAGAGAGGTCTGCTGCCTACTGAGGGCATCAGTGAAGAAGGTAGCTAGAAAACTTCCTTTCCTGGTCCATGAGACAGACTACTATCCTCTGATAGTAGTCCAAATTGGTAGTGATGATTTTGTAAGCAGAAAAACCAAAGCCATCAAGCCTTCACCGCCATTGGGAAAATGATGGAGGGCTCTGGGGCACAAACAGTATTTTGCTCCATCCCAAGGCTAAATAGAGAGGAGCAGGAAGTCAGGAAGAACTCGATTAATGCGTGGCTCTGAGCCTGGTGTGAGGAAAGGGGCTTTGGCTTCTTTGGTCATGGGGTGGTTCACACACCCCTAGACTTCGGTGCTAAGGATGGGACACGTAGGTCTCCTAGGAGGGCTAAAGCCCTTGCTAAAAACCTAGCTAAGCTCATAAATCGAGTTTTAAACTAAATGTGAAGCAGGAGGGGACTGAGACCAGGCTAGACAACAGCAAGCCTGGACGTGGGGTACTAGTGATTTGGAGAGGGTGTGCTGGTGAGGACCATCAGTACATCACCACACAGAAACTGGGAGAGAACACACCTAGGGGTGGTAAGGGAGATATGGGCACTCTGCTACAAGCTACTCCGGTTACCAGGCAATTGGGAACAAACACTGTTCCCTCTAAGAGGGCTGAAGGCTCGGCAGCTCAGATGAAGAGCATTTACACCAATGCACACAGCATGGGGAATAAGAAGAAAGAGCTGGAAGCAGTTGTAGAGCAAGGAGCTTATGATGTTTTTGCCATCACGGAAACATGGTGGGATGACTCATATAACTGGAGTACAGATATGGTGGGGTACAAACTCTTCAGGAGTGATAGAAAGGGAAGGAAAGGAGACGGGGTAGCCCTCTTTGTAAGGGAGGACTTGGACACTACTGAGATGGATTGTGGTGATGAGGAGATTGAGTGCCTGTGGGTTAAAATCAGAGGAGCCCATAAGAAGGTAAATTTTGTGATGGGAGTCTGTTACAGACCACCCAGCCAAGGAGAAGCAGCTGACGAGCTTTTCTAGAAACAGCTGGGGAGAGTCTCTAGATCAATGCTTCTCATTCTTCAGTCTTCATGATATCTGCTGGAAGTAGGATAGAGCAGAAAGGAAGCAGTCTAGGAAGTTCCTGGAGTGTGTGGAAGACAACTTCCTTGAGCAGCTGGTGAATGAACCAACAAGGGGAGAGGCCCTCCTGGATCTGCAGTTTGTGAAAAGAGAAGGCCTTGTAAGGGGATGTGGCAGTAGGAGGACGCCTAGGACTAAGTGATCACGAGATGACAGGGTTTTCTGTTCTAGGCAAAGTGAAGAGGGTGGTTAGCAGGATAGTTGCATAAAATTTTCAGAGGGCAGACTCTGAACTCTTTAGAAGGCTGGTTGGCAAAGTCTCATGGGAGACAGTACTTAAAGTCAAGGGAGCCCATGAGGGTTGGGAGCTCTTCAAAAAGGAGATCCCAGCAGCTCAGGAGAAAGCCATCCCCGTGTTCTGGAAAAAAAGCTGGCAGGGGAAAAAAACATCTTGGCTGAACAGAGAGATCTTAAGTGACATCAAGAAGAAAAGAAATGTTTATGGGCTCTGGAAGAGGGGACAGACCTCTTGGGAGGACTACAGGAGGGAAGTGATGTTGTGTAGAGAAAAAATCAGAAGGGCTAAGGCTCGACTAGAAATCAGATTGACAAAATCGGTGAAAGATAAAAAAAGTCTTTCTATAAATATATAAATAATAAAAGGAGAACTAGGGAGACCATACAGTCCCTATTGGATACCGAAGGAACAACAGTGACAGGGGATGAGGAAAAGACTGAGGTGCTTAATGCCTTCTTTGCCTCAGTCTTTATTTGTAAAGAAAGTTGTTCGGTCTGTGTACAAACCCCGGAGCTAGAGGAGCAAAATGAGGCTCCCATGGTCCCAGAGGAGGTGGTCAGAGCCTTGCTTGCCCAATTAGACACCCACAAGAGAGGAGGGTGCTGGCCTCTTCTCCCAAGTGACAGGGGACAAGATGAGAGGTAATGGCATCAAACTCCACCAGGGGAGATTTAGGCTGGACATTAGGAAAAAATGTTTCACAGGAAGGATCATTGGGCACTAACCGAGGCTGCACAGGGAGGTGGATGATTCACATTCCCTGGAGGTGTTTAAGGTATGGGTGGATGCAGTGCTAAGGGGGATGGTTTAGTGTTTGATAGGAATGGTTAGACTCAATGATCTGGTGGGTCCCTTCCAACCTGGTTATGCTATGATTCTATGATTCTATGATCTTTATTATAACAGATAATATTTCTAAGCATGCACAAAATGTTGTTCTGATCAAACTACTTAAATGAGAAAAAATCTGCCTGACATATCTTCATATATTTGTACTCATTCATTAGACAGATATTTTCCTCCCAAAGCTGGGGACCAAACCAAAGTCAGTTGGAAGTAGTTTAAATACGTATTGCTTATAAAGTCAGTAAAAGACCAAGTGCAATAATACTTCATTCACTGATGCAGGTTAAAAATCGGCTACAACTTTTCCTCAAAAGAGCTTTTTTCAGGACTTGAAATAATATTTTCGATTTTTTTCTTCTTGTCAAAACACAGCTTTGGTCAGTCTTTTTCCTTCCTGGTAGTGGAAGGAAGAATCCTTAATATTCACAATTTTTTGTAATACCTGTAAACTGAAGACCTTCAGGGACTGGAGTTCCAGCATGCTTAACATCCGAGTCAGACATTTCTGGACTTTTTTGGTTTTTGTTCACTTTATGAAACACTACTTGAATTACGTGAATAAATTCTTTTCTACCTAAGTCATACAGTTATCCCTTTTGTAATAATGCTGGAACTGAGGTGGCTTTGTACATAGCGTATTCCACTTCAAAAAGCCACACAAGTAAACTTCTTGTTTGATATATATATTCTTAAATTTTAAAATATCTTAACTCTTATTCCTAACAGAATTACCTGTTATTCTGAATAGAAATACAACATGATACGGTGTTTGAGAATATTCTTCCTCCTCCTGCTTAATTAAGTCCCGTAACTCCTAATTAACACTTCCTAAAGCTTTAGTTTGTCTAAGGTAGTAAGCCCTAGAATTTCAAGGGTAGTAGGTGCTATGCTAATTGAATGGATAGTTACAAATGAGTTGCTAAGGGATTAGCCTAAGAAAAGTTAAATACATTTAAGAAGGTTTTGTAGTAGTTTTCTGTACAGAAAGATCCAGTGAATCTTAACTGACTAGAAAGTGAAAGTCAAGCAAAAATTAACTTCTTTACACCTGACTCTTACTAATGTGTACCTCATCATTCTCCCCTCTTACCAATTTTGCTGGAAAAACAAATGCATATGTAAGAACTAACTAGATTTACAAATATCAGTTTTAACCTCTGCAAAATCTAGTGAATCTTTCCACCTGAGTTACTTTGGCTAAGGTTTAAGAAAAGAACTTCCTTTCCTCTGCTGAATACAAATTTCTTCTAACTAGCCATCCCGTTCCTTGTCACAAGTCTTAAGATAACTTCTTTTTGCTCCCTGCTACCAGGTTGTACGTATGTATCTACATGTGTGTGTGTTTAACCTGAAAGATATTATTTTTTTTTTTTCAGAGAGACCCCGAAGTCCAAGCTACCACGTTGGATTGGGCAGTTCATTGGTAATGTCCCAGCATACCTTTCAAATGTCCTACATAAATAAACAGAAGTACATGGCCTAACAAGAGTTGTGTAGTGCACAGATTTAAGGGTCTTCAGACCCCTGGAAACATCTTACTGTACAGAAAATCATTCCTGTTATTTACTTACTGGTATATTTCCTAAAATGAATCCCTGGGTCAGGACATGGTCACATATAATATTTCAAATATTTTTTTACTTTCTTGTCATAAGGTCTCTTGATTAACATTCTATTGGTTATCTGAATTAGTGCCCTGCATTCAGGCTTCTGTATGCGTAATTTTATGAAATGTAAATAGCCTCATTATAAATCTAATAATACCTAAACTCCACATCCATTTGCACTGTCACTTTTGGTTTTCTTCTCTCTCAGACTTGTTCATGATACTTGAAATTAACTGATTTTGCATTTGATTATATGTATGTTGCATTACTACACTATTGTGAGCTACTTTAGTGTACTTGGAAGTGAACACAATACTTTTGGTGACCTGCATAACAGCTTGTACTTCCCCTATCCCATTCCTCTTTCTTCCCAGTGTTGTTGAATGTAAAGTCAGTTTGTCAAGGCTTGAGGATAGTTTGGTCTGACTTGTGTTTTGTTAAACAATTTTATTTTTTTCACTGGAGAGTTCCTGGCTTAGTTTTCTTCTTCCAGCAGTTAGGTTCTGGCCACTGGTCTGGTTTGTTTATTTTTAATAAGACCACAGTAAAGTCTGTCCAAAGCCTTCTCTTCTGCAGCCTATACAACCTCAACTCAGCCTTTCTTCATAAGAGTGGTGTTCCAGGACCTTGGTCTTTCTTGTGGTCTTTCTCTGGACTTGTTCTCATAGACCAGTGTCTTTTTTTTGACCTGGGAGGCCTAGAGCTGGATGCAGTACTCCAGGTGGGTGGGGTCTCACAAGAGTAGAGTAAAGGGGGGAAATTATCTCCCTTGACCTTCTGGCCACATTTCTTTTGAAGCAGTCCAGGATATAGTTAGTTTTCTGGGCTGTAATTGCACCTTGCTGACTCATGTCCAGTCTTTCTTCTGCCACCATCCCAAAGTCATTCTCTGCAGGGCTGCTCTCAATCCATTCATTACCCAGTCTATATTGATACTTGTGATTGTCCAGGTGCAGCAGCTTGCATTTGGTTTTGTTAAATTTCACTAAGTTCACTTGAGGCCACTTTTCAAGCCCCTCAAGGTCCCTCTGAATACTACACTTCCCTCAAGTGTTTCAAATGTACCATTCAGCTTAGTGTTATCCACAAACTGAGGCATCTGAGATAGTGCTACAGTAGGATTGACACCAAAGACAGATCTCTTGAAGATACTGTATGCTCTAGGTGAATTTTGTTGCAAAGAAATGAATAGTTTTATAACTACATCCTTATTATTCACAGTCTGTTTCATAAGTCCCTTGGAGTCCAGAAGATCCACAAATTTTCATGCATAACTCCTAGTTCTTTAATACTTAAACTTTAAATGCATTATTTGGTTTTTATTCTCCCTATGTATGGGGGTTTTTTTTAAAAAAAAAATCTTCTTGGCACTTTCATTCTATTTTAAATGTTTATCTCACACAATTGAAGATTCTTTCTAGTGGACTCAAAAGACAGGATTTCCAACTTGGCTCAAATAATCTTGTAGATTTTGCCATTTACAAGTAATGACTTTTATCTTATGCTTTCTAATGAAATAAGTTACGATCTTCAAAATTCTGTGATAACACAGTCAAAATATATCTATCCTGAGTAAAAATTTAATTTTCTCTGTGTTTACTATCAGATTAATTTTGACTAGTTATACTAATAAAAGAAAAATCCTTTTCTGTAATTTAATGTAGAGTTTTTGGTTTGAGTCTTATTTTGATTATTTTGAAACAATTTGTATTTCATTCATTTCTGCTCAATCAACCCAATGATTTTGAACAATTCCTGTACATGATCACTTCTGATTTATTCTTTCTGTGTGCTTTTAAAATTCATAATCCTAGAAAGAAATAATTTAAAGGATTACACATGTTTAAATCTGTCTTGTTGAGACATTGTACTGTTTAAAGTGGATCAGACCATTATTATTTAATTATCAGAAATAGTAATTAATAGTATTACCACAGTAGTCATATCTTTGAGCATCTTTATTGTTAAGCATTCAATATTGTTTTCTTATCATTTCCTATGATAAATTCAGTAATGCAATACAACTTATTTGCATTTATTTTTGTGAACTGACCAGTTCTTAATCATTGGAATATACTTCAACAATACCTTTCCTTGCCATAAATTCTACACAGTAATTTGGCAGGAAGAGTGCCTTTCCTTTTTCTGATTTTTTGCCAACTACACAGCACAATTTATTCTTTTTCTCCCATAGTGCTCCAGTGATCATTTTAATGCATAATTGTTATTATGCATGTTACCTTCCATTGCTTGATTCATTTCCCACTCTACCACATTTCAGCTCACCTTTTAATCTTATTATTTATTTATTCTCTATACTGAAAGTTATAAGTAAAGCCTCCACCCCCTAGCTTTGAAGCATTCTATCTGATTCTGAATCGAGACCCACACTTTACACTTGCACAACTAGGAACACCTCATTTTTTTAATGAAGCTATGGCTTCTTCAGCCGTGATCGTAAATATTACACCTGTATCAGTGTTTAATAATACCTGCCTCTGACAAAAGGGAGTACTTCAGAATGTCTTCTTATTACTTTATATATTTAAAAATTAATTTTTATGTTTTTTGTTACAAAGGCAAACTTATCAGTTGAAGATATTATT
This sequence comes from Coccyzus lansbergi, assembly GCA_033558105.1. NCBI lineage: Eukaryota > Metazoa > Chordata > Aves > Cuculiformes > Coccyzidae > Coccyzus > Coccyzus lansbergi. The sequence continues at coordinate 1,707,431 of JAUMJK010000271.1, forward strand.
TCAGCATGGGAGATTACAAGCTTACAGGGAGAGAGATTTATAAACTACACTAAATACCAGTGTCTTTGTTATTCTATAGTAAACATAAGGAATGCTAAGATGGATCGAATATTTTCTTCAATTAAAAGGAAATTTAGCATCAGTGTCTTTACGGCTAGAGTTTAAAGTATTTTGGGATCCAAGTATTGCAGATGGACACCAAAATGCATTTTAAAGTGTTGTTCAATATAGCATGCCTTTCTTACTGAGTTTTAACATTTGAAATGCAGTTTTTGACTAGTAGAAAAAGATGTTGTAGAAACCAGGTTTCTTCAAATGGATTTCAGAGAGGCAGAGACCAAAACCCTCCATGAGTTAGAATCATAGAACCATAGAACAACCAAGTTGGAGAGACCCATCGGATCATCAATTCCAACCATTCCTATCAAACACTAAACCATGTCCCTCAGGACCTCATCTACCCGTGCCTTAAACACCTCCAGGGAAGGTGAATCAACCACCTCCTTGGGCAGCCTATTCCAATGCCCAATGACCCTCTGTGTGAAAAACTTCCTCCTAATTTCTAGCCTAAATCTCCCCTGGTGGAGCTTGAGGCCGAGTTGTTACAGACATGAAAAAAGTTCTATGCTGCTTTGTTTATAGGTCTGAGATACTTTAGCATGTTGGGCTTTTTAATGTGCAATAATGTCTGAACATACTTATCAACTCATGTGGGAAAATAAGCTAGCACAGGCTAGCACAAGAAGAAGGATATATAGTAATCTGAGAATTTCCACCTATCATCTCAACTTCACAGTGAACTGAATGGACACTGTATAAGCAAGCAACATTGTTTGAAAGTCCTATTAATATTTTAGAAGTCTTAAGAATTAATGAATTCTCTTATGGTGAGTGTCATTCTCCTTTCTTTTGCAGTATTCATACTTATAGCCACTATGCTGAGGGTTTTGCTTGGCATTTTTATATGCTGAAGAGAGACTTTTCAAAATGTACATGCAGAAAATCCCTCAGAAAGCCTCTCCTTTTTGCTTGCTCCTCTCTCATATTATTTTTTTGAGAGAATCGACAAGTGTTTAAATATTCTTTTAATTACACTGATTAAGATGTTTTTTAAAAACAATATTATTGATATTATCACAATCTCACATCAGCAAATGCTATTAAATAGCAAGGTTTTGACAGTTCAAATTATTATTGTTAAAAATATTTTTATGTCATGTACTGTGAGAAACACTGTTACTATTTAGATACCTACATTTTTATTAATACGTGCTGAGGAAGTTCTACTTACTTTAAAAATAAAGTGGAGTTTTTTTGTGGCACAGCTATTAAAAGAAACTTGAAATCAATTTTATTCTATGTGGAAAACATATATTCCTTGACATTTAGCTTAAGACATAGTCAGTAAGTTCATATTCATGTGACAGCACAGTTAAAATTGATGAAAACAATGTATTCTTTGTGTCATTGTAAATTTGATAAAAATCTGAGTATAATAAATAAACAATGGGGAGGTGTGTTCCTCTAAGACCTAACAAAGGTTTGCTGTTATGTTTTTTAGGAGTGATTTTTTTTTGTTCAGTCAGTTAGTAGAATTCTAATATTTTTTAGTTAATAATAAGTTATTATTAACATTTAAAATAGTGTCTAAAAATTCATATACAAATTAATACTTCAGTCTGATGTAATACCTGTTCTATGCCGATATGCAATTGGAATAGATCAGTAAAAACATGCAAAAAAGCAAATGGGCAGTCATTTGAAGGAGTTAAGATGTAAAAGTAACTTAATTTTGCAATATAGTATTCTGCTGTGGCTTAATTTAAACAGCAGTGGCTATGGACATTCTGTGTGATGAGACCACAGGAAAACAGAAAAAAAAAGACAGAACAACAGGTTATGCATGAAAAATTAAAAGCAACAACAACAATAATTCAGCATAAAAGTAGAGGTTTTAATAGTAGAGAATATTGTCCCATTTATTACAATGAACACTATTTAAAAATTCTACCTGTAGGCCAAATCAGTCTCCTATGATCCTGTTATCTTTGACACTCAAACATTACTTTAGGATTTTGCTTAGAACAAAAGAATAAAAGCCATTTTAATCAACTCTTTTTCTTTTTAATCAATGTAACATGCGTTTCATGAACAATTTATGGCACTCAACAAAACATGGGTCTTCTTTCAGATTTGTGAAAAACAAAAGAAAAAGGTATCCTAAAAGAGAACACCATCACTGTGGATAGAAAACAGGCAGAATATGGTAGGATATGAGCAGGCATAATTGCATGCTTTGATATTTATGATGAAAGACCTGAGCTGAAAGAAAAATGACAAAAATGCTATCGTAGCCTTTTATGAAACAAAGAAAACCTGAAGGTCGTGCAATAGTAATTTTCATCATTCCTTCCAAAGCCTTGGCAAGCTTTGAAAATTCATATGCAATAGCAGCTAGCTTTTCTAACTGAAAGTTCTTTGAAATCATCTTGGGATATAAAAGAAACCTTCATTTTTTTTCAGTTGCAAGAAAAGCAAAATTATATTTCAGAACATTAAGCTGACTATTTAAAATTATGTTGTCTTAGCTTTAGAAAGATCTGTCATTACATTGTGCAATTAATTTTCCTAAACTCAGAATGTTCTGCTGTATATGTTAATTTTAAAAGAAATTACTTTTGTAAATTAGGAAAAGGGCTCTTAAAAATTACAATTTATTCACAGCAAAATATCTGGCAAAATCCATTGACAAGCACAAGAAATACAAGCTACAAATGTGAAAAAACAAAAGATGTTTACTATGAGATATGTGTGGCTGCATAGCATGCTGGTTTTCATTTCAATACAAATTCCTCTATGTACAAAGTAAAAGATTAAACTTAAAGATACCTGCAATCTCAAATTAAGGATACATATATGGTCTTTAAAGCAGAGGCATATTCTACCTAATGTCATTAGTTTCTCATCATCTGAATGAATGGGATTTATTTTACCAATACTTCACTTTTTTCTGCGTTTCTGCATTTGTTTAGATTATTGGGTTCCTTTTCTGCTTCTCCCTGATACAGAGACTGAACACCTTTTAAAGCTGTAATTTGACCTCAGTGTCTGCTTCTTCCAATTGAAATTGAATCCCAAACAACAGGAGAAAATATGAAAAAAATAACCATCTCAGGGAGAAAAAAAAGATCCAGTAGTTGGAAACTATTCCAAACTTCAGAAAAACATAGAATCTCAATGGAAAAGTAAAAGGAAAGCAGTCCAAACTTCTGATTTTCCTTCAGTATTATCCATTCTCAATCAATTTCCTTGTTTTTTAGCTTTTTGTTTTCTCTTAGTTGTGCCTTAGAAAGTTTAGTTTTTAAGAACATGGAAAGGTACAAAAATTTGGTTTAATCATCCAAATAAATAAAGCATCCTACCATCTTCTCTTGTGAAGTCAGAAGAGAATGTATGGCTTTTCTTTGGAAAGACTCTTTATGTAGTCCTTCTAGACTATCATTATTTGTTCATGTGAGCAAAGTAGTCCTGAACTGTACATCATCCAAAAGTTTTTCCTTTGGTGTAATTTAGTCTTTCAGAATTCAGAGATCAAGTATTAGAAGTTATCTGTTCTTCTTAACTAGTATTAGGCAGAAACCCACACTGTGCGTGATAGGGTACAATTGCAGAATAAAATGTGCAGGATGAACAAGAAAGTAAAGCTTTGATTCTTGTGCTAAACAACCAAGAAAGAATTTTTCTAGTAAAGAATGGAGGGAATGTTTCAAAATTCAGGTTTAAACATAAGGCCCATGATGGCATTCTGTAGCTTTTAAGGCTCAGAGAAGTGAAACAATTACCTTCAGTTCCTTAAGGCAGTGAGGCTTAGATCCAAGTTCTTATCTTTGAAATTTTACATCGAAATTACTAAAAGTAGGATCAGAAACAAAACCTATTTTTTTATTGTTTTAGAAATGAAACTTCAGGCATATAAAGCAAAAATGAGGAGCCTAACAGTCTTCAAAGGAGAGAAAACAATACATGAAGATATGCCATTGTCTTTGAGAATCGTAAGTACAAAGCATGACAGTATTACAAAATTAAGATGAGTTTCTACTCCTTGAGATAGCAAAAAGTTCTTAAATATCAGTTCAGTGGCATAGGTGGCTGAGACTTACTCTTTTAAGTCTGAAGGTGTTATGTTTTGAATCTCCACATCTACAGGAGAATTTTAGGTTTTGACCACCTTCTGGAAGACGAAGGTTTCTTGGCAGCTGTGGAGGTCTGACTTCTGCTGGTTGTTATCTTGTGAGAACATCACAAGCTTCTTTGTTCCTGTGTCTGTTAATGTGGATTCCACAGCATAAGAGGTTTCTGATAAATAAAGATATTTCTTTCAGCTTTTACTGGATGAAACTGGACATGTCCTTGCTCTACAGTTCTTTTTCCTCTCCGAAGGTAAATCTGCTATGTACTTATTGTGATAGTTAGCAGCCATAACCAGACTTTGTGAAAGATCACTGCAGTTCTCAGTTGCAATATAATCTACTACTGCACGCAAGCTATGGCTGGGTGCCGTGGAGAGCTTGGTTTGGCAGTCATACTCTAACCTTCAACTGGAGTTTACTAAAAACCACAATAAATAGTGATTGCACAGACACAGTTTGGCCTAAAATTCTTAGAGATTCTTCAAAACAACTAATGGAGTCCAGAAATTACACAAGGATGAACTAAAGCTAAAGATCCAGCTGTTGTTCAGAGCTGAACAGGACAAAACATCCTGTTGCTGGCAGAAGAATTGTGTATGTAGATAAGACGGATGAGATGTTTGGAGACATGGTTTAGTGGTTGATAGGAATGGTTGGACTTGATGATCCTGGAGATCTTTTCCAACCTGGAAAAAAAAAAAAGGTAAAAAAAGATAGGTAGTTCCTACTGCAGGAATTCAGAATTCGGAAGTCTTTTTCTTATATGTAAAATTCCCTTGAAACTGGTTAAATGACTTTAAAAAACCCTAAAAATGGGGATCAAGCTTCACAAAGGTTAATGGAACCAATTCAGAGTGATATAAAATATTTCTTTTTTTAAATCATTTTTCTCATATTTTGGTTTTCATAAAAATTATATCCTTAAAACAACCTTAATGTAAGTGAAAGAATCTGGGGAACTTCAGTTCTGGGTGGTGTAAGCTGTCCCATTTTGCTCTTTGGAAAGGAGAGACACAATCATTTGAGACTCCAGTGTAAATAATTGCCACAAATAAAGGGAACTAGAGGGAAAAAGAAAGAGATGCACGAGACACTTGATTTTGTCTAAACACTGGCAAATCTTGGACACATGAGAGGAGTGAGGTAATATTCTATCATTTTTCAAAGACTAGCATCTAGCATCACTCAGGAAAAGATCAAGCAATTATGTGGAGTAACCACTCTTCTTAAGCCTTTGTTGTTTCTGTTGGGGTTGAACTAGAAGCTAACAGACAGTTCAGCCACTCAGTGTTTCTAGAGAATACCTATATGGGTGACAGAAGATCTGCAGGAAAGGGGTTTTACAGCTTAGAAGATGCTGGCAGTGAAATTATCAAGTTTAGGATGAATCCACTGAGATTACCTTAGCCATACTCTATACTCAATGGAAAGAATTAAGCATCTCCAAAGGGCACTCCAATTCACCTCAGACTCAAGGCCTCTGAAGGTGTTTCTCTCCCACCATTAATTACTTCAGTGTTTACAGTGACTTGGGCACTAATGTAGTAACCACATGTAGTTAGGAGAATACAATTAGGTCTTAATCTCCTATTTAAAGATTTTTTTTTCACCTAAATGCATTGATATGACCGCTACTATTCTTGGGGAAATAAAAACCTATGTGATCCACTTCTTCCAGTGCATCTGTGTTAGTCTTATATAGGCATCAAAAGAAAAGAACATATTTACTTCTATTTCATTCATTATCTGACAAAATTTGAGTCCTGAATTAAACATTGCAAAGAGAGGTGATCGAGTTAAATGTTTGACTTAGTTTAGAGCTGCTTTCAAGCACTACATAAGTATTACATGATTATGGTCCCGCAGAGTCTAAAGAGAGACCAAATATCTCCGAATAATTTTTCAAATTGGAGACTGTTCACGAGGTGGAGGTGGGAAGAGGAAACCTGTGCAGAGAGCTATAAAAGAGAAATTCAATAAAAAATTTAAAAGGAAGAACTTTCCTATTTTGTAATAAAAGAGAGAGGACAAAGTGTTTGAAAAGGTTGGTAGAAGCAGTTTAATTATTATAAAGATCCATCTTTTTTTAATAATCAATTTCTTGGTCAAAAAGCCCAACAGCAACAGAACAAAGCAGTATCAAAATAAAGCCAACCAGATATCCTTTTGAGCATTAAAAAGAAACAAAAGACAAAAAAAAAAAAAAAGTAGGTAGCACTGTTGAGAATTCTTGGTTGTTTACAAGCTCCAGATTCAAATGTTTTCATCAAAACCTTATTTCAGGCAGGAAATGAAGTAATCTTTTTGGAAAGTAATAGGATTTTATTCTCATGAGATTCCCCCACAGAGAGGTGGCCACTTCCTTAAATCAGTCAGTCAGGTATGATGATACCTCAAATCCCAACTGCTTGAAGCAAATAAATAATAAATGAAGATGGTATTTGAGTCTGAAAAATCATCCAAGAGGTCGAGATCCTTCCTTTTGGTGAACTCTGTGAGATGTGTAGTATGGAAGCAGAAGCTAAAGGTTAGGAGCTTGACCATGCACTGCACTTCGTCTTGTAAGCTCAAAAGTAGCTACTAACCATGAACCAAACACATCATTGAAGGCTGGGGTTTTTGTGTTTCTTTTTTCTCTCTTCATTCCTTATAGTCTAAGGGTTGCTTTCACTCCAGGGGAGTAGAGAGTCAGAAAATGCAGGAAAGAAAAGTTAGCATTCTTTCTGAGCACAAACCTGCTGCTAAGCTGGTATTTTGTATTGATTTTTCCTGAAGCCTGTAATCTTGAAAGCTTGTAACAGAGGATGAGGTAAATATCATTTTATTTGCTCAAATAGGTTTAGATTAGATTGAGATGAAAAACTAGGGACAGGCCAAATTAGGACTGAAAGCAGCAATTACAGATTATTGTTTCCAGCAGTAACTAGAATAGGTTATTTCACTGATAAAAAGGCTTGCTGAAAGAAAGAATGGGTGATTTTCCTTAGAGTCTAAAAATAATATCAGGAAAAGAATAGAAAAAAATGTAAACAGAAATTCATAACAAATTTGTTATGCTGCATATTAAAAAAGTCAGGCTACCTGTAGAATAAATTAGTGTGTGAATTACTGAACTTGCTTAAAATGCACAGCTTAACAATATGTCCTCAGAATAGATGCTTCTTAATATATTCAATATGGATGCTTAGCAAACTAGTAATATAATTTTTGTTGTGTACATTTTTTCTCACCTTGTTGAAAAACAAAGCATACCATTCAGCCTGAGGGATAATAATAAAAATCTGCTCTTAAAAGTAATTCCTTCGATAAAATAGTTTCTGAGGGAAAAAAAATGTGTACAAAAGTGTTCAAATGATACTGACAATAAGGCATGGAATTTAAAAGGCTTAACCATGTCTTATCTTAGAGTCTGTTTTATTTCTTCATCTTCTGAGCACTTCAAACATATGAGCTGTTATTCCATCTTTAGATCAGTAACTTTGAATTGTTCTACCTGTCATTCTGCAGTGACTAGCACAGCTAGATGTCATACAATGATTGTTTGCACTTTCATTCTTTCACATTAAATGGCAATCATCCGGTCCTTTTGATTTGTTTCTTTTATTTAGCCCTGAAGTTTTTACACTAGAATCTCATTAAAGCTGAACTAGTGTACTCCTGTCAAAAAACTAATGGAAAAAAGTTTAAAAGAGAAATGTTTCACCTATATTGTCACTTACTGGTGGAGTTGCATTTATCAAGATTTGCAGAGTTTACTACTTCAGTTTACCTTCTTTTACACTCATTCACCTTTCTCTGCTTTCCCCTCCCCCCCATCGTGCAAAATTTGGATGTTATGTTCTAATAAACCAGACAACTAAATAAAATTACAATGAAAAGAACAACAAATTTAATCTCCTGGTAGCAATTTTTCTTTCCACGGGACAAGTATTTCCTGTTTAGTCAAGGATACTGTCAGAGAAATTTCTTATGCAAAGGACTAAGCATTTCATTGAACAAACATTGTTTACACAAGTATAACTGTATATCTGAGTTACAGGAACAAACAAATTAAACAAATCCTCTGTTGCTGATATTTCCAGGTATATATGATAACATTCTTTGTCATTCATACAGACAACTATATCTGTCCCTTGCAAATAACTCTACAACATTTTTCCCCCTCCAGCAACATCTGCTTTTTGATCCAGGTAGGGCCTCTAATTACAGCATCTAAAACATTGATTACTGAGTTCTTCATAAGAGTTCTCAAATTACACAGAAGTCATTTATGCAAGAAGTATGGCTTTCTCTGTAAGGAAAAGAAAAATCATACAAGACCCATTTAATCTATGGTATGAAGGACAATGAAAAATATATCCATTCAATAAGAATCTTCTTTTATCTTATACTGCTGCAGTGACAGATAAGAGAAATATATCATGTGGATTCTGATCCCTCTATGAGTTCCAGAAAATAAGATAAGGGTCTGTAAAATGCTGGCAAATTAATCCCAGTGAAATTACTAACCATTTTGTCTAAAGATCCAGTAGTCAGAAGGGACAACTTAGAGGTCACCTTTACTATTAACGCTAAGGGGTTTCTAGCTGGTATTGTGGCATACATTGTACATCTAAATGCCCGATCTAAAAATGAATTCCTCAGCATTTCTGAATATGCTCCCTAGGTTTAACTCAAACAATGCAAAGCTTTTTCCTCACATGTAAAATGTGATGCTTTAAACCCTCTGTCTCCCATTTGCCTGTACATAAATGATGACCTCTTCCTTAGAAACTTAAATGATATGCAAGCTGCTAGATGTCAAAGGATCTCTGTGGCTTGAACACAAAGATAAGATAGTACTTATTAATAAAAAAAAATATGAAATTACTCTGACATGTAATTGTTACAGAAAATGTCTATTTAAGAAATGCATATATAAGAAATAATGACCAAAAGGGAGGGCATTTCTCAGCAGTTAATGACTAGATAGAAAAGTTAATGGCTGCAGGTGAAGCCAAGGTCGCATAACTCAGCCTGTCATTAATAGCTTGGAAATACCCAGTCAGGAGGTCATCACTGCTATTATGAGCTACAGGAATATAAATATATAAAGAAAAAAAAAGCCTTTTTCTGTTTTGAAAAGTTAGAAGTAAAACTGTATGTTGCCATGGATATGGTGTTCTGTTTACTAGAGTTATATCTTCTTAGCAGTTAAAGGCCAGGGTTGCAATTCAGCATGGTGCTGAGCTAAAACAATTAAAGAACTCAGACCAAAAAGCAAACGTCAGCATGCTGCAAGATCAAGGTTCAGGCTTATAATAAGTGGAAAATCATTCCCTCAGGTTTATTTTCAGCAATGAGTGTTTCTGAGGCAGAATTTTAATGCAAATCATGCCTCTTCATAAGATTGTTTCCTAATTTTCCCCATTTAAATTATTATAGGTCCTTGCAGCTTTCCCAAAGAAATGTGGAAATGTCCACATTTGCTCTTGAGTTTATGCCTTATTTTCACCATGGTTTCCTTACTGGTTTTCACAAGTTTCTCATTTGTTTACTCACTCTTAATATTTTTAATTAATCATAATACACCATAGAGGCTTATCCCTGCTCTGAATCCTGCTGAAATCAGGAGGCACATATCTTTGGATTGAGTTCCAAAGGATAAGAATTATAAAAATATACTTTCCTCTTTCAGTGGTACTCTCTATATTATTTACTTTTTCTCTACTCTTAAGTTTTAAAAGAAGATGCATAGCATTATCCAATTTGTTTACTACCATTAATTATGCATATGTCTCAATCATGTCTTCTCTTTGTCTGACATAACAGCCTGCATACAACCAAATAAATGCAAACCACTCCTTCAGTTTTCTAGAACTTGTAACATGAAACCTGGTATGGGGTCAAGTTGGTATATTTAAAATGCCACCCCATAGTCTAGGCCATTGTAAGAATGTGATATAACTCTCACTGATCATGAGATTATCTAATTTAATTAACCTCTTCAGTACAGTACTTGGAAATGTACTTTCAAAAAGTCTAAGTCTTCTTATTTTTACAGAACTGATGTTCATATATCTGCTATCATACAGCTGCATGATATAGTTGTCAGAATCATTTTTAATCTGCTTGACCTGAATGTCTTTTTGGAGTTGCCAATAAAATAATAAACAGAAAGATGCATAGCAAGAAAATTTCCAAGGACAAGAATAAAAATAAAGAAAGTGAGGTTGATGAATGTTAACCTAAGTATCTCACAAATTTATCACTCTGTGGTGGAATATTATCTACATTATTCATATTAAAACATGCTTATTAAAAGAACCCACTATTCTCTGGATTTAGGTAAGACTAGGTATGATACAATTACGTAAGAATTAGAGATGGACAGCAGTCAGGAAACACAACACTGCGTATGGAATTGAGACCAGATTTGGATACTTGAGAAGGGAATATACATACAGAGAACAATCAGTTACTAGATTTTCATTGATTCCAGTATGAATTGAATCAAATTATTTCCTTTACTGAGAACTGCAATCACAGTAAAAAAAAAAAAAAAAAAAAAATCCAAACATATATATTTGTGCCTATGTACACATGCACATATGTTATGTAAAAACTATTTGATAAAGAACCAAGCACACCAAGCACATCCTGTAGTTGAGACACTCAGAGTGCTTCCAAATTACATCCAAAGATTAATATCATCCACAAAAAAAATCCTGTTTATTATTTAAAATGTTGTTCAATAATACAGAGAAGTCAATGAAAGTTTTGACCCTCTACTTAGATGTCCATTAGAAAAGTGCTTACTGCAACCGTCATGTCCATTGTTCCCTAAGGAACATCTGTAAAACAGATAACCCTTCCAGTACAGCTTCATGATTTTTATATCCTCAGAAGAAAAAAAAGGAAGAAAGGTACCTTCAGAAGGGGAATATTCGGTATTGACCTTGTTTTTTCTTAAATCTTACAGGTAACCACACACTTAATGTCTCCAAAACATGTACCTCCATGACGGGTAGGAGTGTATACTTTATAAGTAGCCCTAAGGTCAAAATCATCATTAAGTATTTACTTGAAAATGGCATCTCAGAATCTACTAGGCTTAGGATCCTACAGCCTATGTCTAAGAGATTATGTTTATTTGCAACAAAATGTCAATAGCTTCATTTGTGTAAAAGTGTGTTTCTACAGAAATAAACAGAACTAAAATAAATTTAAAGGTCTCAATTCAATTTTAAGATTCTGAGGAGCACATTCCTTTGGCAGGGATACAGAGGAGGATCTCAGTCAACTGGAAATGAATGGATAAGAAAGTATTTTTTTTTGTTTAAAAACATGAACAAAATAGACCACATAATATCAAGACTATTTTGACTTCATGAAGACAGATGGAACTCTAAGTAAAAGCTTATGTTAGACTGAAGTCGGATTTTATCTTGGTTCAGAAGGCATTGATCTTAACGCATATCCAAACAGTGATAGTTTCCTCCATCTGTATTTTCATAGTGGATCAGGATAAGACTATGAAAATTCTTGAATATGGGATGGGTTAATATGTCTGTATATTGCACTGATATTCCAAAATATAGGTGATTAGAATTAAACAGACATATATAGTATCTCAAAACTAGAAAAAAATGAGAAAGACAAAGAAATTTGAAAGCATCTAGACAGCTGAGATTATTTTCATTTTGAACAGTTTAATTTTTATATAGATGAGATTAACATGTTTGTGCGATACATTATCAGGAAAGACTGGCCTGTAAACCACCCAGATTAATTTTGGACTATTCATGTGAATTGGCAAAAAAAGTCTTGGCCAGATTTTTTAGTATCCTTTAGTAGCAAATATATATCAACCCTCCAAACAATATATGAGGTAATTTAATAATGGAAAGGCACATCATGATTTGACAGTGAACTAATCAAAGCCCTGAATTAGAATTGTCCTATCCTTTTACAAATGAATTTCCAGACAATTTCCAGACTCTAGGGCTGTGTTACTAAAAGGAGAAAATAAATAAAAAAGCTAAAAATCAGAACAATCATTCTCTGTGATTTAAAGAGAGAAATCTTGAATATTTTTGGTGAGAGATTAAATGAAATTTCTTAAGCTAACTTGCTTATCTAGTCTTTGTAAGTGGGGCCTTTTGTTGCAGCCTGGTTTTTTTAGTTCATCTTTCATTAGCACCCAGTATTTCTTAATTCAACAGTCTCAATCTCTAGAAAAACTCCCACTTCCTAAACATAATTTGAAAATTTCTTCAGTCATATGATCATTTTCAGTATTCTTAAAGGCACATCCTCTGAACCTCCTCTCCTCTCCTCGATTGAAAATTCTGGCAGTTCCTCGACATAAAAAACCTAAATGCATATTAAGTTCAGCACATAAATAAGTTCCTCATAAATACAATTCCACATATGCACCATCAAACTGTTGAAGTAGGGTTTCTCACTTTGGTATTTTTTTCAAAATGGTGGCATATGAAGAACTATTTTTAATCTGTTTAAAGGAGATGTTATGTGTTTCTCCTGCAAAGGCAAAGTAAAGAGTTTGAAATATTTGATATTTATATGATGAGTTATTATACTCTAAAAGGGACAGTTTCTAATTGTATGCAACTTACTTTTTTTTCTTTTTCATTTTTTTGAGTTTTTTTGTTTGTTTGGTTGGGGTTTTTTAATTTAGAAATAAAGGGAGATAAAATTAAAAAGGTTCCCGTCTTCCTCAATTATATGTTTCATGAAACAAATCCCTTTATTTCTTACATTAACAGGTCATTGCTAAGATTTGCATCTCCTCTCTCAGCTGAGCTCTTTCAAGATGTCCTGGCATTTGCTGCATTTCTGGAAGAAAAGCTTTGTGAAATCAGAAGTCTGTGTGATTACACAAAGCTTTCCAACCATGCAGTTCTAATTGCTCTGATCCACACCTACTGACATGCAAACTTACCTTGATATGAGTTCTGTACTAGAATTTAATCAGTCTGAAAGATGCAGAAAAAAAGGACTTAGTAACTGAATTATACTTAACAGTCAGGGAAATGGGAAAATTGCAGAGCAGACTAACACATTGTTTGTGTTGTTTTCGAATAAGCAAATCAGTTGAGCAATTGCTTTCAATGCACCTAGAAACAGTTCTTCAACTAGTCATAACAATTTCTTAGTAAGTTTATTATCAGAGAAAAAATACAAAATGCATTTTGTTTTTAATTAATGACAGCTCTTTCCCTAGCAAAAAAAAAGGAAAGAACGAAAACCACCTGTACAATGCCTATTGAATTTTACAGAGCAGGGAAGCAAGATTAAATCTGTACAGCAGATCTAAGGGAAAAGGAATAAATAACCTGGGGTAAGACCTCTGGAGACCAATTTAAATGGAAACTGAAAAGCAAAGGGTTCAATTGGCCTCCTATACATAAACATATCTTTGGATTTATTATAATTACTTTTAAAGCCAGAGAGGATCCCAAACTGATTTATGAACGGTGTAATAGCTGGGATTGAAATATCAGGGTGGGTTATAAAAGAAGAATATCATCCACATACAGTATTCATTTATGTTCCTGCTTGTGTGCATCAGTAATAATACAGTAAGTTTATGACATTTCTAAAAGCCTCAGGAAGTGTTTTGAAAGCTGATGTGGAGAGAAGAGGAAAAGATGGACAATGAAGCACAAGTACAAAACTCAGGGAAAAAAAAGGAGTCAAAAGAACCCATTTTTTTTTTTTTTTTTTTTTTTTTTACCTGAGTATTACTGAAGTTCATACTCAAATCTCAACTAAATATCTGTGCTGTTCAGTTTCACCAGCACCCAGAAAGTGTAGACTTTTAATTCACATCAAATGCTATCAGTGCATCTAGGGAGACTGCAAGGGCATTATTCTTAACCTTGTCTGACCAATGCATTAGATTACTGTCATAAAATCTCAGAAATACGGGACCTTTATATAACAGCCTACTTAAAAGCTGCTTCTATCTTAAGGCAAGCTGAGTTTGAATAATCTTGTTTACAATGCATTTCCAATTGCCTATTTTTATTCCAAGTCTAGTAAAAATGTGATTTAGTTTCTTTTTTTCCCCTTCTTTTTTTTTTTTTTTTGTTACATTGTAAAACACAATGACCCTTGGAAAAAAAATGTGTTAGAGGTTCTTTTAAAAGAATTCATTTTTTCTGCATGTATGTTGAATCTCAAATAATTTTCTAGGAAATCTACATCCTCAATATAATGTTACATTTTATTAAAAAAAAAATGGGGGGTAGGGGAGCGAATGCATGAGAAATTCACCTTTTCCTTTTCCCTCCCCCGCCTCTGCCCCTGCTTCATTTAATTGTTTCTTTCTAACATTCATACCTCCACTATAGAAGTATCCATGTCTGGTGAGATTGGTCTTAATCTTGGGCAGATGGAGCTAAAAAGACAGGTAAAGAGGAACATGTGTGAGCATGTGTGTGAGAGAAAGAACACTGCAAAATTTCAAATCTGTATGGACTGTTCAAATGGATTTTCAGCACCTGCAGCTACCATTGAAGTGAATAGGAGTTCTGGGAGCTACTAGGGAAAAAAAAGAATTATTTAAAAACTGAAAACACTAAAACATGAGCCACAACGTGTTTAATATTAAATTACAATCTTCATAATTACTTAACCAAATAGTCTAATGTTTCTTTAAAATAATTTCTTATCTAGGAAAGAATGGTCTCTACTAGAGCCACGTGGAATGTGCAAGTATTCCTTCTATTGTTGTCCATATTTGAGACAAGAATATACAGTCTATTTTTCTGAGAAAAAAAAAACAGTTAAAGAGCAACAACCATCCATCCAGCAGAGATGGCTGAGCTTCAGAATTTACTTTAGCAGTTGCTGTTATAAAAAAAATCAAACAAAATATATCCCCATTGTCAGTTTTTATCTTATACTTTTATTTTATTTGCAGATAGCAAAAACTGTATTCTGAAAGCAGTGATTTAGTGAATTAGAGGTTCTGTGATGGTGATCAACCTAATTTAAATCCACTAAACATGGAGATTCTGAAAGTATCTAAAAATAAAGAAACAGTTACTTCTTTCTAATTCTTGAAAAAAATCTCACTGAATTTATCTTTCTGTGTAATGAGTGTCTGAAGGAATTTCTGAAATAGCAGGTTTTCAGTTATTTGTTGTAAATATTTTAAGTTCTTCAATAGTTATATAACTATATGGTGACTATTTAAGAGACTAATGTCCTTTCTTATTTTTGATGTATAAAAATCCATCCAATCCAAAATATATGCAGCCCGACACAAATACACCAAGGCTGTGCCTAGAGCTGTTTTTATTAAACAAATTAAGAAAATCAACTAATATCTCCTTCAAAATAGTTCCCTTCAGAGTTGGCACATAGCTTCATATGGTGCTTCAAACATACAAAACTGTTCTGCATGTCATTTTCTGAAAGATTTTTGAGGATCTGTGTTGTTCTTGCTTTCACATCTTCTACCCACTAAAAATGGGTTCCTTTCAGCACCGATTGAAAAACACATGCACAACATATGCACTCTTCACCACAAACCTCAGTTAATAATTGAAAACTTTCTATCAAGGATTTCTTCAATTTCAGAAGAAACTTGAGGTTAACTTGCTATTCACTCTTGCACACTGAAATTCTCCAATTGAGGGTAAGGAAACATCTATATCTGAACGTGAATCCACTCATACTGAATGAAGTGATTAATTTGAGCCTTGTCTCAGTGTGGCATATTAGAAGGTGTTCGCTAGACATCTTTTAGTCGCTCCCTTACCACTCTTGGTTCACAGATGTAGGGTTAGTCTTGGGATTTTATGTGTTGGACCTCATACACTTAGAGGTCATTTGCTAATTCTATCCAATCACATGGAGCACTTCACTGTGTTCTAAAAATTCCTCTTCAGTGTTTGGTTTGGGAAGATTCCCTGCTTTTCATCCACCTGGGAGGACAAGGTCTTATTCTCAGTTAAATAAACAGAAAGATGAGGTTTTTAGGTTTGGTCTCTCACATACTAGGGAAAAGGTATACCCTTCTCCATTAACATTGGTGGTCATCATTCCTTTCCTTCTACCTGCTTCTTAGACTCATGCAACTAGCAAGATGGTTAACCCTTAGGACTTCTGTTAAAAAAGAGGGGTTTCCAAATAGCAAGTCTTTTATCTCACTCATTGGAAAATTGAAGTGGTAATCATATACTGTGACTCCCTTCCCTCACATATACCTAATGATATTTATAACACATTGCTTCCCTATTGGGAAATCAGTGACTTGGAGATGGTGTGCTGGTGAGGACCACCAGTACAGCACCACACAGAAACTGGGGGAGAATACACCTGATGACGGTAAAGAAGAAACTGGCACTCTGTCAGTAGCTATTCCAGTGTTCAGTCAATTGGGACTAAAATCTATTCCCTCTATGAGGGCTGAAGGTTGAGCAGCTCAGCTGAAGTGCATTTACAACAATGCATGCAGCATGGAGAATAAGAAGGAGGATTCTTAGGGCAAGGAGAAAATGATGTCGTTGCCATCATGGAAACATGGTGGTTTGACTCAGATAACTGCAGTACAGATATGGTGGGGTACAAACTCTTCAGGCAGGACAGGAAGAGTAGGAGAAGGGGTGAGGTAGCCCTCTTTGTAAGGGAAGACTTGGATACTGTTGAGATGGATTGTGGTGATGAGGAGATTGAGTGCTTGTGGGTCAAAAGCAGAGAAGCCCATAAGAAGGTAGATTTTGTGATGGGAGTCTGTTACAGGCCACCCAGCCAAGGAGAAGCAGCTGACGAGCTCTTCTAGAAACAGCTGGGGATAGTCTATAGTTCGATGCCTCTTGTTCTCATGGGAGAATTCAGTAGTCCAAATATCTGCTGGAAGTAGGATAGAACAGAAAGGAAGGAGTCTAGGAAGTTCCTGGAGTGTGTGAAAGACAACTTCCTCGCATAACTGGTGAATAAACCAACAAGAGAAGGTGCCCTATTGGACCTACTGTTTGTAAACAGAGAAGGCCTTGTAGGGGATGTGGCAGTAGGAGGACATCTGGGATAAAGTGACAATGAGATGATAGGATTTTCAGCTCTAGGCGAAGTGAAAAGGGTGGTTAGCAGGACAGTCACATTAAACTTCCAGAGGGCAGACTGTGGACTGTTCAGAAGGCTGGTTAGCAAAGCCCCATGGGAAACAATCCCTAAGGGCAAGGGAGCCCAAGAGGGCTGGGAGCTCTTCAAAAAAGAAATCCTTGCAATTCAGGAGAAAGTCATGGAGGACTACAGGAGGGAAGTGAGACCGTGCAGAGAAAAAAATTAGAAGGGCTAAGGCTCAAATAGAAATCAGATTGGCAAAGTCTTTGAAGGATGATAAAAAATCTTTCTATAAATATATTAACAGTAAAAGAAGGACTAGGGAGACCATACAGACCCTATTGGACACAGAGGGAACAACAGTGACAGGGGATGAGGATAAGGCTGAGGTACTTAACGCCTTCTTTGCCTCAGTCTTCAATTGTAAAGAAAACTGTTCCCTCTGTACAGAAACCCCGGTACTGGAGGAGCAGAATGAAGCTCCCATGGTCCAAGAGGAGATGGTCAGAGCCTTGCTTGCCTGACTAGACACCCACAAGTCTATGGGGCAGGATGGGATTCATCCTAGGGTATTGAGGGAGCTGGCAGATGTATTGACCAAACCCCTCTCCATCATCTTCCAACAGTCCTGGGAGACTGGGGAAGTTCCTCTGGATTGGAGGCTGGCTGATGTTGTGCCCATCTACAAGAAGGGTCACAGGGAGGATCCAGGGAACTACAGGCCTGTCAGTCTGACCTCAGTGCCAGGAAAAGCCATCGAGCAGGTTAACTTCTGTGCTACCATGAAGGACGTGCAAGAGGATCAAGTGATCAGGCCCAGTCAACACGGGTTTACAAAAGGCAGGTCCTGCCAAACTAACCTGATCGCCTTCCATGACAAAGTGGCTGCTGGATGGAGGAAAGCCCGTGGAAGCCAGAGGAGGTTTAGGATGGACATGAGGAAAATTTTTTCACAGAAAGGGTCATTGGGCATTGGAACAGGCTGCCCAGGGAGGTGGTTGATTCACCTTCCCTGGAGGTGTTTAAGGCATGGGTGGACAAGGTCTTAAGGGACATGGTTTAGTGATTGATTGGAATGGTTGGACTCAATGATCCGGTGGGTCTTTTCTAACCTGGTGATTCTATGATTGTATTTAGAGTGGGTTTTGTGCTGTTGCTTACTCCTTTACCTTAGCTGAGGACAAAAGCAGACTTGAGTTATAAGCTACCGAAAGGCAAAATGAAGGCATGATTTCCTGAAAAGCTTGCACAATTGAAGCCTACAATGGCACAATACAGGCATTGGTTACCTTTATATGCGTAGACTGATATCTTTAAATAAAGGAAAGAAAAAGCATTTAGAATATCCTGACTGGGACACTGACTTTTTATAACACCTGATGACAGTTAACAGAGTTCATCTCTGGATGAAAGAGCAGTGTATGTGATTTGGTTATCTCATTCTTACTGCTTTCTATAACTAAATACTCAAATGGACCTTCAAAAGATGTATTTATTTTTTACCATATGATGTTCATTAAAAGATAGCTTGTGACTATTCAGTAGATAGTTAGTAAAGAGGTTGAGTGAATGGTGAGTGCAAGTTTGCTGAGTTATAAGAGTAAAGATGGAAGTACTTCCCCCCTCACACAGTAGACTTTGAATATAATCATACTCTTACTTTGACATCAGAAAACAACCTTTGTTGCAATACTGAATTTAGAAGATAGGAAAGGGCAACAAACAGGTCAGTCTGCAATTTCTGTCTCTTTTGTATTGTTGAGTATTTAAAATTCCAGCTGGAAAATTATAACTAAGGAGCATTTGTCTCCAGCCTTTCTGTAAATGTACAGACCTAGAGAGACATGCATTAAACAATGACATTTCTCTTCATTATGTAACCACTTTTTAAAGTGCATCTTTGCTGGAATGACATGAACCTTTGCTGAACTATGTACCTGTACATAGGTAGAACAATTTTGAACTACTTACTCCAAGGACAGCAGTTTGTTTAGTAAAACTGTTATCTGCTATTGATAACTACATTCCACCTCCTACTTTATCACTTTTATCATCACATGAATGTCTAAAGTAATCATAACCACAGCATCTGCTCACCCTCCTTTTCTTTTGCTTTACCTTCTTGTAATATAAGCAAGGATGATCTGCTTCTCACATTTTTGAAGTGATTAATGGATCCAAATTCCTTGACATTTGAATTGACATCAAAACAAAAGTGTTGAAGTATAAAATAAAGAGCTAATCCTTTGTTTTCTATCTTGAAACTAGTTGGTCTGGATAACCTGGTGACCTATAACCAGAATCCCAAACTTCATATCCTCCTCACTTTTTTATCATTTTGTCCTTCAAACTTCATTTTGGAGTCTACAGTGGCGGGGTCAGTCCACCTAAGTTGTCTTGTCTTGTTGAGTTGACTCATTTCTCACTCATAGAAGGTGGATAGGAAAGTGGTAAAGATCTAAGATTAGAAGATCTAAGATTATCCCAAACAGTAATTAAGCACAGTAAAAAAATAACTGTTGAAATTTGGAAGGTCTTTATTTTTGTACATAATTCAATTTAAATATGACTATAAAATTGATATGAACAGTGGGCAGAAATGCTGTACACTATACTGTTTCATTTAGAATGAAGCAAATTTAATAAACTCATTTTTACATACTCTATTTTTTTCTAGATGCCTAACTATTTGCACATTCCAGTATCTCTGCCCTTACAAGAAACACTGTCTTTCATTTAAGTTAAAGCATGATATTAATCCATCGGATCTACTCATGATCTTCACGTTGACAAATGTGTAAACATGAAGAATTAGAATCATAGAATCACGAGGTTGGAAGAGACTCATCGGATCATCGAGTCCAACCATTCCTATCAAACACTAAACCATGTCCCTCAGGACCTCATCCACCCGTGCCTTAAACACCTCCAGGGAAGGTGAATCAACCACCTCCCTGGGCAGCTTATTCCAATGCCCAATGACCCTTTCTGTGAAAAACTTCCTCCTAGTCTCCAGCCTAAATCTCCCCTGGCAGAGCTTGAGGCCATTTGCTCTTGTCCTGGCCCCTGTCACTTGGGAGAAGAGGCCAGCTCCCGCCTCTCTACAACCTCCTTTCAGGTAGTGGTAGAGAGTAATGAGGTCTCCTCTCAGCCTCCTCTTCTCCAGGCTAAACAACCCCAGCTCTCTCAGCCGCTCCTCATAAGACCTGTTCTTCAGACCCTTCACCAGCTTCGTTGCTCTTCTCTGGACTCGCTTCAGAGTCTCAACATCCTTCTTGTGGTGAGGGGCCCAGAACTGGACACAGGATTCAAGGTGTGGTCTCACCAGTGCTGAGAGGGAGAATAACCTCCCTGGACCTGCTGGTCTGATACAAGCCAGGATGCCATTGGTCTTCTTGGCCACCTGGGCACACTACTGGCTCATGTTCAGTGGTCTGTCGACACCCAGGTCCCTCTCCTTCAGGCAACTTTCTAGACAGAGACTTAATATATTTTAATATAATTAAAACTTAATATATAATTACAATATATAATTAATTATTTATAATTTTATATTAAAACTTAATATATAATTATAATATATAATATATATTATAATATATATAATTAATATAAATATAACTTAATATATTTTCCTAGAAACACATTAAGTTATAGATAAGTGAGCTAGCCAAAAAAACCCACTTTACAATGCAGGAAAAACTATTTTCAAATATAATTTTGAAATGTTCATTTGCAAAATTCTGTGTATAAATAGTCTATGTCAGTGACATTTTGGTTTTTATCATGTTATTTCATGTAGAGCTAATTGGTCCAGTTTTTCAATGTAAATTTTTGCTAAAATACATATGAAACACAACATCTTGGTTTTCTCATTGTTATTTTAAGAAAATGTATCTATTATATAAATGAAAATAAAAAAAATACCCCATTATTATTATGTGCTTTCTGGATCATCGAAGTTTAGCTCAATTAAATTTCACACACATTCAAGAATGCCTTATTTCAATTTTTGATACCTAGAGTAAATATTTTCTGAGCATTACAGATTAACATAAAGTGTGGTGATGTGCAAGAGAGATTCGTTATTTGAAATCTACAAAGCTTTTCAGAGATATTTTCTCCTTACATAAATCATAGAATCATAGGATGGTTTGGGTTGAAAGAAGCCTATAAAGACCATAAATTCAATCCCTCTGTAGTAAGCAGGAACATCTTCAAGTAGATCAGGTTGCTCAGAGCCTCATCCAACCTGACCTTGAATATTTCCAGGGAAGGGGATTCTACAGTCTCTCTGGGCAACCTGTTAATTTTTCACTAATATCATTGTAAAATACTTGTCTACTTGTAAAATACAAGTCTTGTGGGGGATGTGGCAGTAAGAGGACGCCTAGGACTAAGTTATCATGAGATGACAGGGTTTTCTGTTCTAGGTGAAGTGAAGAGGGTGGTTAGCAGGACAGTAGCATTAAATTTCCAGAGGGTAGACTTTGAATTCTTCAGAAGGCTGGTTGGCAAAGTCTCATGGGAGACAGTACTCAAAGTCAAGGGAGCCCCTGAGGACTGAGAGCTCTTCAAAACGGAGATCCTAGCAGCTCAGGAGAAAGCCATCCCCGTGTTCTGGAAAAAAAGTCGGCAGGGGAGAAAACCAGCTTGGTTGAAAAGAGAGATCTTGAGTGACATCAAGAAGAAGAGAAATGTTTATAGGCTCTGGAAGAGGGGACAGACCTCTTGGGTGGACTACAGGAGGGAAGTGAGATGGTGTAGAGAAAAAATCAGAAGGGCTATGACTCAACTAGAAATCAGATTGACAAAATCGGTGAAAGATAAAAAAAATCTTTCTATAAATATATAAATAATAAAAGGAGGACTAGGGAGACCATACGGTCCCTATTGGATGCAGAAGGAACAACAGTGACAGGGGATGAGGATAAGGCTGAGGTACTTAATGCCTTCTTTGCCTCAGTTCGGTCTGTGTACAAATACCAGAGCTAGAGGAGCAAAATGAGGCTCCCATAGTCCAAGAGAAGGTGGTCAGAGCCTTGCCTACCTGACTAGACACCCACAAGTCTATGGGGTCGGATGAGATTCAACCAAGGGTATTGAGGGAGCTGGCAGATGTATTGGCCAACCCCCTTTCCATCATCTTCCAACAGTCCTGGGAGACTGGGAAAGTTCCACTGGACTGGAAGCTGGCTGATGCCCATTTACAAGAAGGGTCGCAGGGAGGATCCAGGGAGCTACAGGCCTGTCAGTCTGATCTTGGTGCCAGGAAAAGTCATCGAGCAGGTTAACTTCTGTGCTATCAGAAGGGCAGAGTCCAATGGCATGAGGTTTAACAAGGCCAAAGGCCGGGTCTTGCACTTGGGGCACAGCAACCCTATGCAGAACTACAGACTGGGAGAAGCCTGGCTGGAAAACTGAAAGGAGGAGAGGGACCTGGGGGTGTTGGTCGACAGCCGACTGAACATGAGCCAGCAGTGTGCCCAGGTGGCCAAGAAGGCCAATGGCATCCTGGCTTATATCAGAAACGGTGTGACCAGCAGGCCCAGGGAGTTGATTCTCCTTCTGTACTCAGCACTGGTAGACCACTCCATGAATCCTGTGTCCAGTTCTGCCTCCCTCACCACAAGAAGGATGTTGAGGCTCTGGAGCAAGTCTAGAGAAGAGCAACGAAGCTGGTGAAGGGTCTGTGAACAGGCCTTATGAGGAACGGCTGAGAGAGCTGGGGTTGTTTAGCCTGGAGAAGAGGAGGCTGAGAGGAGACCTCATTGCTCTCTACAACTACCTGAAGGGAGGTTGTAGAGAGGCGGGAGCTGGGCTCTTCTCCGAAGTGACAGGGGCCAGGACAAGAGGGAATGCCCTCAAGTTCCACCAGGGGAGGTTTAGGCTAGACATTAGGAGGAAGTTTTTCATGGAAAAAGTCATTGGGCATTGGAACAGGCTGCCCAGGGAGGTTTTTGATTCACTTTCCTTGGAGGTGTTTAAGGTACGGGTAGACGAGGTCCTGAGGGACATGGACCCAACTTTTTTGTAGAGTCTGTGAAGACAGGACAAGGGTTAATGGTTTAAAATGGAAAGAGAGTAGATTTAGAGCAGACATAGAATCATAGAATCACTAGGTTGAAAGAGACCCACTCCCATTCCCACCGATCTCTATACTATGCCCCTCAGCACATCATCCATCCACACCTTGAACACCTCCAGGGAAGGCAAGTCAACCACCTCCTTGGCAGACTGTTCCATTGCCTAATGACCCTTTCAGTGAAGATATTTTTCCTTATGTCAAGCCTGAACATTCCCTTGCAGAGCTTGAGGTCATTCCCTCTTGTACTGTCCCCTGTCACTTGGGAGAAGAAGGTACTTCACCTTGTTGAACCTCATGTGGTTTACACAAGCACAATTCTCCAAAAAGTAATGGTTTTAAACAAAAGCAGGAGCGGTTTAGACTAGATATTAGGAAGACTTTTTTTACAATGAGGGTAGTGAAACACTGGAATCAGCTACTCAGAAAGGTGGGAGATGCCCCATCCCTGGAGCATATAATGTCTGAACAACCTGATCTAGTTGAAGATACCTCTGCTCACTGCAGGAAGGTCGGACTAGATGACCTTCATTGTCCCTTCCAATCCAAAACACTATATGGTTCTATCATTTTATGATTTTATTAAATAATATTTAAAAGAACTTATATTAAGACCGTTCCTTATGGCATTTCTACTTTAGTGCACATCTCTAACTGTATTAGACTCTTTCTTCTCCTTATCTTACTCTAAAAATACTGAAAATTAAGATTAATTGTAGTTTACTTTAATAAAGCAGAGAATGTGCAGTAGTTTGAACCTGAGAAGTATATTTTTAGCCATGTACATTTCTGGAAGATTTTTAGTGCACTTTAATATTCTTTTATTGTAGAGAAATTGCATTGCAGGTAATGATTGTTCTTTTGAATGCTATTTGTGTATTTGTATCATGAGTACCCCAGTAAAGACAGGAATGTTTTCCTCAGAAGAACAAGTGAAATAGACAGGATATTATATACAAAAATCTGGAAGTATGCCCAAATTTTACCTGACAAAATCGTAGGAAACAAAAAGAAAAAAGCTATAATAACATTAGAAAGAGTTCCTTATATTTTATTATTGTTTCCCAGTAGTATTATTGCTTGATATCTTCTTCAAATCAGTTCCAGTCAGGGAAGAAGTTTACAAAAAAAAAAACAAACAAAAAACAAACCCACCCCCCCCCCCCCAAAAACCAGGCAAAACAACTCCAGCTCTATTGAATTATCTGTTAAAAATCATTTCAAGATTACACAGTTGTGTAAAGATTTTCTCAAAGACAAAAACTAAGTGCCCCACTAACAAAAGCTCCCTAAATTGTATCAAAACTCAGTTTATATTCCCACAGATGTCTAACAAGCTGTGTATATGGTCTTGGATTATAGACTGGGAAAAATCAATAGCTTGCTGTCTCAAAGGCACCAGTATAGATTATGAATCACAGCCAGGAAGTTGTCAGTGATCTCGGCTGCCAACAGTGCTTCAGTACAGATATTTGCTAGCTCATATTCTTTTAATGTACACCTTTCACATATGAAATAGAACAGGTCACTTTTTGACAAAAAAAAAAAAAAAAGAAAAGAAAGGGAATTTTAGGCAATACTATAATAGATAACAAAATAATGTGCATCCAGTCTTATCTAGATAATGACTTTTCACTAGAAGATTGGAAGTTTTCATTTGTGGCTTGTGTTTTTCTTCCTTAGAAGAAAGACCTTCCTGACACATTTTTTCCCTGTTTAGTCCATAAATTATTTGTACCCACTGCAACTAGCTCATACAGTTGTAGGAAGTAACAAAAGAACTAAGAGGAATTCACTGAAGGAAAGCCATGGCAGGATTTTTATCTATTCTCTGACAAACATGCTGTAATGAAGGAATATGTAATATATTCTCAAGGAATGGAGACTTTTTTAAAGTGAGCTAGCCTCCTGCATTGCAGGTACACAAATTGTCCTTGTCACCGCTTTTCAAAGTATTACATTTAATAAAATTATAGAACTAGTAAATAGAGAAGATTTTGCTCCACCTCATTGTTTCCAGATACATTTGAGTACATTTTGAGTTGATTCCTAAATCTACTGTTAAGAATCTAACCTACATGATTTGAATTTCCCTCTAAAGGTACAAACATCTCTCCATTGACTCTGTAAAGAACGGAGTCTAGAAATTCTAAGTCTTCAGTAGAATCAAGTAACTATTCTTGCAACCTAAATAAAAAGCAAAAAAGCATCTCTCCCACATACAACTGTTTGTTTCTACACTAGAGTGCTGTTTTGAGTGAAGGCTCTGGGGTCTGTCAAGTTATGATGGCTGTAAGAACTAGAACACACCAATAAATCGTCTCTGGGAAGATAAACCAAGTTCAGAGAAATCAGTTGTAGCAACTTAAGCTGCATGGGGAGCAGCATCCAACCCCAAAGAAGTAACCACATTTAGATAAAAACTTCCCATAAGCTTCCTTATTTGGAGATGGTATAGATCAGGAGTGAGCACATGGGGGAAGCAAGTACCACCTGTGCTATCCATATTTCTTCTGCTTTTTCTTCCTCCTGGACATCATAACTCATCTGAGCCTCATCTACAATGTTGAGGGCTATAGATTAGGAGGTTTGAGGGAAAAGACAGTGAAGAACACCTGAGTTCATGTACTCTGCATCTTTCACTTATACATTTGTTGATTACAAATTGAATACTTCTGTAGCAACATCAATGGACTGGGGACTTCTTTGCAGTCAATGTTATGTGTAGTAAGGTGACACAATAACAGCACTGTTTTCCAGAGTAAAACAGCCTGTGGAAAATAAGAAACCATTGAAGACAGTGGCCTTGCAAGTGATTGATCAAAAAGTAACAGAAGTATTGCAGGAATTTTGTGCTGTGGTTAACCAGTTCTCTAGAACATTCAAACACAAATGGATCAAATCCAAAAATAGTTTTTGAGTTGCTTTTCTGAGAAAGACACAGAAAACTGATGATAGAAACTGGATACATTTGCATATTTTTTGTACTGCAGGAGATGGAAACAAATTAAGTGAGAGTAATAAATGTTATGCAAATGATATAACTTTTTTGAAAGAGAGAGGCTAATTTTTTTGCATGAACAACATTCTTCAAGATCCTGATCATCTTGTGTTTTGCATTATTTAGATTTTCTGAGGACTTATTTCTCATGCTTTAACACTGACCAAAACTGTGATGATAAAAACCTTTCTAAATAAGACTTAGTTCTCTGTCTGTGTATGACAGTATTCTACCTTTTTATGGGAATTTTTTAATCCTAAAAATGCAGCCTCAGGATTTCCCAAGTCATTTGACTTAAGTTAAAGTTTAATCAAGAGTTTAGACTGAAAAAATGGTGTGAAAGAAACCAGAAGAATGAAAACTTACTTTAGCATTTCTTGGAGGAAACCTGAAGTTCTTTAAATCAAACTGGCAAGTAAACTGCTCATTATCTAATTGTGAACAAGGACACATATGGCTGAAATCAGGCCTTTTGCCTCAAATAAAATAAAACCAATCAATTCTAGGAAAGGTATTCTTCTGGGTTTGATCTTCATGAACCAAAAATATTTTTTTTTTGTAAATCTTTAGACTACAAGTAGCATTCTGTAAGCATTAAAACTAAAAAAAAAATGCTATTGGCAGCTCTCTTTTTATTATATTAAAAGCCTTCAGGATGTACAAGATCTCTGTTAAAAAATAATTATGGAAGTATTGTTGTACTTCACTTCTTCACTGCAGAAATGGGGTTTATCATATAAATTGGTTATATGGCTTTCTGACAGGCAGAAGCTTTCCTCTTGAGCTACAGAATCTCTGAGGGCTCTGCCAACCTTACCTACATCTGTCCTGCTTCCCCTACCCTGCCCTTGGACATGACCCAGGACCTGATTTCAGCTCAGACTGGGTCCTCAGTCCCTGTCTGAGCTCTCAGTCAGTCCATTGCAAGGGTCAGGTGCTTCTTTGGACTACTGGCAAGCCTCCAAAGGACTGTGGAGGTTCTCAGGGGGGATGGCAGAGCAGGGTCAGGCAGCTGATTCTATACCCCCACCCTCACCACCCCCGAGAGGAGCAAGGCAGCAAGGTGCAGCCTCAGCCCCAGGCAGAAGAAACATCCTGGGGACTGGGAAAGGCCAAGGCTGACAGCCTGTGGGTGGTGGTTGTTAACAGGCTCTGGGGGAAAACCAGGGTCAGATACATCCCTAGGATGGTCAAAAAAGACAAAAGACCTCTGTGGAGGATAATCATATTGTTTATCTCTGGTTCACAGGCCTTTAAGTTTTCAAACAGTGTCATTACAAATACACTGCGTAAGATATTTGCTGAGCTTGGGAAAAGTCTTGCTAAAAGACTTTCATTTGAACAGGATTGCATTGTGTTGGAACGTGAAAGGTAGTATCTAATAACTACAGAATTCTCCATCTTGCTAGGTACAATAGTAACAAGACTTTCAAGTTCAGAAACACTGCTGGATTATCACCCTCAGCATGTGTTATGACAGGCAGGTCGTGGCAAACTAACCTGATCATGTTCTATGACCAGGTGACCTGCTTGATGGATGAAGGAAAAGCTGTGGACATACCTGAACTTCAGTAAAGCCTTTAACACAGTATGTCACAGTAGCCTACTTGAGAAACTGGCTACCACTGGCCTGAACAGACATACCCTCTTCTGGGTTAAAAACTGGCTAGATGGCTGGTGAATGGAGTTAAATCCAGCTGGAGACTGGTCACAAGTGGTGTTCCCTGCGGCTTAGTGCTGAGCCCAGTCATGTTCATTATCTTTATGAATGATCTCGATGAGGGGATCCAATGCATCCCTTAGCAAGTTCGCTGATCATACTAAACTGGGTGGAAGTGTTGATCTGTTGGAGGGCAGGAAGGCTCTACAGAGGCGTCTGAACAGGTTGGATTGATAGGTTGAGGCAAATGGGATGAGATTTAACAAGGTCAAGTGCAGAGTACCACACTTGGGGCACAAAAACCCCATGCAGTGCTACAGGCTTGGGGAAGTCCAAGAAGGGTGATGGCATCATAGTTTGAATCAGAAACAGTGTGTCCAGCAGGACCAGCAAAGAGATTCTCCCCCTGTACTCTGTACTAATGAGGCTGCACCTTGCATATTGTTCATTTTGGCCCCCTGGTGAAAGGGCTGGAAAACAAGTTTTATGAAGAAGGACCAAGGGAACTGGGGTTGTTTAGCTTAGAGATGAGAAGGCTGATGGGAGACCTTATTGCTCTCTACAACTACCTAAAAGCAGGTTGCAGAAAGTTGGGTGTAGGTCTCTTCTCCCAAGTGATAAGTGGTAAGACAAGAGGGATTGGTGTCAGGTTGCATCAGAAGAAGTTTAGGTTGGACATTATGAAAAATTTCTTCGCAGAAGGTGTTATCAAGCACTGGAACAGGCTGACCAGGGAAGCGGTTGAGCCATCATCCCTAGAGATGTTAAAAAAATGGGTATTTGAGGTACCTGGGGACATGACTTAGTAGTAGACAGGTAGAGTTGGAGCTGATGATCTCAAAAGTGTTTTCCAACCTAATGATTCAATGATTTTATGATTCAATGATTTTATGATTAGCAGAGCTACTTAATGCAGAAGAGGCATCAATGATTATACAGCTGGACTGATCACTTTCCCAAGCAGCTAGCAGTCTATATAACTGCCATTGCTAGCAGTTCTCTCCCTTGATCATTGCACAGCTATACACAAGACATGGTGGTAGAAAACTGTCTGTCCTTTAAGCACTGAACCAATGAATCTCAAGTAAGTACTACAGCTTAGGATGAGCTATGTATCTACCCAGACCAAACACCAGGGCTTCAGCTTCAAGACTTCAACAAGAGTTACCTCAAGATGAAGGAGAAGAGTGTATGGTTAAAGAGTAGCTGGAGTTTGGTACAGGATATGAAGGTCTTGAAATCAATTACTAGCACATATTCCACTACGAGACCTAGTATTTCACTTCATTCAACAGCAAAACATTTAAAATAAGTATTAAGGTATGTATTTTGCACTTGATCAAGTCTAGTACTTTTATGCTTGTATTCTACCACAGTGATGATGATAGTTATCAACTTGAATACGAATACCCATTTGTTCATTGCAGTCCACAGTCTATTTTGAGTGAAAAGAAAGAATTACACATTTCTCTAGTATGTGTCTTTTTCTCCTGAATTAAACAATTAAAAAAAAACCTTAAATGATATTTTTTCAGCTGATTTTTTCTCCATTCCTAATTTTATCTATATTGTGGGTTTTCCTTGTGATGTCTTCAAGCTCTTTCGAAAACTCTCCATTAAAAATGTTAAACATTATGATGTTGAGCAGGTTCCATTTGAAAATACTGAAATGGATACATAATTTATTTTCTTCACATTTAGCTATTTCTGTTTCCCCAGATTACTGAATTTACAACATTTAAGAATGCGAAACAAAGAATCTACTTTAAGGGGCATGTGATCTAAAGACCTAATGTGGCAAAATAGGTAAACACACTGAATACTCTACTGTACTGCTTGTAAGATCTTTAAGTGAAATGGTTTGGGCTTTTTGGTAGGTTTATGTGGTAGCAAGTATGACCAGGAACTATGAATACTACCATTTAAAATTCAAGAAAAGAAGAATGAATGGTGAAGAGGGAAAGAACATAGCACGAGAAGATTTTAAGTTATCTTCTCACCCTGTAGGGAATTCAGTCTGCCTCTTCTTATTGTCTGTTGTTTTAAATTATGATATCAAGACCAGATGTTCTTTTAAGAGATAACTTTTACCTTCAATTGAAATTATGGGCCTGATTCTGATTCTAGAATTTCTGTGTAAAAATATGCTGCTATGTATAATAATATTATATTCTTGGTATAAAATCTATAAATCAAAAGAAATTCCTACTTCATCCAGTGAGGTTCAAGATCAGATACAGCTTAACCAGCATGTTCCAAAACTGAAGCTTTTACAGTCAGAAAATAGTTTCTTCAATATCTTCTTTGCGCTGTCTTGACATTTTCTGCATTTTAATTTCGCCTTTCATAATTTCAAATGTCTTTCTAAAAATACTAGGCCAATTTAATCCAAAGACAGATGGGAGATAATTTATGGCAATTCTTCACTAGTATAAAACAGATGGAATGGATATAACTGCATCTTTATTAAATGTCTCATTGCTGCTGATAGGACTGGTGGGAGTGAGAAGGTGCCATACTGCTTTATCCTCCATAAAGTGGTTTCACCAAAATCTTTACATCTAACTTACGTAGCATAAGATAGAGATTTTTTTCTTTGTAAGTTGTATTGCAGCAAATTTCAAGAGACCAAGAGGTCACAGGAAGCTGTGAACAACTGCCTTCACTACATCCATAGGTCAGATACAGCTGAGTATCTGACCCATTTACTTTTTTCCCCTCAAGTGCTTCATGAACTATTTTTGTTGATTTCCTACTTAAAGAGCTGTGTTTACATCGCAATAACAATGATGACAGATAGAAGGATACTTCACATAAGTTCAACCTCAAGAAGCAGACTTCTCAATTTAACACAATACTATTAAAAGAAGCAAGCAAACAAATCCAGAAAAATATGTGTGACATCTTTGATAAGTGTTTTATAAAGTGCTTCTGATTGGGCTACATTATTTCCAAATGTTATTATAACATTTTTCTTTACTGAGATATTTGTAAGCCAGCGGTGTTTATCTAAGTAGAAATTACTTCCTGAAGGAAAATATGTAATGCAAACCCATCCAAACCTAAAATATCTGTAAGAAATATTTTTCTCTTTGAAAAAGTTTGTTGTGCTTCTCTTAGTTTTAAATGATCATGCATTTATGAAGGTTTCCCATCAGAGGGCTTGAGAATGCTAAGTATGAAGAAAGTTCAATATGAAGAAGCTAAGACTGACTATGGGAAAATGCCTTTGTGATCTTTTAATCACCTCAGAAGACTGTACATGTTGATACATAATTAACTGTAATTATTAACCTAAAAAAATAATTAATTCTGTGAAATAAAATTTCCAAGAAAAGAGCATGTTTATAATAATAAAAGATAGCTTAATATCTTCAGCTGAAGGTTTTACTTCCTTAAAAATGGAGTGCAAAATTGATGTTAAAAAACTCTCTACGATTACTCAGAAACAAATGCAAACCAAATATAAAATTCCATCAAAATCAACTATTGTATAACTAAATTCACAAAGAATTTTTTGAGATATCCTAAAATCCAGATAAAAATATTATATATTTTTTGGCCAGAAAGCATGCATGCTAATTTTTTTTTCTAGTTTTCATATGATTGGAAAGAAAAGAGTTCAAAATACTTTTAATCTTTCAAAGATAATTTTCTTTTCTCTTTGGCACACCCATTTTCTAGAGGTCAGAGTAGTCTGAGATTTTCTTATTTATCCTCCCTTCTGTTGGCTTTCTAAATATTTTTCTGTTGCATTCTGTGGTGTAGCTTGGAGAAGACTCCAAGGAGTCTTTATTGTGCTCTTTCAATACTTAAAAGAGGTTTATAAGAAAAATGGGGAAAAACGTTTTAGCAGGGCCTGTCCCTGCTTAATATGCTTCTATTCATATCATAAAGTATTCTCAAACAGCACAAGCTGAAATTGTTTTGAATGAAATCCAGCCGAAAAATACACTCCAGAAAGAACCTCGTGGATTCCAGCACTACTCCATAGCATCAACAGGGGCTATTTTCAAATCAAATTCCCTGAAATCTGTGCGGTATGAAAGCTAGGACTTTGATACCACTGTTTCATTGTATAAATTCTTTCCCATGAGGCTATATATATATTTGATAATATAAACATAGAATATTAGAAGTTTTCTGCAAGATTTAAGGACAAGAAGAGCACCAGAAAAATGCCACAGGAAGGGAATGGTTTTCACTTTCTGGTGGTAGGTTTGGGGTTTGACCATTACAGCAACAAAAGAATTCTCTAGTAGCAATTTTTTCGTCTGGACATAAGACATGAAAGAGGAATTTATTAACCAATTTGAATTGATGTTCTGCATGATAATGAGTTTTACTTTTAACTGCATTCCAGGGGAACAAAAACATTCTAGTCCTCATGACACTGTTACTCATGACACTGTTACTCAAGCTCAAACAAGGGAGCTTGCGTCCTGGAATCTGAATGACTCCTTAGAATGATAATGAAAGTAACACCTAAGACAGATACCAGATATTCTTCAGTCTTTGCACCATCAACAGATGTGTCTTAGGACAAAAATTGACAGAAAAGTAATATATCAATTAGGTAATAACCATAAGAATATTCAAACAAACAAATAAATAAACAAAAGATGGAAAGACATATCACATTCCAAAAGATATCAGGGGCTAGTATTATGGGAAAGCTTTAAAGATTTCAGGTTCTTCACTTTCACAAAAACCCCAAGTTTTCATCAAATCCAGCACATTAGCTTAACTTCTAAGGCAGAAGTTACAAGTAACGTAGTTTCCAGTATCTTGGATCATTCCAAGTTAACTCGTATGTCTATACAATGTCTCCAGTGTACCATGTAGACTTACTTTGAATGATAAAAAGTGAGATAAGCATAGCATTTCTGTTCATCACTTCACTTGACTGAAATATTTGAATTACTCAGGCTGAACTTACCTTAGTGAACCTACAAAAAGGGGAGAAAGAAAAAGTCAACACTTCAGCTGTGCAGAGTTACCTAAGGAGGAACAAAAATATGTCAACAGCTAGGAACACAATCAGTGAATCATAGAATCATGGAATCACAGAATCATAGAATGATTTGAGTTGGAAGGAACCTCCTAGTTCCAACCTCTCTACTATGAGCAGAGACACCTCCCACTAGACCAGGTTTCTCAAGGCCCCATCCAACCTGGCCTTGAACAGTTCCAAGGAAGAAGCATCCACAACTTCCCTGGGCAAAGCATTCTAGTGCTTCACCACACTAATTGTGAAGAATTTCTTTCAAATGTCTAATCTAGATCTTCCCACTTCTAATTTAAAGCCATTCCTTCCTGTCCTAACACCACATGCTGTTGTAAAATGTTCCTCCCCAGCTTTCTTGTACACCCCCTTCAGGTACTGGAAGGTCTCCTTGGAGCCTTCTCTTCTCCAGGATGAACAAGACAAACTCCCTCAGCCTGTTCTTGTAGCAGAGCTTCTCCAGTCCTCTGATCATGTTCATAGCCCTCCTCTGGACCAGTTCCAAATCCTTCTTATGTTGGGGATTCCAGAACTTGACACAAAACTCCAGGTAGAATTCTGCTTACAAGGCCACAATAGAAAGGAAGGATCACTTCCCTCAACTTCCTGGCCAGGCTTCTTTTGCTGTAGCCCAATTTATAGTGGGCCTTCTGGGCTGTTAGTGTACATCACTGACTCATGTTAATCTTCTCATCAATCAGCACCCCCAAGTCATTCTCTGCAGGGCTGATCTCAATCACGCCATACCACAGCCAGCACTGAAACTGCAGATTGCCCTGACCCAGGTGTAGGACCTTATGCTTGTCCTTGTTGAACCTCATAAGGTTCACAAAGGCCTACTTCTCCAGCTTGTCCAGGTCTCTCTAAATTACAGAATCACAGAATCACTACATTGGAAAACACACCTGGGATCATCGAGTCCAACCGTTTCTATCAATCAGTAAACCATGCCACTCAGCACCTCATCCACCTATCTTTTAAATACCTTCAAGGAAAGTGACTCAACCACTTCCCTGGGCAGGCAGTTGCACTGCCCAATGATCCTTTTTGTGAATTTATTTTTTTCTGATGTCCAGCCTAAACCTCCACTGGTGGAGCTTGAGGCCATTCCCTCTTGTCCTGGCCCCTGTCACTTGGGAGAAGAGGCCAGCACCCTCCTCTACAACCTCCTTTCAGGTAGTGGTAGAGAGCAATGAGGTCTCCCCTCAGCCTCCTCTTCTCCAGGCTAAACAACCCCAGCTCTCTCAGATGCTCCTCACAGGACCTGTTCTCTAGCCCCTTCACCAGGTTCGTTGCTCTTCTCTGGACTTGCTCCAGAGCCTCAACATCCTTCTTGTGGTGAGGGGCCCAGAACTGGACACAGGATTCATGGAGTGGTCTCACCAGTGCTGAGTACAGAAGGAGAATAACCTCCCTGGACCTGCTGGTCACACTGTTTCTGATACAAGCCAGGATGCCATTGGCCTTCTTGGCCTCCTGGGCACACCGCTGGCACACGTTCAGTCGTCTGTCAACCAACACCCCCAGTCAGTCCCTCTCCTCCAGGCAGCTTTCCAGACAGACTTCTCCTAGTCTGTAGCACTGCACAGGGCTGTTTTACCCCAAGTGGAGGACTCAGCATTTGGCCGTGTTAAACCTCATGCCGTTGGACTCTGCCCAGCAGTCCAGTCTGTTCAGATCCCTTTGCAGAACCTCCCTACCCTCCAGTAGATCAACACGTCCACACAGCTTTGTGTCATCTGCAAACTTGCTAAGGGAGCACTCAATGCCTTCATCCAGGTCATTGATAAGGACATTGAATAGGGCTGGACCCAGCTCTGAGCCCTGGGGAACCCCACTTGTCACTGGCCTCCAGCTGGATTTAACACCGTTTACCACCACTCTCTGGGCCTGACCATCCAACCAGTTTTCCACCCAGGAGGGTGTGCGCCTGTCCAGGCCAGAGGCTGACAGTTTCTGTAGCAGAATGCTGTGAGAAACTGTGTCAATGGCTTTACTGAAGTCCAAGAAGACTACATGCACAGCTTTTCCCTTGTTCAGCAGTGAGGTCACTTTGTCATAGAAGGCTTAGTTCAGGTTAGCTTGGCAGGACCTACCTTTCATGAACCCATGTTGACTGGGCCTGATCACTTGGTCCTCTTGCATGTGCTTCATGATAGCACCCAAGATCACCTTTTCCATGGCTTTTCCTGGCACTGAGGTCAGACTGACAGGCTTGTAGTTTTCTGGTTCCTCCCTCTGACCCTTCTTGTAGATGGGCACAACATCAGCCAGCCTCCAGTAAAGTGGAATTACATCCTGTCCTTCCAGTGTGACAATTACAAAACTATATCAGACTATTTATCCTGCTGCATATTGGGAGGACATGTGACGGCTATTATAAATAGAAACAGAAGAAGTACACATTGTACATAAGGAAAGGTTTTCCTCATGTATATAGACAATTACTAGAACTTATTTGGGCAGTCTGTATCCCTGGAGTTTTAGACCTGACTAGATAAATCATGAATAACATGAACTGATCTCACAACTTATCCTGTTTTGAGTAGAGGGTGGACTACACCCTTCATGTATTCCAACCTGTAGTAGCATATTAATTAATGATTCCATAGTATATTTTTGTATCTCAAATGACTAAATCCCTGCTGAATTACTGGTTTATCTTTTCAGCAGTGCTTGCTCTTCAGTCAGTCCTCTCCCCTGTAGCAGACCATCTAGAACTAACTTAAACTCTTATGCTAGAGATTTTTGTGAGTGCATTAACTTCATCATCCATCTCAAGCAGTCATTCCTATTCATCAGTAAATGCTATTAGGTACATGCTCATTTTTATGCATATGAGCACACTCACATGGAAAGAGCAGGCATATTCATACCAAATCAAATAGTATGAAATTCCACTGACTCACAGCCTGAATAAACAACCTACTAAAAAAACGGAACACTGAAAACTATGACTTAAGGGGTTTTGTTCATTTAAAACATATAAACATTCTCTCTTGGTCTATTAATTAGCTTTATTAATTCTTACAATACCTTAAATCATCAGAATTTTTTTTATGAATCATTGTAATTATTATAGAAGCTACTTATTACCTACTTTTAATATTTTAACATTGTTTTCTTCCAAGTGCAAAAAGTGAAGATCTCAGGTGTATCTGGACAGTTCTGTTTCTTTCTGTACTCTGAGTGTAATCTTCAGAACGGAAATTACCCCAACCAACACAACCTACTTTGTATTTCTGCTTACCAGACCCAAACTTTCAATTTTATTATTGTTTGAGAAATACAAAAGAGACCTAGCTCCTATGAAAACAGAAATGGCTGTTTCCAATCATAGTATAGTTGTAGATACTATGTATGCATATGTACAAGCATATGTGTGCATGCATAACCATGCAGTCTTTAATATTGATTCATTTCTATAATGGTCTAATGCTGTTGCCTTAGAATCAGAACTGCTAAGTTTTAGAGGACACTGACTTTGTGCAATTTTCGTTGACACCACTTCAAAGAACTCTACCATAAAAAGCATTGGGAAATCAGGTACAGAAACATCATAGAATAATGTATCAAGTTTCCTTTCTTGCTACAAGTAAGCACATTCTCTGTTTTTGAAATGAAAATTTTGGGAAGAGAAAGGAAGGGAAGGAAATGGAAGGACTTAAAACTTTATAATATTGTGGATATAAAGGATATAATTGACTGGCTTCAAAGTTTAGGGTGAATGTAGTGTCCCTGATTGTAGGAAATTTAAATGTATACATAGCATCTGAAGATTTGGCTCTTCATATAAAATAGTAAGTCTTCCGTTCAGAAAAGTAATGCTATTTAAAATGGGCACTTTAGCACTGCATATCAAAAAGGGATAAAGTACAGACAGAAAAATTAAATGTACTTTCTCTTCCAAAATTATCCAGTATGCAGCTACCACAGGTCTAATTCCTAATTACCGTGTCTTCCACTCTGTACCTCATGATAGCAATTGAGATTGACATGGATAGTTTTGCCCAAACCGAATCATTTAGATGTGATATACAGCTTTTTTTCCAAATGGAAGTCCTTTGCTCTTGAAGTCTGACAAGATTTTAAGAATACTTATTTCATTTCATAGATGACTTTTCAGAAACTTCTTGTTGCTTTCTTGTCAGAGTGATAGCATAGTAGCAATAGAGGCAGTTTTTACTGTGTTACTCACTGCAAATGTGTAAGAGTTTCTCAGTACCTTCTTTAAGACCATGTTAAAAATTCATATAAGATTTTTGAGAAATTAAAAAAAATTATATCTCAATTTATATTACTTGACCTATAACAGTGCTTGTTCTAAATATTTGTATAGTAAGTATTAACAGAATGTGTGACTGCATTGTATTATTTATATTTTCTTTTTATAATTGGAATGTGACATCTTTCTGGAATGATTCTGGTGAATGAACATACAAGCTTGCTGTGGCACTACAGGCATGCACATGATCTAGTAGATATGACGTGAGACCTATGGGCCTGTGCATCTTTCAGAACAGCTGCCAGGATACTGTAGAGAGGCTAAAATGTAAAATGTCTTGAGTCAGCTGT
This sequence comes from Coccyzus lansbergi, assembly GCA_033558105.1. Lineage (NCBI taxonomy): Eukaryota > Metazoa > Chordata > Aves > Cuculiformes > Coccyzidae > Coccyzus > Coccyzus lansbergi. The sequence goes on from JAUMJK010000271.1 coordinate 1,745,024, forward strand.
GCTTTGTTACCAGAATCATCCTTCTCACTTCTCATAATGAGAAAATCACTTGAAAGAAAGAAACAAACTTTTCTTCTTTTCCTTTTTTTTTTTTTTTTATTTGACTAAGGAATGTTGCAGGAAGCATGAGTAAGTGCTTCAAAACAGAGATAAGACATAATCAGGTTAACTATGAAAAATTTCATTCTTTGAGGTCTTTACATTCACAATCAAGCAGTCTCTCATTAACACAATCAAGTATTTTACTTAAATTCAAATATGTTTGTCTATTTTACAGTATTGTTAAGGTTTCATGTTTCTTCAGTGAGGACATCATACTGTGTAAATGCAAGTAATGAGTCACAAGCAATCTGTCATATTCATGATACAATTATTGTGGTAAAAGAAATGCACTGTACATTTCCATTATCAGTAAATATATTCTTAAATGCACTTCAAAGTGTGAGATAGTTAACTATGAATCTAATAGAAGTACACATCATGTCCAGTGTAACTTTCTAATAATAACTAGAAAACCAGGTAGATGGAAAATGGGATAAAACACATCTTGAGTTCACCAAAGACAGATCATCTTATCCAGTAGGCAGTTCACTTTGTCATAGAAGGCGATCAGATTAGTTTGGCAAGACCTGCCTTTCATGAACCCATGTTGGCTGGACCTGGTCACTTGGTTCTCTTGCATATGCTTCATGGTAGCACTCAAGATCACCTCTTCCATGACTTTTCCCTGCACTGAGGTCAGACTGACAGGCCTGTAGTTCCCTGGATCCTCCCAAAGACCCTTCTTGTAGATGAGCACAACATCAGCCAGCCCCCAGTCAAGTGGAACTTCCCCAGTCTTCCAGGACTGCTGGGATATTATGGAAAGAGGTTTGGCCAGCACATCTGCCAGCACCCTCAATACTCTTGGATGGATCCCATCTGGCCCCATAGACTTGTTTGTGTCTAGCTGGGTAAGCAAGTCTCTAACCACCTCCTCTAGAGAGACCTTGATAGGTCTGTTAACAGAATAATCAACAGAGGGTGACAGGACTGTAAACAGAATAATTATTATTATTCTGTTTACAGTCAGTTATTATTAAGTAATTATTCCTTGAAAAATATGTCTTCATTCTACCTGAATTTCAGTCTAATATATTTTAGGAGTATTAAGCTTTCTTCATTTCTCACATTACTTTTCTATTACTATGCAGTGATCTCTATTACACAGTTAAACTTTTCACATGACAAATGAAAAAAGGTACATCAATACTGTTTGTAGAGCTTTTTGTAACTCTGAAAGATATACAGTGATTCTTTTTTACCTTTATTATATCTTTATGGAATCGTAAGTTGATTATTAGATTGTAATTGTCAGCTTCCATCTCTATCACTAAATTCTTTATGTAATTGTACATAAACACTAGCTTAATAGACCCAAACAAGTCATGGTTTTACTCATGCATAATACTACAACTGCCAGTCCACGGTGTCCCTCTTCTTGTTATCATAACAATTGCTATTGATTTATTGATTTTTTTCATAACTATTGGTTAGCCATATAAACCATGCCAACAAAAATTGTGTACACCCACATCAGAGGAGAAAGAAGGGTTACTGAAATAAACATCTAGTGATAAACAATTCAACCTTTTCTACTGTGTATGAATGCATTTTTCTTATGCTCTTATTCATCCAGTAAGTACTTATCAGTGTCTAAAATGCAACTCAGTAGTTCTCAAGTGTTTATTATAAACTCATTTCTATTATTTCTTCTCTGATGACTCAAAAATTATTAATCATTATCATCAGTCAGGACAATTTATTAAAGAAATGAGATATTTGTTGTCAGTATTCATAAAGACCTCTGGCTTTAAGTATGAAACTACTACTTTCTTTTTTTTAGATTTTAGTGGTAAGCAAATGCAGGGCACCTGGACTCTCTTGGAGACTCCTCCCTCCCCAGGTGTTGCTGCTTTGCCCTCTCCAAGGGATCCCTTTATCTTCCCGGGGGGGACCAACAGCCTCTAGCTGTGCCTGGCCAGGCTGTGGGCAAGGGATGCATCTCCTGGCATCGCTGCTGCCTTGGCATTACCGGTGAGTCCCCATGGCACACCCTGCATCCCACGGGAGCGTGGCGGCAGGGGGGGAAGAAAGGCTGGGGGGCCTGGTGGCCCCCCAGCCAGGTAGGCAGGTAGGGATGATTGGGAGGGTTGGTGGCTGCTCCAATCTCACCTCTCAGCAGGACTGACCCCTCTGTGTGCCCTTGGGCTGGGAGGAGTTATCATTCTGGGGTGGGTGATGGTCAGTGGTGGGACAGAAGCCCTTTGGATTGGGGGTTGTTGCTTGGTGAACTGGGGGTCCCCGTTGTGTGCCTGCTGAGGGACATGGGTTAGTGATTGACAGGGATGGTTGGACTTGATGATCCAGTGGGTCTCTTCCAACCGGTTGATTCTATGATTCTAAAGTAGCTTGTGTTACTATTTGGTATATCTTGTGGTCAATGACACCAATTCTGCTTTAGCATTTTGGAACACAACAAAATGATTTCCTCCTTTCTTCCTCTGCTACCAAATGTATTATGCAGGGTACGTAATCATCATTTTGGTTTCTTTCACCTATTTTCATAGAATCATAGAACAACCAGGTTGGAAGGGACCCATCGGATCATCTAGTCCAACCATTCCAATCAAACACTAAACCATGTTCCTCAGGACCTCATCCACCCATGCCTTAAACACCTCCAAAGAAGGTGAATCAACCACCTCCCTGGGTAGCTTATTCCAATGCCCAATGACCCTTTCTGTGAAAAACTTCCTCCTAATCTCCAGCCTAAATCTCCCCTGGCAGAGCTTGAGGCCATTTGCTCTTGTCCTGTCCCCTGTCACTTGGGAGAAGAGGCCAGCTCCCTCCTCTCCACAACCTCCTTTCAGGCACTTGTAGAGAGTAATGAGGTCTCCTCTCAGCCTCCTCTTCTCCAGGCTAAACAACCCCAGCTCTCTCAGATGCTCCTCACAGGACCTGTTCTCCAACCCCTTCACCAGCTTTGTGGCTCTTCTTTGGACTCGTTCCAGAGCCTCACCATCCTTCTTCTGGTGAGGGGCCCAGAACTGGACACAGGATTCAAGGAGCGGCCTCACCAGTGCCGAGTACAGAGGGAGAAGAACCTCCCTGGACCTGCTGGTCACACCATTTCTGATACAAGCCAAGATGCCATTGGCCTTCTTGGTCACCTGGGCACACTGCTGGCTCATGTTCAGTCTACTGTCACTTAACACCCCCAGGTCCCTCTCCTCCAGGCAACTTTCTAGACAGACTTCTCCCAGTCTGTAGCTCTGCATGGGGTTGTTGTGCCCCAAGTGCAGGACCCGGCATTTGACTGTGTTAAACCTCATCCCATTGGACTCTGCCCAGCAGTCCAGTCTGTTCAGATCCCTTTGCAGAACCTCCCTACCCTCCAGTAGATCAACACGTCCACACAGCTTTGTGTCATCTGCAAACTTGCTAAGGGAACACTCAATGCCTTCGTCCAGGTCATTGATAAAGACATTGAACAGGGCTGGACCCAGCTCTGAGCCCTGGGGAACACCACTTGTCACTGGCCTCCAGCTGGACTTAACACCATTTACCACCACTCTCTGGGCCCGGCCATCCAACCAGTTTTCCACCCAGGAGAGTGTGCGCCTGTCCAGGCCAGAGGCTGACAGTTTCCATAGCAGAATGCTGTGAGAAACTGTCAATGGCTTTACTGAAGTCCAGGAAGACAACATCCACAGGCTTTCCTGCATCCAGAAGCCACTTTGTCATAGAAGGCGATCAGGTTGGTTTGGCAAGACCTGCCTCTTGTAATCCCACCTGATCACCCAGTTCTCTTGTAAGTGTTTCATGATAGCACTCAAGATCACCTGTTCCATGACTTTCCCTGGCACTGAGATCAGACTGACTGGCCTGTAGTTTCCTGGATCTTCCCTCCAACCCTTCTTGTAGATGGGCACAACATCAGCCAGCCTCCAGTCCAGTGGAACTTCCCCCGTCTTCCAGGACTGCTGGAAGATGATGGAAATAAGTTTGGTCAATACATCTGCCAGTTCCCTCAATACCCTAGGGTGAATCCTATCTGGCCCCATAGACTTGTGGGTGTCCAGTTGGGCAAGCAACCAAGCAGTTGACCACCTCCTCTTGGATCATGGGAGCCTCATTTTGCTCCTCTAGCTCTGGGGTTTGTACACAGAGGGAACAGCTTTCTTTACAATTCAAGACTGAGGCAAAGAAGGCATTACGTACCTCAACCTTATCCTCATCCCCTGTCACTGTTGTTCCCTCTGTGTCCAAAAGGGACTGTATGGTCTCCCTTGTTCTCCTTTTATTATTTATATATTTATAGAAAGATTTTTTATTATTTTTCACCAACTTTGCCAATCTGATTTCTAGTTGAGCCTTAGGCCTTCTGATTTTTTCCCTACACCATCTCACTTCCCTCCTGTAGTCAACCCAAGAGGCCTGTCCCCTCTTCCAGAGCCTATAAATATTCCTTTTCTTCCTAATGTCACTCAAGATTTCTCTACTTAACCAAGCTGTTTTTTCCCCTACCAGCCTTTTTTCTGGAACACGGGGATGGCTTTTTCCTGAGCTGCTAGGATCTCCTTTTTGAAGAGCTCCCAGCCCTCATGGGCTCTCTTGCCCTCAAGTACTGTCTCCCATGAGACTTTGCCAACCAGCCTTCTGAAGAGTTCAAAGTCTGCCCTCTGGAAATGTAATGCTACTGTCCTGCTAACCACCCTCTTCACTTTACCTAGAACTGAAAACCCTATCATCTCGTGATCACTTTGTCCTAGGCGTCCTCCTACTGCCACATCCCCCACAAGGCCTACTCTGTTCACAAACAGCAAGTTCAGGAGGGTACCTTCCCTCATTGGTTCATTCACCAGCTGCTCAAGGAAGTTGTCTTCCACGCACTTCAGGAACCTCCTAGACTGCTTCCTTTCTGCTCCATTGTACTCCCAGCAGATATCAGGGAGATTGAAGTCTCCCACAAGGACAAGAGGCATTGACTTGGTGATTGTCCCCAGCTGTTTAAAGAAGAGCTCATCAGCTGCTTCTCCTTGGCTGGGTGGCCTGTAACAGACTCCCATCACAAAATCTAGCTTCTTGTGGGCTCCTCTGATTTTAACCCACAGGCACTCAATCTCCTCATCACCACAATCCATCTCAGTGGTGTCCAAGTCCTCCCTTACAAAGAAGGCTACTCTACCTCCTCCCCTACCCTTCCTATCACTCCTGAAGAGTTTATACCCCACCAAAGCTGTACTCCAGTTATATGAGTCATCCTGCCATGTTTCCATGATGGCAACGACATCATAGGCTCCTTGCCCTACGACAGCTTCCAGCTCTTCCAACTTATTCCCCATGCTACATGCATTGGTGTAAATGCTCTTCAGCTGAGTAGCCGAGCATTCAGCCCTCTTAGAGGGGACAGTGCTTGCTCCCAATTGCCTGTTAACTGGAGTAGCTGGTACCAGTATACCTGTACCTTCTTTGCTGCTCCAGGGTGCATTCTCCCACACTCCCTGTGCGGTGATGTGCTGGTGGTCCTCACCAGTACACTGTCTCCTAAACTCTAGTGCCCCACATCCAGGCACACACTTGCCTAGCCTTGACTCAAACGCCTCCCCCTTCACATTTAGTTTAAAGTTCGATTTATGAGCTTAGCTATGTTCTTAGCAAGGGCCTTAGCCCCCCTAGGAGACCCACGTGCCCCAACCTTGGCAACCATGTCAGGGGGTGTATGAACCACCCCATGATCAAAGAATCCAAAGCTCCTTTCCTCATACCAGGTTCGGAGCCAGGCATTAATCGAGTCTTTCTTAGTAACCTGCGAGTCCACTCCATTTAGCCTTTCACTTCTTGTTAGATGTTTTAGAAAATTAAAATTGTTCTCTGGTATCTTTCTGTCCTTAGCTAGGGCATTGTTTATTACCTTTGTTTAATGCTTAATGCATGTAACGTGTTTCATCAAAGTGTGGAAAGATAACCCCCTGTTGACAGACTTTTGCTACCTTTCATGCAAGGCTTAACAAAATAAGGCACTGAGCAGTAAAGGAGGAAATATTTGCAAAATAGTGTGCTCTCAACCAGAGGAGTTTCTCTTAAACAGCACAACAAACAACAGTGGCAACAATCTTGACATTTAAATAGTAACAATATTTTCTGCAGCACCAAATTTGACTTGCTTTGTTTGTCTTTAGATATTTACTATTTTAAGTGTGGGACACTGCAAAATAACATGAGGAAGACAGGTTCTCTTCAGCGATGAATACAGGTCGTTTAAGAATGTCCTCCAAGCATGAAACATGTTAGCAGTCCAACTCCTCTTAACATAAAGGAGCTTGCATTTGTTGTAGTCTTAATCGAAGACATCCTTAGGAGTGCATGAAAAAGTAGAAAATTTAGGCATTCTCCTAATCTGACGGTATGGTAACTGTACTGGTGTAACATAAGGAAGTTTGAGAGAATATCTACACCTTATCAATTATTTAAAAAAAATATTATTTCAGGCTCCAGCACTTTAACACAACCATTCTAATATGAAAACATCACACAATGTAGCATGAAAGTGTTGTCTTACCAATCTGGTATAAAACTCAGCAAGTCTTCTATTTCTGAATTCCCAGCAAACTCAAATACCTGTTTAGAGCATTGTTGCTTTATGCAGACCCTGCCCCAGATATCTAAAGGCCTAACTCTTTATTCCTCTCAAATAATTAATTAAAATAATCAGACCACTACAATCAACAAAGCTACAAAACAGAGAATTTTAGTTCCTGTTAAGAAAAATGAAATGAGAAAACCTATGAACTGTTTAAGTAATTACTCATTGAAGAAGATATTAACTTACATCACACATCCATTGTTTTTAAAGATTAGTTTTTCCAGGAAGAGATGTGCTGAGTATATGCTTATGACACAACCTGGAACTAAATACATGTATGTCAATCAACATGGATAAGTTAGAATAGCTATAAGAACTTGATATGCTTTTTAAAATAGACACAAACCGTTGTATTTTGTTTACACAGCAAGGTATTGGTAGCGATTAACTGTTAAAAACTGTCCACAGCCTCCATTCCTTGCCTACCTGCACCTCTTGAAGTGGGGGTAGGAGAAACTGAAGAGGTAGGAATGAGGGAGTTAAGATTGAGTACAGAAAGACTGGGGTGGGATGTAGAAGTCATTTTTAGTTTTGTCTTGCTCACTACCCTACTCTATTTGTAATTAGTAATGAATTAGATTAATTTTCCCCAATTTAAGTGCGTTTTGATCAGGGCAGTAACTCCTGACTCCTCTTCCTATCTTTATCTTCATCTATGGCTTTTTTCCCTGCTGTCTTGTTGAGGATGGTCAGCAAGAGAGTAGCTGGGTAGGCATCTAGCAGCCAACCAAGGTTAACCTATCAAATCTACTCAGATTAATTCCATATGAAGAAGTTATTATGGCTTCCAAATACAACAGTGGTACACGACCATATAGTGATGTGAGCCTCTTGGGTTCGGTAGTTACTTAAGATCTTGTTACTTAAGACCCTTCCTTTTGCGTATTTCCTTTTAATGCCTTGCATAAAGTGGGAATCAAATTAAGGGGAATCTAGAGTAGTACCTTGACCATTTTTATGGCACTTTCTCCAATTATGAAACATTTTCTAGTTTGCATTGAAATGGTAGATTTGTGAATTGATAGATATGCTTAAAAGATTTAATTCAAGATCTTGCAATTTCATATGGTAGATCTTTCAGATTTATACAATGACATCATGCAATCTGATTTGATTTTAGTTCATTAAACTGCTAGAGCTTTGCTTCTGCTTTGTATCCTTGAATTTTCTTTTGTGTTTTCTTAATTCATCAGTGATCCCGTGATTTTTTTTCACATTCAGCATTGACATGGCCATTCAAAACTGAAACTAGATGGTACTTTACTTTGTGGAGCAGATTTAGGTTTAAGTTTTCAATACAGATTCAGTACCACTGCTCCCTTTTATTATCTTTTAATTCAAATAGCTAATTAATTGTTCATTGTTTTGTTTTATTTCCTATGCAAGATCCAACTCTGCTTAACAGAACAATTTTTATGCTAAACATATGCATCCTGATGTTTAAATTTCTTCAGAATTTATTAGTTGTTCATTCTCTGTTTACTTATGATAGCAATCTTGAGATGAATAGTCCCTAGCTAGGTCCAGACCTGTCTCCTTGCTTCCTTGCACCCTTCTGAAAGTCTTTACTTTTCACTATGAAGGCATCTTTGAGACAAAGCAGGCCATGAAATCTGTCACTTACACAGCTGTTTCCAATGGCTGCTATCTCCATAAAAAAAGGATGCAAAGATACTAAGAGTAACTTTCAGCTGAAATGAATAAGGATTACTGTTAATATTCTGAGGGTAGAAAACTCAAGGTTCCTCCGCATCTTAAAGATCTTTGAATAAGCCACCTACTTATTTGCACTGCAAATATAAGAAAATTTGCTTAGAACATTCACAAGTTTAATGTCATAGACAGCTGACAGACAGCTGACAATTCATAAGATAGTTCCTGATTTGATTTTAAAAAAGGATGAACAATATCTTAAACACATCTTAGTTTTTGTTACTCTGTCACTTTGAAAATTTTGTGCAGAACTTCAGTCTTTGTACCCCAAGTAGCTTACCAGGAAGTTATCATGTTTAACTTAGAATACGAGCACATTAGAGCCCGTGTTTCAATCATTATAAAATTACTTTTTATAACTGTATTGTTATATAACCCACATTACAGTGGTGCGTGTAAAAATCAGAATGTAGTGCCTTGATTTCAGAAATGACAGAGTAAAAGAAAGTAGTATTAGGATTTTTATACAGCTTAGCAAAAAGCCTTTCAGTTTTAGGAACATGGGTCTGGAAGTGATCGTTGAGATCATCAGTTTCAGGCTGCTGATATTCCAGGAAGTCACATCATATGATCTTTTTCATAACCTTATTAAACCCCATTTCATATCTAGATCATTATTTTTGCCACCAATGCTGTTCCAGGACTTCACTGAACTGACAGTTAGAAACTTTACTGATTACAGCTGAATGTAGCTGAGCACTGGACATAGAGAAACAGATAAAAAGGTTTCTTTTTATTTCTCTCCAAATCTCTAAATAAATGTTAGGGTTCAGTGGGACAGGGTGCTTCGAATGTTAAATAGGGCACAGCATATTCTATTGTGATATTTGTGAGGAGAAAATTAAGAAATTATACTTACAAGAATTTAACATTTTCTGAACTGTACAAATACATTGTTAATTAATCTAATTCTGAGTATAAAACTTCAAGCTATTTTATTTTAAACCATCAGACTCGGACAGCACTACAGATAAAACCAGAATTACCAGAAAATTCTGTTCTCGATCAGAACAACTAGAATGCACAAAAATTCTTATGCATTATTTCAATCTGATTATTGCAAAGAAAGTCTCTGTCAGAAAAATAAATTTGAGTTTTTTCTTTATTTTGATGGAATAAGTGAAGGACCTTATCTCCAAGTTGTCTCCAGGCTTCTTCTTCTATGGATGGGTTCAAGGGTGTAGTGTTAGAAATTATATCCTATCAACTGGTCAAACAGATAAGACAACATTTTTATTTTTATCAGCAAAACCCTTATTGCTTATGAAGGACTATATCTTTCAAAACAGTTCCTCTACCACATTATTGTTCAGGTTTCCAAGCTGTGTGTATATTCTTGTCTGTTTGCCCCCTAGGACATCCTTGAAAATGAGACATGTTGTTTTAAGGCCACAAGGGTTTTATCCATGTGTAAAAAATTAAATAAAATAAATTCAGAACAAACACAGCATTAATATTTTATACATATATTGCTTTAATATTGCATCAGTAGCAAATTAGAATCCAAGCCTAGATTTTCATGTTTTGAATATTAACCGCTGAAGTTTCATCAGTAGCCTTAGGAGGATTTTTTGGATCTTAACAAATGGTGACAGAAATTATGGTTAGTGTTCACACAAAGTGTGAAGTGTCTGTTTGAAAACTGCAGTAAAGTGATGTTAGAGAAGGAAACTGTCTGCCTGATCCCTAATGAACAACAGCAAAAGCAGGCCTGGTACTGCACACTTGCTAAATCTCCCTATCCTCTTTCAGAGTGAAAAAAATAGAAGTACTGTGATGCATTAGACACACCCTTGAATGATCATTACCCTGAGGGAAACAGAGATATGCCTATCTGACAGAGAATCTCCACTGCTTGATATAATTTTGCCTCATGTATATTGGCCAGACCTCGCAATATGTTTATCATACAAGTAATCTACACTCCTTCAAGCATTCTCATTAAATGCACTAGAACATGTTAGTGAATAATAATTTGTATTCAGGAACTTTTGCAGGAGAATATTGGCAAATCTATAAATTGAGATTTGTATCTCTTGTCCGCGATGTCACTCCAGCAAAACTTTCAGTGACTGTTCTTGGTCCTACAACACTGGAAAATAATCAGTGAATTTGTTTGTACATACTGGTGGCTGGAAATCAACATCTGAAAGAGTTTCGTTATACAATTTGAAATAAAATAACATCATAAATTAAAATATTTTTCAGAGAGATAAAAACCTGAAAAAAACTATTATTTAAAGAACATCTGAACTCCAATTTTGTAATTATTCATATACAGATAGAGCCATGTTAACAAAGACTTTGGCTTTGGGTGAAGGTTATTCTATAAGAACTCTTATTAGAAATACGATGAAAAAAATGTATTTAAAATGGATAAACCTGAGCTAATATTTTAATTTTTGTGAAAAACGTTTTTTATTAAATATTCTTTATTTTAGAAGAATAATTACTGAAAGTTGCAACCAGTGATAGTCTGGGACAATGCAGTAACATGGGCAAGGCACAGTGTGCTGTTGTTACAAAGGAAGAAAAGTCAACCAGAAGAAAATAAGCTGAACCATTGGCACATGTCTCCTGCAGGTTTTTTGGTAGCTTTTCCAGTCCTTAAAATGCAATGTTTAGTTCTGTATTTAACATCTTGCTTTCATGGAGCACACTGCTGAATTATCCCTAGCAGTTCTCTGTCTCCAGAGATCAGGGACTGAACCATGACTCAAAGAGTCACAATATAGTCCCTGATTACCCCTTGCTCCAGGAAGAAAATAAACTGCATTAGCCTTTTACCTGGTACAGATGATTTCTTCTCTCTGCACCAGCCAGGCTGTGCTGGTCAGCATGTCGGGGCAAGGGTCATAGCCAGACATTACTCACTCCCTACGCATCTGCAAAGGAGTGGGAATAGCTGCCTTGTAGAGGCCATTCACCCTTTTGTAATGCAATCTGCACTCAGGGTAAATTGCACAGTGTAAGAGGGCACTTTAAGCTTCTCTCTAGGAGAGAGGAATATATGACAAACTCCATTCTTGTCCTGTGTCTGTAGTATGTGTTTAGGCAAATGACTTTGAAACATCAAAGCTGCTTATATTGATCTTTAATCCCTGATCTACTGCAGTAGAAGAACATAATACAACCACCTACGTTTCTTAGAGAGCTGCCTTTGCAATATGAGGCCAAGAGAGGTACAGCATTTAGAACCTTACAAAGTTTAGTCCATATATGAACAACTGCAACACTTCTGGGGATGACCTGCAATTATCTGACTGCCCATTTTCCTTAAATTTATTTTAAAGCCACTGTTTCTTGTGTTCAGCATATACTTGTTTGTTTATTATGTAAAGAAAATTTGATCGCAATGGAAAATGTATCTAGATCACAATGGTAATGAAAATGGTCTCTCACTTTTGCATGAGAAGCATATGGGAAAATCATTCTATTTACCTCTTTTACATGCACAAATCAAGAGCACTTTTAAATTGAAGATGAATATAATATCTATCACTTTCAGTTCCATAACATAAAAAGGAATCAGAGACCCACTTGCTGACCAGTTCAAGGTGTGCCCTTTTGGTAGATTGTCTCTTGCTTCAGGAGAGTGTAAAACTGGAGAGTGAAAACTCAAGGAAAGTGGAAAAAAAAGCATGCAGTATGTCAGAATCCATTATTTCTTTGAAGCTCAGTTTGTTGTTTGCTGTCATAGGACTACCTTCAAAGAGTGCAAGGAATATTTAAAAAACAAAGTGAGAAAGCAGACAACATTTTCCTTTTGCAGTCTGGAGATATTTTGACACTCCAGATAATAATCAGGGGTTTCCCAGATGCTTAATGTTACATAACTTGTCATGATGTCTGCTATAAGTACCCTTGGACCTCATGTCTCCATTCTCTTTTTTGTGGTACTTAAGTGGGAATAGGTGTCATCAGGGAGGTATATAGTGCAAATAATTCAGTATTGAAACAAAGAGGGATTTTCTTTAGAATGATTGGTATTTTTTCACACTAATAAACAAAGTAAAGTTTGTCTGAGAAGACTGTTCTTATCACAGTAACTTTGGAAACAGAATCTTCAAGTAAAATAAGGAAATGCAGACAGCATATGTTTTTATTTTTGCTAACTTTATTAATAATGACAACGCTGTTATTTGTCATAAGACTAATACTGTGGAAATGCACATGTCTATCACAAATGTGAACTCAGATCAGCTTTTTTATTGCCTCTATTTACTATTGCCTAGCTACAGATATTTCTTGAAGAAGTGGCCTCCTGTTTACGGCAAATAGAGTGATTTCTACTCCTGTGTTTATGAATCTGTATTATAGACCCTAGGCTAAACTAAGAGGTTAAAGTAGGAAGTTTGTACTTAGTTGTCTGTATGTTTGCCGAGTTTCAGGGCTTCCCTTAATAATACTTTGCTACCTCACCTCCCCATGCAGAAGATTTTGAATTTTTAATGACAGGAAAAGTCCACTGACATTTCTTTGCCACTTCATAAAAGCTGTCTCTCTGTTGTTATGGAAATTGGAATCAAACACAGTGATTCCATTGGAAGACTTTGAGATTCTGTTTGTCCTGGTGTCAATGTTGCAAGATTGACTATTTCTTTGAAACCTCTTGAATTTAAAGGAGAAATTACCAGTTCATGAACAAATTATAAATCTCAAAATGGTTGCATATTTCCTTAATGCCCATTTTTTTCTATTGCTTTTTCCTCCACTAAAATCATAACCTTGTTTACAACCTCAGTAATTTCTTGATGATCTTAAAGGTCTTTTCCAACCTAAACAATTCTGTAATTCTGTGGGAAATAGAACTTTGGGTTAGGAGTAATCAGTAGGAAAATGCAAAACAGTCTGGTTTTACTGATGTTTCCTTTAACAAAATAGCAGAACAGCAGGAACAGAGAATATAAATAAAAGATAAGGAGAATTATCTGTAAATAAAACTCTCTCCTAAAATTTTCCCCGAGGTTCCAACCTTCTTTAATGTGACACAGACAATATCAGAAGAGCTTCCGCAGTACTGAAGGAAGAACCTTATTTCACATCACCCCTAACCTTGAAGAACTTCCTCAAAATCCCTTTGCAGAATTAACATAACCTTTTGGGCTTGAAGTCTGCATCTTACAAAGTTAGTGAAATCAATGGCACATATGTGAATGTATCTGTTTGCAGGGTTCTGACTTTAAATAAGAAATCAGCCCTCATTTATTTCCTAATGGCTTCTTAAGGGACACCATTCTTGGGAATATAAGCAGAGGAGTGGAAGCTGTAGGAACTTCCCACTGGGATGGGTCAGCCAGTGAAACTAATCCCCCTTGGTGATGTATGTCTAGTTTCTGAAGCATGTATAACACTATATTTCCCAATTTATCTTGGGGAAAATATTGTAAAAGTAAAAAAAATCCCATGTTTCAGTCCTACCTCTAATCAATGGCATTACAGTGTTTCACTTTGGTGTGAACATCTTCTAACCAGGTACCATGCACCTTCTGCTGTAAATCCTTACTGTGTCAGCATATATAACTTGTTTCTTTATTTGTGGCACGTATGCAGTAAAAGGGAGACTGTTACCTTCATTTAATGCTTTCCCTTCTTTGCAAGCCTGCACCTATCAGATCAAAATGGAAAAGTACGTAATTTATTTCTGTCATTGAATTTCTTCTGTTATAAGCAGTTACTTTTTAGAAATGACTTTGTGTTTTCATTAATATTTGGAACTGGCAGCTCAAACAAAAAAAAATTAATGGTTGTAACTGGAATATGCTACCTTCCAACTTATCAAGCAACATTCCTGGTAATTTGCAGTGTAATATACATAATGAAATCAGACAGCAAGAACAGAGTATTTAAAATGTGTGACTAATCTAATTCATTAAGTGATGCACACTTGATATTTTCAGTTGGCTGGTAATACACAAACAAACTCTGTAGTTCTCTCTCCTGATTTCTATCCATACACAGTTATATTAAAGTGAATAAGCAATCCAATAGGAATAGTACCTCAGTATGACACACCTTTTTTGAACCTGCAAAGTTAAAAATGATAGAACTAATGATAGAACAAGTATAGAAGCTCAGTAAATCACTTATCTTGCTCTATAGTTGCCATAGTTCCTCTTTCCTTACTTTACTGGAGTCACATTGTCTAAGAAAACATGTAGTAGGATATTTTCAATGTACTGTCAGTCCTAAATTACATCTCTGTGAAAGTAGCACTAGTTGTGTCATGACATTTTACTAAGACAAGGACTCACGAATGCACTGCCTACAGCAGAGTCACATTTCACCTGTCCTTCTGCAGCCTGCACTCTATTGACAGGATCTGTGACAAGAAACTGAACAGATTTGTTGTTTTCAGGTTGACAGGATTATATTTGTGGAGGTCCCATCTTCTATTGGCAGCAGCCTCAGCCATAGATGTGCCTACTGGAGAACACCATTATTCTCTGGTACCCTTAATATCATGTTACCCAGGTAATCTTCTTGTCTTTCTTCTCCTAGGTAGTTGGGATGGTTCCAGGAAAACTAAGAGGCGCTGAATTACTATTTTTGTAATTGTACAGAACTGAAACCCAACTCCTAACCTCCTTCATTATCTCCTCAAGCTTTCAAGCCTAATTGACAGCAAGTCTTTATATCTTGATTTGTTCCCATTAGAAGTCTTTGTGCCCCTGAATAAACAGGTAAGGTAATAACTTTAATTACTGGTATAATTAGGTGTATCTGAAGCACCTGTGCTTTGGCATGAGAAAAAAGACCTAAAAATGGAACTTTCCTTTCTGCAACATTGATACGTATTTTTATTTAATATCAACTATTTGGCAGGTAAAGGCACCCAAACTAGACATTGCAGCTTAAGTTTAAGAGGTAGGAAAAAAAGAGTCTTTTTGTTTTTTGAATTGCTGTTAAATTAACTTCTTTATTACTATAACAAAGTGGGAAGAAATCTTCATGTAAAAAGCAATAAAATGTATGGAACAGCTTTAAGAGGTCATAGCCTTTTTGTACTAACAGTTATTGAAGAAACTAGAAAAAAAAGAATCATCAACAGAATAACATTGCGGGCTATTTCATAAGGCATAATGTATTCAGCATTTTTTTTTCTGTTAGTAAGACTGTATCATGTGTTAAGTATATGCTAAAACAAAAAAAAGGAAAAATGTATATATGTATAAAATGTGTGAAATGTCTACTATACATGTATGACTTGCCACCAGTAAGTTTAGCACTTTTATTTTCTATTTCAACTGCTGACAGAAAGCAAAATAAATCCCATTTTTAAGCTGTGCATGACAGAACTTACATCTTTTAAAAAGCAGCCATCATAGAAAACAAGGGTGAATAGTGCACTTTTGACTAAAAATTTAGATAGCTTTCAAATAATTTTCAAATACTAATTGAACTAGATACCTAATGCTTGTTGAAAGAGATATCTTGAGAATGTACAGTCGGCTTCCATGCTATCTTCTCATCAGAAAACAGAATAGATTTCTGATATGAAGTCAAAGACAGAAAGCTACATTTCAATAATTATAGGAAATAATCTTGCTAAGGAAAGTAACAAAATTTAAGGTGAAGTGCTTGACTTAATGCATCTCAGTATTTGGTACGAGAAACCAAATTGATTTCTGGAACTACAGAGTAGTCTTAGTACCCAGGAGACTTTATGTAATCCGTGTGCATCTACATAGACTCTGGAACAATATTCTAGGAGCCCAGCTATGAAAATTTGGATTTGTTTGGAACATCCCTGTGTTCTTTTTATTGCATTTGTTTTATTAGTGCAGTTAATTGGGACAGCCTGCCAACATCAATCACTCCTCCACACTGAAAAATTTTGAATGCTAAAAACAGAGACATTTTTCAATAAGGAATTGCTGTAAACAACATTAGAGTCATGTCCACTGCTGTATTTTAATATGCTTTTTGAGAACTAAATGAGGTACTTTGAAGGCTGAAATTGAAGTGGAAAATTGTTAAAAGTTGCACTTTTGTTTCAGTCCTGAAACTGAGAAAGAATTTCTAAAGATCTTTGGAGATATCTCGCACATTATAATTTGTAAGAAATTTGATAATTTTCAGAAGATAGTTACTTCACTGGAACAGGCTGCCCAGGGAGGTGGTTGAGTCACCTTCCCTGGAGGTGTTTAAAGGATGAGTGTATGAGGTGCTGAGGGACATGGTGTAGTGTTTGATAGGAATGGTTGGACTCAGTGATCCGGTGAGTCTTTTCCAACCTGGTGATTCTATGATTTTATGACTCTATGATTCTATGAACAGGGAAGGCCACCTCTGTTTAGGAAAGTGGTTGTTCCAAGCCAATATTCACTTTGGAAATTTTTGACCTTTCCTAAAATAAATTTTAATTGGAAATTATTGATCTAGTTATCACAGAACTATCATGCAGTCAAAAAGAAGAGAGGTAGTCTATGTGGCTCTGATTTGGGAGAGGTAAGGCAGACTATAATCTGTCTATTAAAATATGTTCCACCATATAGAAGACTGAAAACCTATCAACCTGTGGATAATATGAGGTAACTGGATTGACATTAACCACAATATTGTTTTAAGTTATATAAGTAAAAGACTTCGGACTCTAGTGCTGTCCATTATATATATTCCTTAATCATTAAATTTACATTAAATCATTCACTGTGACATAGCAAATACCTGATCTGTAGGTGAAGATTTTCTTCTAGACAAATTCCTTACAGATTTTTAACAGATGTTGAGATACATGTAACTAAAAGAAGTAGAGACAAGTCTTTTAAATATCTGGACTTCAGAAATGTCCCAGTGCTTAGAAAATATCTAAAATCTTTTGAGCATTCCTTCTCCCTCAGACACCTTCATGACTGTGAGAGGGATGTGCTTAGTCAAGTTCTATCCATTTAAAAATTTTATTTCTACTTTCAGCTTCTCATCTGAGTTCTATCATTATAAGCACTTCCAACAGATTTTTGTGGTCCCTGCTGCAGCATGAGATGAAGCACCCGCAAAGGACAATCATCTTTATCCACTGACTGCAGAAGTAGCTTAGATGCCTAAATGTTATTCAGTGACTCATTTCTAGCTGAAGTTAAGTGAAATAAGTTTGAATCTGTCCAAGGGATGTGTGAAAACAGATGACACATAGGTTAGGATTCCTGAAGAAAGATGTTTGGAAGCTGCAAACGAGACCTCAGAGAAGCCCTTTTCCTAACTTCACTGAGTGAGGAAAGCATCAAGGTGAAACATAATACAGCTTGAATTTTTTCTGGATTTGTAGACCTCCTACTGAATTTATTTCAGTGTTGTGCAGAGATTACAAGGATGCAGAGCACATATGACACTAGCCAGAATCAGACCACTGAATGTTTGCCAGATCTGTGTTCATATTCTTGGCAAACTCTAGGATCTTGAAGGAATAAAGGGAAAGGAAACCCTCCAAACAGTGTTGCTCTTATTTCTTCATTCTTTCCTTCCAAAGGAAGAGACCTGTGGATCAAAATTTGTATTGCTTCAGTATGTGCTTTTTGCTTCTTTTAAATTGTTATAGCCATTTCTACCTTTATATTAATTTCTCAACCAATCAAGAATGACAACATAAATGAGTCATTTGTTAAGTGATACAACGCTTCTCCATATTCGAATGCTGTAAAAGGAACAGAAAGTAAAAGCTGCTGAATTTCTGCAAATAATCCTGTATGAGTCCAGTCACAAAACTGTATTAAATAGCTTCTATTTTTCTCATGTGGCAGACAAATTAATATGTGCATTTGGTAGCAGAGTCAACTGGCTTGACAGACACTGTCCATGTAAACTTGCTTCTTGGAAAATTAAGAATAAGTTATTTCAGTTGTGCTAGAAAAAAATCACTGGGATTGAGACACTCAGGCAAAGCATGGTCTGGTATGGGTTAGAGCATTAATTGAAGACTCTGATACTCAAAACATGGGATCCAGTCCAGGGCATCACTGTTACTTTTCAAGGCCAGGAAGAGTTTGCTACAACAGTTCAGTTCTCAAAACGTATGCTCTCGTGGCTACTGCATGGCAGGATAGGGATCTGAGTGAAATAAACAGAAGTTCCTTCTTAAACTAGTCTTCTTTTTCATACAAGTATCCATAGGAATATAATAAAATAAAAAACATTAGCAACAAAACCAAAATATTAGTAAGTAGTTTGACCCAAAAAATTCCTAGTACAAACATCTTCATCTAGTTATTCTGTGTTTTTAAGTGTTAAATACACTAGTCCAAATAATACATTTCAAATAATGTATTAAAAAGGCTGAAATTCACTGTACGCTATCTTCTTAACAGCATAAGGTACAAAAGGAAACTATTGCCCTTCACTTGAAAGATACTATTTTTAATTATTTGGGTCATCAATTTAACACAATTTAACATTAAGTTTTTTGAATTTTGTGATTCATTGTAAGGTTCTCCTTTTGTAAAGAAAGGTAACTCTATCTGGTGTTTTCAACCCAGCATGACTCCAGCATTTAAGAAAGCAATGACTTCTAATAGCTTAGTTATTCAAGTGCAAGTAGAATACAGACTAATTGCAACAAAGCCCCTCAGTTTAGTAAAATTTGAATCTCCTGACCGGTCAGACAAATCAATTAGGATTTTATTGGGTCCTAAAAAGAGTTATGTGATTCCCTAGGATTCAATCCTTGTCAATCAGGCATGGTAAATTGGATTCTTGAATAGGGAAATCCCTAAGGGAGAGAAGATGTTATCTAGATCAGATGCAGTGATTTTTCGACTCTGTGCTCACTAGGTTCTGTTCTCTCTTTAGTGAACCAATAAAACCATAATAAGTATTGATTAACCCATTACTGAGCATTATCCACTGGCTTCTGCCTGACTGTATTTAAACACAACACAGTGCCTCTGTGCTGCCATTATACAGCTGTTTGCCTTTACATTGGCAGTCTTGGCAAGCTTATGACAGGTTTACTTAGTTTCAAAACATCTTAGGTCACTTCATGTGCATTTTAGATGCACCTTTGTTTAAAAAAAAAAAGTCTTGAAAACAGCTATTTCTCCTCTAAAAATGGGAAAAGGAAATAAAGATCAACATTTAAATTTTGTGGTGTGTGTTTGCAAATGATATTTTTTTTCCCTTAAAAAAATCAGATATTTTAAAATCAAAATGTTTTAAAGCACTCACAAACCTATAGTAGGAATATTTGTCATTAGCACTGTTACAAATTGTGGCTTTTTGATAACTTCTGCAATTGTAAGAAATATATGGTGTATGTGTAGGTATCTTTCAATTGCAACCACTTGGTTTTTTTCAGTTGTTGGATATGTTGTAACACTCCAGGTAGTGGACTACAGACTGTCTGAAACTATGAAATTTTAGTGATGGGTGAGTGTGTAAGATTTACCTCAAAAGTGACTGTTCATGCATGAACTTCAGTTTATGTTGGAGCTGATCTACAGTACTTTTAAAACTTCCTGCTAATCATTAGCTTTTGGGGGAACTTTCTGAATTTCTGAGCTTTCTGAGTACTACTCAATACTAGGGAGTACAGAGATCACCTAGATAAATTAACTTTGATTACAGGGGACAAGGTCAGGAGT